>CM051242.1:15291235-15313735 GCA_027917425.1 Gastrophryne carolinensis | reverse complement strand
CTCCTATCTATCTATCTATCTATCTATCTATCTATCTATCTCATATCTATCTATCTATCTATCATCTATCTATCTATCTATCTATCATCTATCTATCTATCTATCTCATATCTATCTATCTCATATCTATCTATCTCATATCTATCTATCTATCTATCTATCTATCTATCTATCTATCTATCTATCATCTATCTATCTATCTATCTATCTATCTATCTATCTATCTCCTATCTATCTATCTATCTATCTATCTATCTATCTATCTCCTATCTATCTATCTATCTCATATCTATCTATCTCATATCTATCTATCTATCTATCATCTATCTATCTATCTATCTATCTATCTATCATCTATCTATCTATCTCATATCTATCTATCTCATATCTATCTATCTCATATCTATCTATCTATCTATCTATCTATCTATCTATCTATCTATCTATCTCATATCTATCTATCTATCCCATATCTATCTATCTATCCCATATCTATCTATCTATCTATCCCATATCTATCTATCTATCTATCTATCTATCCCATATCTATCTATCTATCCCATATCTATCTATCTATCTATCTATCTATCTATCTATCTATCTATCCCATATCTATCTATCTATCCCATATCTATCTATCTATCCCATATCTATCTATCTATCTATCTATCTATCTATCTATCTATCTATCTCATATCTATCTATCTATCTATCTCATATCTATCTATCTCATATCTATCTATCTCATATCTATCTATCTCATATCTATCTATCTCATATCTATCTATCTCATATCTATCTATCTCATATCTATCTATCTATCTATCTATGCGGGTGCACCGCCGCACACTTAAAGCGGACCAAAACCCACCAAACTTGTAAAATACATTTGGCCAAAGCCCTTCTTAGGGTGTAGAACTAGAAATGGATATTTTTGCTTTTCGCCTAGTCCTGGAACACTGTATTTTTTTGTTGTTGTCCCTCTCTGTAAGATGTCAGGCGATCAATCATTGCATTGGTGTGGCAATAACATCATTGCCACACCTAACAATGGCAGTGAATGGAGGAGGTGGAGCTTTACAGCTAATACAAGGGCCCCTATCTGGGATTAGAGTGAAGCAGAAGCAGTGAAAAATGGTAAAAGGTTCTCTCCGTGGGGGAGCAATTCAGGGGATGTTAGTTAAAAATGTGGGTTTTGGTCCACTTTAAAGGTGGACCAAAACCGGTGATTTTGACTATCCTGGGTTTTGTTTTTTTGCCCCTGATTTGGGATGCCCCACTATGTTAAATCCCTCTAGGTCACTCAGTATAACTCGCCTTTCTCTGGTCCTATGGCACATGCGCGGGCTCTCGTCCAATCATGGCGCTCAGATGCGTTTTTCAATTCCGGCTAGGAATCAGCTAAAGACAGATTCTAGCTCAAAGCAGCCGCATCCCCGCTACCCTCTGACAACACTTTCTGTTAAAAATAATGTGAGAGAGAGAGAAATAAAGGAGTTGTGGAAATGAGGGGGGGGGGGGGATTCAGGAAAAATGAAAGAAGGGAAGAAGATGGAGGGAATGTGAGAGGGAAAGATGGAGGGAATGTGAGAGGGAAAGATGGAGGGAATGTGAGAAAGAGGGAAAGATGGAGGAATGTGAAAAGAAGGAAAAGATGGAGGAATGTGAAAAGAAGGAAGAGATGGAGGGAATGTGAAAAGAAGGAAAAGATGGAGGAATGTGAAATAAAGGAAAAGATGGAGGAATGTGAAAATGAGAGAAAGATATAAGGACTGTGGGCCAGAAAGATGGAGGGAATGAGTTAAAAAGAGAATGATGGAGGGATGTGAAAATAGGGGAAAGATGGGGGGATGTGGGCAAAAAAGAAAGATTGATAGAATGTGAGAAAGAGAGAAAGATAGAATGTGAAAATGAGAGAAAGATGTAAGGAATGGGAGCAAGAAAGATTGAGGTAATATGGGCAAAAATGAAAGATTAATAGATTATTGTTAATTAAATTATTAATTATTATTAATTAATAATGTGAGAAAGAGTGAAAGATGGAGGTAATGTGAAAACGAGGAAAAGATGGAGGGAATGTGAAAACGAGGGAAAGAAGGAGGAAATGTGAAAACGAGGGAAAGATGGAGGGAATGTGAAAACGAGGGAAAGATGGAGGGAATGTGAAAACGAGGGAAAGATGGAGGGAATGTGAAAACGAGGGAAAGATGGAGGGAATGTGAAAACGAGGAAAAGATGGAGGGAATGTGAAGGGAACACCTTTCTTTCTGTCCCTTACTCTCTTAAAGTGGACCAAAGCCCACCCCAGAGTCTATGAGACTCCAGGGCAGACTTACTCCCTTCCCCCGGGGCATCCAGATTTGGGATGCCCCGCTGTGTAAAGCCTCCCAGGTCACCCAGTAAACTCACCTTCTCCCCGATCAAACGGCACATGCACAAGCAGCAGCTGCTGCCTGCAGAACCTTTAGCAAGGCACGCACCCACGCCAGGCACTTGTGACTAGCAGGTACAGGCACACTCCCTGTTAGAGGGTAGCAGATATGTGGCCGCCGGCGGGCTCTTCTCCACTTGCCCGGACTCGGCTAGAGCCAAGTCTTAGACGAGTTGACATCAGCGCAGTTGAACACACTGATATCTATCCCATATCTATCTATCTATCTATCTATCTATCTATCTATCTATCTATCTATCTATCATCTATCTATCTATCTATCTATCTATCTATCTATCTAATAAAATAACTATCTATCTATCCCATATCTATCTATCTATCTATCTATCTATCTATCTATCTATCTATCTATCTCATATCTATCTATCTATCTATCTATCTATCTATCTATCTATCCCATATCTATCTATCTATCAAATCTTTGGCAATTTCCACCATAAATGCAGCATTATCACAGTTCACAGTTGTGATAAAGTGCAAAGGGCCAACTGAGACTCCATCGCTCAGGGGCCCACATATACCCGGAGCCGGCCCTGGCATAGGTGCGTCAACCCGCCCAATATAACGCCAATACTGGCTTGTGCCAGCCCAATTGATAAATGCCAGCCTTTGCAATGACAGGTGCACTTTATCCCCCATTTGTAAGTCATGTGACTATAAATGAAGTATAATGGCTGTCTGTCGGCGGGTAATGAGCGGAGTGTGAGGCAGTGAGGAGTTCTGTTAGTGCTGGGAAATGTGAGGCCTGAGCTCTGCCCCGGTTACTCACAAGGAAAGGTTTCTATGGAGACAGGTTTCTAGGGTTTACTTCTAAATTCCAGCACTAATGAACATCACTACTTATTATTACATCTCGCCTCTGGAATGCAGGTCCTGGGGCCCGGGGACCCGGCCGGAGGGAGGCAATGGATGACCCCCAACCTGTGCTTATCCCCCCGCCATACAGCGCAGCTCAATTATGTGTCACAATCAGCGGGAAAAATAGGAGATAAATAATACAATATATATATATATATATATACTAGTGTGTGTGTTTATCTATCTATATATAATTTATATATATATTTTATATAATATATATATATATAATATATATATATATATATATATATATATATATATATATATATATATATACTGTGTGTGTGTGTGTGTGTGTGTGTGTGTGTGTGTGTGTGTGTGTGTATATATATATATATATATGTATATATAGATGCACTGGTGTGTGTGTATCTATATACATATATATCCATCTAGGAGATAACTAATAGAATATATATATATATATATATATATATATATATATTGGGGTGTATATATATATATGTTGTCGGTCGCTATGAGCAGTCGCTAACATGCGCTCCCATACAGCGCTGCACTGGTCAAATAGCGACTTGTCACAATGTATTCAACATTACTGCACAGCGACTGAGTCGCTATAAACTAGCGACTCACGGGCGAGCACTGCCAGCACATAGTGTGACCAGAGAGGAGGGACAAAATGATGTCCTCAAGGTGCTGAGCTTATCTGTTTTCTATTTGTATGCAACTCTTTGTTATAAAAAAAATAGTTTTCTCAAGCAAAAATGTGTTTTACATACACATACACCAATGCAGTATATAACAGGCTGATTCATCACTAACGCCGGGTAGCGACAGATGAGCAGGCATTTTCAGAGCGTCCGCTAGTAGTCACTGTGCTCAGCCATTGGTCGCTACTTCATAGCGACTCAGTCGCTGTTCAGTAATGTTGAATACATTGTGAGGAGTCGCTATTTGACCAGTACAGCGCTGTATGGGAGCGCATGTTAGCGATTGCTCATAGAGAAACGACTCACACCATATTCAGCAAAAAAACAGCCTCACAAATCTCTGGCTCTGAAAAATACTTGTTTGAAGCCCAGAGCGCAGGAGGCGGTGTGTTTAAAGTCTGTTTTTCAGCATCTATCCACTAGTAACAAAGCGAAAACATATGGAATTACATTGTAACAACATTGTAACATGAACACTTTAATGGCAGAGCTGTAATGTCATTTCTGAAGAAATATTTAAAAAAAATGAAAAAATTGAGAAAAAAATATTTTTTTAATGCCAAGAATTTTGAATCTGATTTTTTGAAGAAAAAAAAAACAAATAGTTTAAAGAGAAGAAAAGGATCGTCCATTGAAATGTATGGGAGAGCGACAGGTAGCGAGAGGTCATACCTGGCGCTGTGCAAGGCTGAACGCCGGCGCTGTTCGCTGAGGCTGTGAAAATGATGAATCAGGCGCTACATGGCGCTATCCCAGTCGCTAAACAGATTCTGCTTGATAAATGTGTAATTGCGCGCCGTGTCCGGCGTTCACCAGCCACTACCTGACGCTATCCCTTCTTAAATAAGGGCCTAAGAGGCTGATTTATTAATAGCGACATGTAGCGACAGTTGAGCGACTGTAGCGGTATTTTCACAGCGCCCGCTAGTAGTCGCTGTGCTTGGCCATTGTTCGGTTGTTGATAGCGACTGAGTCGGTGTGCAGTAATGTTGAATATGGGGTGACGAGTCGCTATTTGACAGGTTCCGCGATGTATGGGTGCGCATGATAGCGCATGGTCAGAGCGACCGGCTCCCACCATATGCATCAAAAAATCACGCTCAAAAAATTCTCGCGCTGTGAAATGCATGTTTAAACCCCAGAGCGCTGGCGGCGATGGGTTAAAAGTAGTTTTTTAACCCCCAAACCACCATATTTTTGGAAACCAAAAAAAAAAAAGTTTTTTAAATAATTTAGTAATATGAATAATTAATTAATTAATTAATTAATATCAGACCTGTAATATCAATTCTGCACAATTTTTTTTTTCCCTTAAAAAAATTATCTAAAATGGCAGAAGTGGTCACAGAATTTTACACATTAAAAAAAAAAAAATAATAACAATTCATTATTAATATTTAAAGATTGTTCCATTGAAATGCATTGGAGAGCGCCAGGTAGCGAGAGGTCATACCTGTCGCTGTTCAAGGTCGGACGCTGGCGCTGTGGGCTGAGGCTGGAATAATGATGAATGAGTCGCTATCTGGCGCTCTCTCAGTCGCTAAGCAGGATCGGCTTGATAAATGTGTGATTGTGGTGGGGAGGCGGCGTTCTCGTGGCGGGGCCCGTCATTACCGGCCGCTCACCAGTCGCTACCTGTCGCTATTCCTTCATAAATAAGAGCCCCGTCTATCTCTATATAGTCAGACTCAGACATGTTTTTAGAGCTTTCCAGTGACACCCCAAGCTGTCGACACAGCTGCTTACAGCTTGCCCCATGCTGGTTGTTAGAGGCAGCATCTTTGATTCACCAGCACTTTGTCTTCCCTGATAAAACAACCTGAGCCCTTCTGCTGACTTAATTATCAGGGTCCCCTGTTTGAATTTACAATAAGGATACATGCAGAGCTGATGACTGATCCTAGCATGAGAGGTCCAGCACAGAGGAAGACTGTTGCCTTGGCTTGTTATAAAATATAAAGCAGCTGCAATAAAAGATGCTGCCCCTGACAGCCAGCATGCGGAGAGCAGGAAGCGGCTACATTACCCTTTGCCTGGAATGTCTCTTTAAATCACCTATACCTCTGTATTGTTTCATTCCTGCAAACTGCGCACTCCTCTGCGACTGAAAACGCTCCAAGATGAAGGGAGGAGGATTTCTACTCTTTGGGAAAAAGTCTAATACAAATAGATTGTAATAATATAAATATCTCAAGCTTATTGACCAAATATCAGATGTAACCTACTTAAAGTGGACCAACACCCAGGATTTTGACTATCCTGGGTATTGGTCCACTTCCCTGGGGCACCCCGATCGGGGGTGCCCCGCTGTGTGAAACCCCCCAGAAAGCCCCCAACACTCACCTCTCCCCGCTCCCACATGGCCGCGCCGTCCAATCGGCGCCGACGGACAAGCTGATTGACAGCGACGGACAAGCAGCTTGCCCGTCGGCGGCTCCCGCGCGTCACTCTTGACGTGTGCGCGCCCGCGCCGGCCATTCAGAGACGCCCGGCGCGGGCGCGCGCACGTCTAGAGGAGCGCGAGTGAGGCGGCGGCGGCGGAAGCAGCGGCTGGAGAGGTAAGGTTTTTCGGGGGTTTTGGGGGGTTTACACCCCGCGGGACATCCCGATCTCGGATGTCCCGCGGTGTGTGAGGTGATCGGCCCAGGAATCTATAACACCTCAGGGTGTTGGTCCACTTTAAAGTGGACCAAAACCCAGGATTTTGACTATCCTGGGTTTTGTTCCTTGTCCCCGGGCCGCCCTGCTCAGTGGTGCCCGGCTGTGTGAAACCACCAGGTCGCCCAAACGAACTCACCTTTTCCCGGTCCTACGGCGCATGCACGGCCGCTCTTCCAATCAGCGCGCTGGTGGCCGCATCTCCCACCACCCTCTAACAGGGAGCATGCTCGTTCCAGCCTTTCACAAATGCCTAGTATGCACCCTGCTAAAGGGCATCCTGGGGGGTATCACACAGTGGGGCATCCTGATTTTGGATGCATTGGGGGGGGGGAAACAAGCGGCGCTGGAATCTGATTGATTCCCGGGCCAATCTCCATGGGTTTTGGTTCATTTTAAGAAATAATAAACTCTGAGAACAGGAAAGCCAGAGGCGCCATGTGTTAAAAGCAGCAGCACAACTAGCCCCAAAGCAGAGCCGCCCACCAGGCATTGTCCTGGCTCTTCCTATGGCCAGTCCTCCCCTGGCCGGCCCAAGAAATTCATGCTGAGCCCCCCAACCATGAGGCCGGGGCTCTGGCATTGGGGGCTGGGGTTCCTTGGCTTGGGGGTACAGGGGGCTGAGAGGGAGACTAAAGGGGGCAGGGATTGGATGTGGGTGTTAAAGTGGACCAAGTGACTATCCTGAGGCTTGGTTCTTTCCCCCGGTCCGGGATACCCCGCTGTATGAAGCCCCTCAGATCACCGAGCGCAACTCAACTCTTCCCGGTCCTACGACGCATGCGCGGCCGCTCTTCCAATCAGCGCGATCCACTGACGTCATGCCGTCTAAGCCAGCGTCTAAGACCATCGGCTCCGAGTGCGCTGGAGGCTGCATCCCCCGCTTCCCTCTAACAGGGGCAAATGCCTGGAGCGGGGCACGTGCCCTGTTAGAGGGATAGCAGGGATGCAGCCATGGCTCGCTCATGCACCATTGGAGTGGGGGGCAAGGTAAGTGTAGCGGGCGACCTGTGGGGTTTCACACAGCGGGGCATCCCGATTTTGGATGTCCCAGGGGGATTGAATAGATCGTCCCTGGAATCTTATAGATTCCCGGGTCGATCACTTTGGGTTTTGGTCCACTTTAAAAGCAGCAGCCCAACTGGCTGCCAAGCAGTGCGGCCCATTGTCCCAGGTCTCCCTATGGCCAGTCCGCATTGTGTTCTCTGCAGTGTCCGGCAATGCTGCTTCTAATAATCAGTGTGTCCATGATGCAGGACGTGTTTGTTGCTTGCGCTTTGTATACATCACAGTGCGAGCATGTGATAGGAAGCCGTGTGTTTCCGGAGTATTTGGTGCATGTGCCCCGACCTCCTTCCCCTCTGATGCCGGCACCGGCGTGTCTCTACATTGTATAGGTAAGTAGGGGCCTCTCATGTGTATCTAAACGGTTGTATTGCCCAAGGAGACATTGCGACACCTATAAGGCCGCTCACACCATAGCAGATGCAGTTCCAGGTTTATTACACTTCTGTTGTATTTTATATGAAAAAAAAAACACAACAACATGGGGCCCCCTGCTCCTGAGATACCTGCCTGAGTCTAGACACATGGCATCAACTCACCTGGCTTTACCGGGAGTCACTCCATTCCCATTTCCCTCATCCGGTCACCTGACTGATAACTTACCTTAAGGTATGCACGGGCTTTGACATATTCCTGTCTATCTCTTTTGAATAGTTTAGTATTGGGACTGAGGCAATACTGAATTATTCATGACCGTAGGGTAAATATGCAAATAGTCATAAGCTGTTGTTTCTAAGGCCCTTATTTAACAAGGGATAGCGCCAGGTAGCGAATGGTGAGCGAACGGTAATGACGCTCACCGCCACGAGAACGCCGGCTCCCCTCCGCAATCACACATTTATCAAGCCAATCCTGCTTAGCGACTGACAGAGCGCCAGATAGCGAATCATTCATCATTATTCCAGCCTCACCCCACAGCGCCAGCGAGCGACCTTGAACAGCGACAGGTATGACCTCTCGCTACCTGGCGCTCTCCAATGCATTTCAATGGAGCAATCTTTAAATATTCATAATTAATGGCTATTATTTTTTTTTTTTTTTTAAATGTCAAAAATTCTGTGACCACTTCTGCAATGTTAGATAATTTTTTTAGGGTAAAAAAAAAAAATTTGTGCAGAATTGATATTACAGGTCTGATATTAATGTATTCATATTACAAAATGTTTTGAAAAACAAGTTTTTTTTTTTTTTCTAAAAATATGGTCGTTTGGGGGTTAAAAAACTACTTTTAACCCATCGCCGCCAGCGCTCTGGGGTTTAAACAAGCATTTCACAGCGCGAGAATTTTTGGAGCGTGATTTGTTAATGAATATGGTGGGAGCTGTTCGCTAGGGCCGTTCGCTGTCATGCGCTCCCATACAGCGCGGAACCTGTCAAACAGCGACTCCTAACCCCGTATTCAACATTACCGCACACCGACTGAGTCGCTGTCAACAGCCGAACAACGGCCAAGCACAGCGAATACTAGCGGGCGCTGTGAAAATAACGCTACTGTCGCTCATCTGTCGCTACCTGGCGCTATTAATGAAGCGGCTTCTTAGTTCAGTCAGCAGGCGGCAGCGGCGGCGGCAATTTGAATTCACTGGCTGGCAGCAGATTTAAAGTGGACCAAAATCCAGGATTTTTAACTATCCTGGCTTTTGGTCCTTTCCCCCGGGGAACCCCACTTTGTGAAACCCCCAGATCGCTGAAGTTAACTGACCTCTTCCCAGTCCTAAGGCGTATGCGTGGCTGCTCATCCAACCAGCGCGCTCGGAGCCGTCGACCTCATGGCGTCTAATCCATCGTCTAAGGCCAGCGGCGTCCGCATCCCACACTTCTCTCTAACAGGGAGTGTGCCCGCACCAGCCATTCACGAGGGCAGGCGTCCTACTAGAGGGATAGCGGGGATGCGGCTGCGGCTAGCACATGCACCGTTGGACCGGGAAGCAAGGTAAGTGTATGGGGCGGCCTGGGGGGTTTCACACAGGGAGGAGGGAGTTGAACGTATAGATTCCTAGACTGATCGTGGTGGGTTTTGGTCCACTTTAATACCAATAAACCGGAACAAAACCTGGGATTCTAACTAATCGCAGGTTTTGTTCCCTGCCCCGGGTGTATCCCCATTTGGGATACCCCACTGTGTGAACCCCCCAGATTGCCCATACAGACTCCTGGTCCTACGGCACATCCGTGGACTCTCGTCCAATCAATGCTGCTTGACAAACGGCTCTGAGCTCGGCAGTTGGGAGCAGGAACGGCCACATCCCCAGGCATGGACGCGTTCTAACCCTCAGCATATTTGAATGGCTGGAGGTGGGAGTGTGCCACAGCCCAGTGATGCTGGGAATGCCGTCACCCGATATTTACATTGGCGGTGGAGCCAGGAAGAAGGTGAGTTTTGTGGTGGCAGCCCAGGGGGGTTCTCCTACGGTGGTACATCCCAATTGGATGCCCAGGGGGTCAGAAAGCGGCTGGCTCTCGTCCAATCATAGCCGTTTGCTGTGCATAATAATGTTCGGCAGAGAACCACCGAAAAAGTTGAGTTTTGCGGCGAACTGGGGATGGGGGGAAGCCCAGCGGCCAGCCCTGGAACCTTTTAGATCGATCAGCCCCCTGACCCCGATTGGGGGTGCCCCGCTGAGTAAAACCCCCCCAGAAACCCCTAAATCCCTACCTGCTCCTCGATCCAGCGGCGCCCGCCGCCGCCTCCCGCGCGTCCCTTTAGCAGGACCGTTTGTGAATGGACGGCGCGGGTGCACTCCCTGTAAGAGGGGGGCGCGCTCTCTTGTCCGTTGCTGCCTCCCGCTTGTCCGGCGGCGGGGATTGGCTGCAGCGGTCACGTGGGAGCGGGGAGAGGTGAGTTTTTTTGGGCTTTCTGGGGGGTTTCACACAGCAGGGCACCCCCGATCTGGGTGCCCCACCGAAGTGGACCAAAACCCAGGATAGTCAAAATCCTGGGTGTTGGTCCACTTTAAAGTAAACCAAAACCCAGGATTTTGACTATGCCAGTTTTGGTGCTTGCCGATGCGGGATGCCCTGCTGCGTGATATTCCCCAGGTCACCCATCTCATCTTTCCCCGGTCCTACGGGGCATGCGTGGCCTCTGACAGGGAGCGTGCCTGGTGCGGGTGCGCGCCCTGCTAAAGGAATATCAGGGAACGGCCCCTGCTTGTGCAGGCGCCATCGGATCAGGGGAGTTTCATCGGGCAACCCAAATTTGGATGCAGCGCATGCGCGATCAGGGGCCACATCACCTCTAGCAGGGCGTGTGCACGCGCCAAGCATACCTCCCAAGTGCGCCTGATTTGGAAGGACTGTCCCTCTTTTGAGTCCATGTCCCCTTGTACCTTGTTGTTCTCATTTGTCCCTCTTCAAGGTGTAGCATGCAGAACTGCAGCAATAAATTATTAATTTGCATATTTAAAATGTTTATATTGTTATAACTGTTACATCCTATCCATCCCTCAATGAGGGGGTGTGGCCTAATTTAACAACTGTCCCTCTTTCCCACCCTGAAAAGTTGGAAGGTATGCATTAGACTTGTACTGTGATTTTAGGGTTCTGTCTCTGCTTTAAAGTGGACCAACACCCAGGGGTGATCTATAAGATTCCCGGGCCGATCACCTCCCTCACCGCGGGGCATCCGAGATCGGGATGTCCCGCGGGGTGAAACCCCCCCCCAAAAGCCCCAAAAAACCTTACCTTATCGGTGACGGATCACCCGCCGCCGTCTCCCGCGCGCCCCTCTAGCAGTGCGCGCGCCCGCGCCGGCCGTTTGTGAATGGCCGGCGCGGCCGAGCGCCCTGTAAGAGGGACGCGCGGGAGGCGGCGGCGCCGGCTTGTCCGTCACCGAAAAGGTACGTTTTTTGGGGCTTTTGGGAGGGTTTCACACAGCGGGGCATCCCGATCTCGGCTGAAGTGGACCAACACCCAGGATAGTGAAAATCCTGGGTGTTGGTCCACTTTAATCCGGACCTTCACCATGATTTAATGAAAAGCCCAAACCTTTAAAAAAACTATTCCTCAGCATCTAAAATTAATATATTTTAAGTTTTTAGTCACTTACTTATTATTCTTTCCCCCACTGGGCTGCAACTCTGTTCAGGGCTCTAGAATACGGGCGCCGCCATCTTGACTCAGAAGCATCGCATACTGAGGAGAGGAGGGGGAATGCAGGGGGGCAGGTTATAGCTGTGCTTTGCACAGACAGAGCAGAGCTGGGGTCAGGGAAGGGGTAGAAATCACAGAATGCAGAGCGGCACAGTCAGAAGACACTTCCTGTTTGCAGGCTGCCTGATGGTCCGGATTAATGTGGGCAATCTGTATGTACAGTGTGGGGGAAACATTAGATAGGCTCTTATTCAGAGTGAAGGTCCGGATTAATGTGAACAATCTGTATGTACAGGGTGGGGGAAACATATAAGATAGGCTCTTATTCAGGGTGAAGGTCCGGATTAATATGAGCAATCTGTATGTACGGGGGGGGGAAACATATAAGACAGACTCTTATTCAGAGTGAAGGTCCGGATTAATGTGGGCAATTTGTACGTACAGGGTGGGGAAACATATAAGATAGGCTCTTATTCAGGGTGAAGGTCCGGATTAATGTGAGCAATCTGTATGTACAGGGTGTGGGAAACATATAAGATAGGCTCTTATTCAGGGTGAAGGTCCGGATTAATGTGAGCAATCTGTATGTACAGGGTGTGGGAAACATATAAGATAGGCTCTTATTCAGGGTGAAGGTCCGGATTAATATGAGCAATCTGTATGTACAGGGTGTGGGAAACATATAAGACAGACTCTTATTCAGAGTGAAGGTCCGGATTAATGTGGGCAATTTGTACGTACAGGGTGGGGAAACATATAAGATAGGCTCTTATTCAGGGTGAAGGACCGTATTAATGTGAGCAATCTGTATGTACAGGGTGTGGGAAACATATAAGATAGGCTCTTATTCAGGGTGAAGGTCTGGATTAATGTGAGCAATCTGTATGTACAGGGTGTGGGAAACATACAAGATAGGTTCTTATTCAGGGTGAAGGTCCGGATTAATGTGAGCAATCTGTATGTACAGGGTGTGGGAAACATATAAGATAGACTCTTATTCAGGGTGAAGGTCCGGATTAATGTGAGCAATCTGTATGTACAGGGAGAAACATATAAGATAGGCTCTTATTCATGTATCATGCCACCATTGCCCTGCAGGGGGCGCCCTTGCCCCGCTCTGCACGCTGGCTTTAGATCCCTTGTGAAGTGATGATATTTGATGCTGAGGTGCTTCCAGCAGTCAGGTGCCGGTTCAGGCGCTCGCTCTTTTCCTCCCCGTAGTTCAGTCCTGGTCATGTCCGTCCTCTCCTGAAGCAGGTGCGTGAAGTTCTCCAAGTTCCTCCATCTTTTCCTGTTCTCCTGGGTCTGGCTCTCCATGGGAGCTTGGGTTACACCAGCAGCTGCTGCTTTTGCGCTCGGTATCGGCTCCTGACACACACACATCCCCCTCCTTATCGCTCTTACGCCCTGAATATGCTGTGAACGCGTCTCGTCCGGCTCTAACGACGTCTCCTCGCCTTTCGCTGCTGGAAACTGTTTCATTTTTCCCCCCCTTTCTCTCTCTCTCTGTCTCCCTGCAGGATCTCCCCCCCGGGGGGGGGGGGGTGATTAGGAAAAGGGACGCTACATGAACACACCAGCGGCTACAGCCGAGAAGCAGAAGCGGCGTGCCATCAGAATAAGTCGACAGCTGTGGCGAGACGCCTCCTGTCACTCTTCTTAGTTTAAGTTGCATCGAGATCACTCAAGCTGTGATTGGCTCCGGTTCTAGTTCCGCTTTTTTTTTCCAGGATGCTGGCCGGAGATATAAATGAGAGCCTTCGGATCCCTGAACTTCAGATCCCCATCCCGTCCTCCCCCGCGGGCAACGGCAACACCCCCGGCCAACGGCGGCGGCGCTTTAGAATGAGACGCTCGAAGGCGGCGAGGAACCGAGAGAGCGCCGACTTTTCGGACTGCGCCCAAAATCTGGAATACCTGCAGCTGCCGTCTATAGAGATCACGCCGTCCAGCGACGAGGACAGCGCGCTTTCCAACCCGTCCACCCCCAGCGCGTCCCCCAGGCGCCAGGGATCCAGGCGTCACGCTTGGCGCTACATGATGAGGAAAGATGGCGGAGAAGCGGACGCGGTTAGCGCCAACGGCGAGAGCAGGTAAGAGCCGTATTTGTGGTGGTCCTCGTTTCATCTGTATTTACAGAGGTGGCAAACCTGGACTATCCTGGGTTTTGGTCCTTGCCCCCAGGATACCCTGATCGGGGATGCCCCACTGTGTGAAACCCCCCAGCAGGGCCGGCTCCAGGTTTATCTGGGCCCTTGGGCGGCATGGTCTCGGTGGGCCCCTTTGTGAGGGACGTCCCCAAATCTGGATGCCCCCTAAGGATCATGCTATTTGGACCAAAACTCTAGTTTTGGTCTACTTTGAAGCGCACCAAACCCCTTTAAATCTGACCTTGGAGTCTAAATGAATCTAGATCCTCCTGATATTGGATGCCCCTGTGTGTGACCCCTCCCTCCTTTGTTCATTACTTTCCTGGATCTGGTGAATGCACTGTGGTGTCGCCAGTTTGAGTTAACGGCCAAACCAGGGGGGTTCTTTCACAAACAGGGGCATCCCAAATTGAGATGCCTCTGTAAAGCGGACCAAAACCCAGGGGTGGAATTGCTTGCATAGTGGGTATGGCAGAGATCCCAGGGGGTGTCACACAGCAGGGTATCACAGATTGGGATGCTCCAGGGATAAGAAATCAGCTGGGGTGGGCAACTTAAAAGCAGAACAAAGCCCAGCACTTCCTCCCCTGGAATCTAAACCGAGATGCCCTGTTGTGTGGAGCTCCGCCATTCGAGGAGATGTGGGCACCAGCTGTGGCGGTGCCTGTCTAGTCCGCCGACAAGCGTCGTCGCACACCCCAAAGGCTGGACCTGTCAGTGGGCCCCCGGAAACTGCCCTGCCTTGCCGGGTGCTGACGCCGGCCCTGCCCCCCAGGACGCCTGAACTAATGCACCTTTCCCCGGTCCTACGGCACATGTGCGGCCTGTCGCCCAATCAGCGCTCTTGGATCTGCTCCCACCCATTAGTCTTAAACCAGACCTTCAATATGATTTAATGAAAACCCTAAACCATTAAAAAATTAGTCGCCAGCATCTAAAATTAATATATTTTAAGTTTTTAGTCACTTGCTTATTATTCTTTCCCCCACAGCAACTCTGTTCAGGACTCTAGGACACGGGCGCTGCCATCTTGACTCAGAAGCATCACATATTGAGGAGAGGAGAGGGGTCAAAAGTACAGGGGGCGGGGTTATAGCTGTGCTTTGCACAGACAGAGCAGAGCTGGGGTCAGGTAAAGGTCAGCAATCCCAGAATGCAGAGCAGCACAGTCAGAAGACACTTCCTGTTTGCAGGCTGCCTGATGCTCCATGAGACGCCATCTTGGATGTTTAAAGGCTCATAACATGCAGTAGATGCAGGTAGGATGATTTTTAATGTGAGCAATCTGTATGTACAGTGTGGGGAAAACATATAAGATAGGCTCTTATTCAGGGTGAAGGTCCGGATTAATGTGGGCAATCTGTATGTACAGGGTGTGGGAAACATATAAGATAGGCTCTTATTCAGGGTGAAGGTCCGAATTAATGTGGGCAATCTGTATGTACAGGGTGGGGGAAACATATAAGATAGGCTCTTATTCAGAGTGAAGGTCCGGATTAATGTGAGCAATCTGTATGTACAGGGTGGGGGAAACATATAAGATAGGCTCTTATTCAGGGTGAAGGTCCGGATTAATGTGGGCAATCTGTATGTACAGGGTGTGGGAAACATATAAGATAGACTCTTATTCCGGTTGAAGGTCCGCTTTAAGAGCTTGTCTAAGGCGAGTGGATCCTGGTGGCTGACATATTATAGATTTCAGGACCGTCTGGGCAAGGGTTTTGGTCCACTTTAAACCAAAGGTGACAACATAAATATTCTTTCTGGGTATAGAACAGAGAGTACTCTTGGAACTTTTAGTGGACCAAAACCCACGAAGATTGGCCCAGGAATCTATAAGATTTCCAGGCCGATTGATTCCCTCCCACCGGGGCATCCAAAATCGGGATGCCCCACTGTGTGAAACCCCCCAGGTCCCCCATAAACTCACCTTCTTTCCCAGTGCAATGGTGCAGTGGCTGTATACTTACTATCGCTCTAGCAGGGCGCGTGCCCGTTCCAGGCATTGGTAAATGGCGGGCACGCTCCCTGTTAGAGGGTAGCAGGGGATGCAGCTGCCAGCGCGCTCGGATCCGCTCACCTTAGACGGTGGTTTAGATAAAGGGGCGGGAGCGGATCCGAGTGCAGTGATTGGATGAGAGGCCATGCATGCGCTGTAGGATGGGAAGGGGTGAGTTTTTCCGGCGACCTGGGGGGGTTTCACAAAGTGGGGCATCCCGGATCGGGGTGCCTGGGGAGTAAGGACCAAAACCCAGGATAGTAAAAATCCACTTTAAGGGTCGTCAGCGGTCTCTTAGTTAACAACAAA
The DNA here is from genome assembly GCA_027917425.1 of Gastrophryne carolinensis. Lineage (NCBI taxonomy): Eukaryota > Metazoa > Chordata > Amphibia > Anura > Microhylidae > Gastrophryne > Gastrophryne carolinensis. Next base: position 15,297,478 of record CM051242.1, on the reverse strand, counting down.
TTAAACGAAAGAACTCGCATTGCAGTTTGTATTAAAGTGGACCAACACCCAGGATTTTGACTATCCTGGGTTTTGGTCCACTTCGGTGGGGTACCCCGATCGCACCCCTGTATGAAACCCCCCAGAAAGCCCCGAAAACTCACCTCTCCCCGCTCCCACGTGACCGCTGCAGCCAATCCCGCCGGCGGCGGACAAGCGAGATGCAGCGCCGGACAAGCAGAGCGTGTCCACCGCCACCTCCCATGCGTCCCTCTTACAGGGAGCGCACCCGAGCTGGGCATTCACAAACGGCCGGTGCGGGAGCGCGCCCTGCTAGAGGGACGCGCATGCGCCGCTGGAACGTGGAAAAGGTAGGTTTGTGGGCTTCCTGGGGGGTTTCACCCCGCGGAACGTCCCGATTTCGGATGCCCCGCGGGGAGGGATCTGATCGGCCCGGGAATCTTAGAGATCCCTCCTGGGTGTTGGTCCACTTTAAGCACGATTGGACTTTCATTGCGGTGCGTTAGCATTCACAGTTGCCGTAGAATATAAAGTGGCGCATTCTAACGCCATTCCAAGTAAGGGAAGATTGTTGGGGGCCTCCTCTTCGTTTCCAACGTTTCTCACAATGCGATTACGCTATTGCACAATTGCATTAAAGTGGAACAAAACCCAGGATCTTGACTATCCTGGATTTGGTCCTTGGCCCTGGGGCACCCCGATCGGGGATGTGTGAAACTCGCCAGGTCGCCCAAAGAAACTCACTTCTTTCTGATCCTGCGGCGCATGCGTAGCCACTCGTCCAATCAGCGTGCTCGGATCCACTTCCGCCCCTTCGTCTATCACTGCGTCTAAGTCGAGGGGATCCAAGCGCGCTGGCGGTCGCATCCCCTGCTTCCCTCTAACAGGGAGCCTGCCCGCGTCTGCCATTCACAAATGCCTGGTGCGGGCACGCGCCTTGCTAGAGGGATAGCGGGGGATGCAGCCGCGGCTCGCGCATACGCCGTTGGACCGGAAAAGAAGGTGAGTTTATGGGCGACCTGGGGGTTTCACACAGTGGGGCATCCCGATTCTGGATACTCAATGAGGGACTCAATCGGCCTGGGAATCTTATAGATTTCTGGGCTGATCTCCATTGGTTTTAGTCCACTTTAAACCCAACCGCCCTGATTCGCTATTTGCACCGCTCCTGCTGGGCTCTTTATGTTAGAGATGCCGATGTTGCTATTGCAATAAACCTCAACCCGCATTTGCTTCTGTTTGGTTTTTAACACAGGAAGAGATAAGTGCTAGTGACAGGCTTCAGGGTAGGGGAACATTCTGGGGTGAGGGGGGCGAGTTTCCCCTCCAATACTGTTTCTGAACATTTATTTTAGGGCTCACATTCAGAGCTGTATGTACAGGGTGGGGGTAACATATAAGATAGGCTCTTATTCAGGGTGAAGGTCCGGATTAATGTGAGCAATCTGTATGTACAGGGTGTGGGAAATATATAAGATAGGCTCTTATTCAGGGTGAAGGTCCGGATTAATGTGAGCAATCTGTATGTACAGGGTGTGGGAAACATATAAGATAGGCTCTTATTCAGGGTGAAGGTCCGGATTAATGTGAGCAATCTGTATGTACAGGGTGTGGGAAATATATAAGATAGGCTCTTATTCAGGGTGAAGGTCCGGATTAATGTGAGCAATCTGTATGTACATTGTGTGGGAAACATATAAGATAGGCTCTTATTCAGGGTGAAGGTCTGGATTAATGTGAGCAATCTGTATGTACAGGGTGGGGGAAACATATAAGATAGGCTCTTATTCAGGGTGAAGGTCCGGATTAATGTGAGCAATCTGTATGTACAGGGTGTGGGAACATATAAGATAGGCTCTTATTCAGGGTGAAGGTCCGGATTAATGTTAGCAATCTGTATGTACAGGGTGGGGGAAACATATAAGATAGGCTCTTATTCAGGGTGAAGGTCCGGATTAATGTGAGCAATCTGTATGTACAGGGGGGGAAACATATAAGGTGTGCTCTTATTTAGGGTGAAGGTCCCTTTATGCCATATGTGGCTTATGCCCGAATCCTGCCCTGACCCAGATCCCTGATCCTATAACCTGATCTACAGGTAAACTATGGGGATACCCTGGGCACAGCAGCGGTCCGTATATCTACGGATTTGGTCACAGAGCTTACAATCTAATTTCACACGCTATATAACGAGTAACCTACCATTGAATTTTGGGGAGGCTGTAGAAAGAAATGAGGAAAGCATATGCCTATATATCTATATGCGGTGCCTGGAATGGGTGCGTTTCATGTAGCGCACGCCCCTATGTGGCAGTTAGTGCAGTAGGTTATCGGTCAGTACACTATAGAAGGTCTCACACATCTACAGGTTCTATAAGGAGCCGCTATATATATATATAAGTTCAGTCCAGCTGTGCCGCTGTGGTATTGCTACGGAGATCGCCGGGAAACAACGCTCCTGCTGAGGATGCTAATTTGGGGATTTCTGTTTCCTTGGCAACAAGGCGCCTTGATAACCGCTACAATCCCAGAGAGACGCCGCGAAAGTTTCACGCGCCGTTCTGGGGTTTAGTCCTGATGCTGCCGCCTCTGTGGGTTACGTTAAGCTCCTCTTGTCAGTCGCCACGCTCCGGCCTACTCTGCCTGAAGAAGTGACTGTACGTCACGAAACGCGTTGAGGGGTTTTGGGGGTCCCAGTGGTGGTCTACACATGGCACTTTATTGGATCAAGTGGATCATTTTTTGTGTTTTTCTGTGATTTGCACCTACCTCATCGTTAGCGATTTTTTGCATTATTATGTGTATACATACTGTGATTTGATGCACTTTGGAAGCACTTGACACTTTATGATTTGATTTGTTAATGTAGTATTAATAATCTTTAATTTATTTATACATCAGTGGGGGCACATTAACCCCCCCCCCCCCCCCCCCATCGATGGCAATCTATACGTGTGTTATATGGTTTTAATAGTCTTTTAATGTGTCTTGTTATGTAATTGTGACAACTTAATAAACTTGATATGAATTATAATTGATAGAGCGCCATTATAAGTCTCTGGTTATATCCCTTCTTTGGGGTTGGGGCACCCTTTGTCTTTGATTTGCTTGGCAACAAGGCGCCGTGATAACCGCTACAATCCCAGAGAGACGCCGCGAAAGTTTTGAATACGAGCGAATACGAATACTTTACTGACCGCCAAGTAAGTACAGGATACATACAAGGAATGCTTCTTGGAAGGAGCTATAACATTAAATATACAAATTAAACATTTTAATATATTATACATATATTATTATGCATGGGGGAAAGTTAGACGGGGAGGCCGATTCATCAATAGCGCCAGGTAGCGACAGATGAGCGACTGTAGCGTGATTTTTCCAGCGCCAACCAGTATTCGCTGTGCTTGGCCGGCATTAGCTTGATGACAGCGACTCAGTCGGTGTGCGGTAATGTTGAATACGGGCTGGGGGGTCGCTGTTTCACAGGTCCAGCGTTGTATGTGAGCGCCTGACAACGAATGGCCAGAGCGAACGGCTAGCTTCATATTCATCAACAAATCACGCTCCGAATGTGCTGTCGCTGTCCATTCCTTGTTTAAACCCCAGAGCGCTGGCGGCGATGTGTATTAACTAGTTTTTAACCCCTAAACAACCATATTTTTTGAATGTAACATTATACATGTTTTTAGAATCATTTTGTAATATGAATACATTAATCTCAGACCTGTTAGATCAATTCTGCACATATTTTTTTTAATTTTTTTTTTTACTTAAAAATAAATCCTAACATTGCAGAAGTGGTCTCCGATTTTTTGACATTAAAAAAAAAAAAAAAAAAAATTAATACCAATTAATTATGATTAATTATAGATTGCTCCATTGAAATGCATTGGACATCGCCAGGGAGCGACAGCTCATACCTGGCGCTGTGAGGGAATTTGCAGCGGCGCTGTTCGGTCCAGGCGGCTTCATGATGAATGCCGCGCTAGCCGTCGCTCTCGCCGGCGCTAGCCTCATTTTGCTTGATAAATGCGTCATTGTGAACGCCGCCGGGCGTACTTGAGTCGGTAGTCGCCGTTAGCTGCCGCTACCTGGCGCTCGTCAGACACTACCTGGCGCTATCGCTTGATGAATAAGGGCATAAGCTAGCTGGGCAGCACTCGCCTGATAGCCACTAACACCTATAATCACAGCAATATATGTGTGCACACTCAACCCAGGACCATAATGTGGAAACCTAGGCTAAAAAATAGGGGAACCCACCCTCCCCCAAAAACAAATACCGGGCTGAAAGTGAGTGGCACTACTCATGAGTATACAAAATTATGAAAATTTATTGTTCAAAAAAATGGTTAGACAATTAGGAAATACTACCACAGTTACATACACACAATAGACATGACATACAGGTATAAAAACAACAGGGGGCCCCAGGGGTCTGTACAATTCATAAAAAAACCCTAAAATCCATCCTGAAAAAAGAAGAACACCTAATAATCTATCTTAAATATGTGCAAATCTACAATCAGTGTATGCAATTGTGCCATATATCAACACTATTTAATACAAGAAAATCTCCAAAATCACTCAAAGAAATCACAGGAGGACTGACCAGGGTGTGCAAGGGAAATAAACAGTTATTCAAAAATATGATAACACAAAGAAAAAGTAACAGTGCATTTATACAGACCAACCGGGGGTACCCCTGTAAGGATACAACGCCAACGCGTGTCGTAGTGACCACACACTACTTCATCACTTCACCTTATTGTCGCCCTGATGAAGTAGTGTGTGGTCACTACGACACGCGTTGGCGTCCCCCTGTTGTTTTTATACCTGTATGTCATGTCTATTGTGTGTATGTAACTGTGGTAGTATGTCCTAATTGTCTAACCATTTCTTTGAACAATTAATTTTCATAATTTTGTATACTCATGAGTAGTGCCACTCACTTTCAGCCCGGTATTTGTTTTTGGGGGAGGGTGGGTTCCCCTATTTTTTAGCCTATATTATTATGCATTTTAACATATTTACATATGATATTGGTGGTAAATCAGTCACATGGTTAGGACAGAGAGTTCGCAGCATTATTCAGTGGAGGTTATTTAGCGCCTTAACGGCTAGAGGAAAAAAACTATTTTTGTACTTGGAGGTTCTTGTCGAAAGCGCCAGGTACCTCCGGCCAGAGGGCAAGAGTTTGAAAAATTAATGACCTTTGTGTGTTGGGTCCTCAGTTATTCACGCGCTGTTCTGGGGTTTAGTCCAGACGCTGCCGCCTCTGTGGGTTACGTTAAAGTGGACCAACACCCAGGGGTGATCGGCCCGGGAATCTATAAGATTCCCGGGCCGATCACCCCCCACCCCGCGGGACATCCGAGATCGGGATGTCCCGCGGGGTGAAACCCCCCCCAAACACCCCAACTCACCTACCTTATCTTCGGCGGCGGCCGGCCGCCGCCGCCTCCCTCGCGCCCCTGTAGGCGTGCGCGCCTCCGCGCCGGCCGTCTGCGAATGGCCGGCGCGGGGGCGCGCGCGTTCAAAGTGACGCGAGGGAGGCGGCGGCGGCCGCCGCCGCTTAGACGTTCAAGGTCTTACCTTGTACGTCGGCGCTGGGAGCGAGGAGAGGTGAGTTGTTCGGGGGGTTCGGGGGGGTTTCACACAGCGGGGCACCCCGATCGGGGGTGCCCCACCGAAGTGGACCAAGACCCAGGATAGTCAAAATCCTGGGTGTTGGTCCACTTTAAGCTCTTGTCAGTCGCCACGCTCAGTGTGTTCAGCATAGTGGGGGGGGCGGGGTTATACAGAGTATAGGAGGAGCTGGGTTGGTTCGTACAAAAGCTTTAAGCCGCCATAGACCCTGCGATGTGATCGCTTCCTCCTTCTGCAATTAATCCGGACCTTCACTCTGAATAAGAGCCTATCTTATATGTTTCCCCTACCCTGTACATACAGATTGCCCACATTAATCCGGACCTTCACCCTGAATAAGAGCATATCTTATATGTTTCCCCCACCCTGTACATACAGATTGCTCACATTAATCCGGACCTTCACCCTGAATAAGAGCCGATCTTATATGTTTCCCCTACCCTGTACATACAGATTGCCCACATTAATCCGGACCTTCACCCTGAATAAGAGCCTATCTTATATGTTTCCCCCACCCTGTACATACAGATTGCCCACATTAATCCGGACCTTCACCCTGAATAAGAGTCTATCTTATATGTATCCCACACC
>CM051242.1:14926235-15283735 GCA_027917425.1 Gastrophryne carolinensis | reverse complement strand
ATAGGTAACGACAGGTAGCGATAGGTAACTACAGGTAGCGATAGGTAACGACAGGTAGCGATAGGTAACGACAGGTAGCGATAGGTAACGACAGGTAGCGATAGGTAACGACAGGTAGCGATAGGTAACGACAGGTAGCGATAGGTAACGACAGGTAGCGATAGGTAACGACAGGTAGCGATAGGTAACGACAGGTAGCGATAGGTAACGACAGGTAGCGATAGGTAACGACAGGTAGCGATAGGTAACGACAGGTAGCGATAGGTAATGACAGGTAGCGCCAGGTAACGACTGGTAGCGATAGGTAACGACAGGTAGCGATAGGTAACGACAGGTAGCGATAGGTAGCGAACAGTAAGCACTGGGCGCTGTACGCAATACCACAGTTATCAAAGCGAATCTGGTGAGAGACATGTAGCGACCGATTCATCATCACAGATGGCTCAGCGTATACCGCCGGCGCTGTGGCTTAGGGTGCCTGGTCTGGCCTGTCACTCTCCCATACATTTCAATGGACGTTACTTTTCTTCTGTTTAAACCGGACCTTCACCATGATTTCATGAAAAGCCCAAACCCTTAAAAACGATTCCCCAGCATCTAAAATTAATATATTTTACGTTTTTATTAACTTAATTATTATTCTTTCCCCCGCTGGACTGCAACTCTGTTCAGGACTCCAGGATACGGGTGCCACCATCTTGACTCAGAAGGATCACACTTATGCCCTTATTCATCAAGCGATAGCGCCAGGTAGTGTCTGACGAGCGCCAGGTAGCAGCAGCTAACGGCGACTACCGACTCAAGTACGCCCGGCGGCGGTCACAATGACGCATTTATCAAGCAAAATGAGGCTAGCGCCGGCGAGAGCGACGGCTAGCGCGGGATTCATCATGAAGCCGCCTGGACCGAACAGCGCCGCTGCAAATTCCCTCACAGCGCCAGGTATGAGCTGTCGCTCCCTGGCGATGTCCAATGCATTTCAATGGAGCAATCTATAATTAATCATAATTAATTGGTATTATGTTTTTTTTTTTTTTTTTTTTTATGTAAAAAAATCGGAGACCACTTCTGCAATGTTAGGATTTATTTTTAAGTAAAAAAAAAATTAAAAAAAAATTTGTGCAGAATTGATCTAACAGGTCTGAGATTAATGTATTCATATTACAAAATGATTCTATAAACATGTATAATGTTACATTCAAAAAATATGGTTGTTTAGGGGTTAAAAACTAGTTAATACACATCGCCGCCAGCGCTCTGGGGTTTAAACAAGGAATGGACAGCGACAGCACATTCGGAGCGTGATTTGTTGATGAATATGAAGCTAGCCGTTCGCTCTGGCCATTCGTTGTCAGGCGCTCACATACAACGCTGGACCTGTGAAACAGCGACCCCTAAGCCCGTATTCAACATTACCGCACACCGACTGAGTCACTGTCATCAAGCTAATGCCGGCCAAGCACAGCGAATACTGGCTGGCGCTGAAAAAATCACGCTACAGTCGCTCAACTGGCGCTACCTGGCGCTATTAATGAATCGGCCTCCCCCTGAGGAGAGCGGGATAAAGTGCAGGGGGCAGGGTTATAGCTGTGCTTTGCACCGACAGAGCAGAGCTGGAGTCAGGGAAAGGACAGCAATCCCAGAATGCAGAGCGACACAGTCAGAAGACACTTCCTGTTTTCAGGTTGCCTGAGGCTCCATGAGCCTCCATCTTGGATGTTTAAAGGCTCATAACATGCAGTAGATGCAGGTAGGATGATTTTTAATGTGGGCAATCTGTATGTACAGGGTGTGGGAAACATATTAGATAGGCTCTTATTCAGGGTGAGGGTCCGGATTAATGTGGGCAATCTGTATGTACAGAATCTGTTTAGCAACTGGGATAGCGCCATGTAGCGTCTGATTCATCATTTTCACAGCCTCAGCGAACAGTGCCGGCGTTCAGCCTTGCACAGCGCCAGGTATGACCTCTCGCTACCTGTCGCTCTCCCATACATTTCAATGGACGATCCTTTTCTTCTCTTTGAACTGGGCTTTTTTTTTTTTTTTTTTAAATCTCAAATAATTCTGTGACCTCTTCTGGCATTGAAAATGCAGTTTTTCAAAAAATGTTTCATTTTTTATATATTTCCTCAGAAATGACATTACAGCTCTGCCATTAAAGTGTTCATGTTACAATGTTGTTACAATGTAATTCCATATGTTTTCGCTTTGTTACTAGTGGATAGACGCTAAAAAACAGACTTTAATCACACCGCCTCCTGCGCTCTGGGCTTCAAACAAGTATTTTTCAGCGCCAGAGATTTGTGAGGCTGTTTTTTTGCTGAATCTGGTGTGAGTCGGTCGCTATGAGCAGTCGCTAACATGCGCTCCCATACAGCGCTGTACTGGTCAAGTAGCGACTCCTCACAATGTATTCAACATTACTGCACAGCGACTGAGTCACTATAAAGTAGCGACTCACGGCCGAGCACTGCGACTACTAGCGGGCGCTCTGAAAATACCTGCTACAGACGCTCATCTGTCGCTACCTGGCGTTAGTGATGAATCAGCCTGCCCGTGGGATCGAGCTTGTGGGCTGGCAGGGCAGTGCCTTTAGTTTTTTTTTTTTTTCGCAGCCTGGACTGTCCCTTTAAAGTGGACCAAAACCCAGGATTTTGACTATCCTGGGTTTTGGTCCTTGCTCCCCGGCCCCCCTGGGCACTGTACTGTCATTTAAAGTGGACCAAAACCCATGGCGGGCCGATTGATCCCCCCCCCGAGCATCCAAAATCGGGGATGCCCCCCCCCCCCCGTGTGATACCCCCCAGGTTGCCCGAAAAAACTCACTTTTTCCCGGACCTACAGCACTGCCGCCGATTGGCCGCTCATCCAATCAGATGTCACCGCGTCTAAGCCTTCGTCTTAGGCGAGCGTCTCGGAGCGTGCTGATGGCCGCATCCCCCGCCTCCCTCTAACAAGCAACGCGCCGTTCACAAATGCCTGACGCGGACACGCGCCCTGCTAGAGGGATAGCGGGGATGCAGCATGCGCCGTTGGACCGGGGAAGAAGGTGAGTGTATGGGGCGACCTGGGGGGTATCACACAGGGGGGGGGCATCCCGATTTTGGATGCTCCGGGGGGGGGGAATCGATCGGCCCACCATGGGTTTTGGTCCACTTTAAATGACAGTACAGTGGACTGACTGCAAGATGTAAGTGGTGCCGTATCACCTTTATCGTCGTCAGTTATATTGTTGGCGCAACCACGAAAAAAGGAGCGCGCGTGCGGGGGCATCCCGTCACTATGACTGCGCAACGAGCCGACTGTCACATCACGTGCGGAAACGTCTCAGCGCTTTCACAGAGTGTGTCCTCTGCAAAAGGTCATGTGACTCCCCATCAGACCCGTCCCTTTCTGGACAGAGGAGAGAATAACAGCCGGGCCGCAACAAGCTCTAATGTCACCAAAGCCTTTCTCTGTCCTCAGATTAGAGCCTTGCTTGTGACCGTCATGGCCGACCTTTGGGGCGATGTGCGAGACGTGCGAGAGCACAGGGCGCCATAAACTCTCTAGAAGGGGCGCCATGAGCAAAACTGGACCAGCAGGAATATTTCTTATCCTTTTTTTTTCTTCTTCCTCTTGAATTTCCTGTTCTGCTACTTTCTCTTGTATTTCATGATGCCTACTTCTTTCCTAATCCCCCCTCCCCCACTCTCTCATGTTGTTTCCACATTCCCTCCATTTTTCTCTTATCACGTTCCTACCGTCTCCCTGTTTTCAGCTTCTTCACCCTTCTTTGTTTCCTCCTTTTTGACCTTCCTTCCATCCCTCTTTTCCAGTATTTTTCTTAATCTTGCTTTCTTTCTTTTCTTCTCTTTCTTTCTCTCTCTTTTGCTCTTTATTTCTCTCCCTTTATTTCCCTCTTTCATTCGCTTTCTTTTTCTCTCTCTCTTTATTATGTTTATTTCTTTCCTTTTTTTTTTCTTTCTCTCTCTCTCTCGTCTTTTCCTTCCACTCTTTTCTAATTTCCCTCTCTCTCTCTTTCTTTTTTTTCTTCTCTCTCTTTTGCTCTATATTTCTCTCCCTTTATTTCCCTCTTTCATTCGCTTGCTTTTTTTCTCTCTTTGTTATGTTTATTTCTTTCCTTTTTTTCTTTCTCTCTCTCTCTCGTCTTTTCTTCTCTCTTTCTTTCTCTCTCTTTTGCTCTTTGTTTCTGTTGCTTTATATCCCTCTTTCATTCGCTTTCTTTTTTTCTCTCTCTTTATTATGTTTATTTCTTTCCTTTTTTTTCTTCCTCTCTCTCTCTCTCTCTCTCTCTCTCTCGTCTTTTCCTTCCACTCTTTTCTGCTTTCCTTCTCTCTCTCTTTCTTTCTTTTCTTCTCTCTTTCTTTCTCTCTCTTTTGCTCTTTATTTCTCTCCCTTTATTTCCCTCTTTCATTCGTTTTCTTTTTTTCTGTCTCTTTATTATGTTTATTTCTTTCCTTTTTTTTTTCTTTCTCTCTCTCTCTCGTCTTTTCCTTCCACTTTTTTCTGATTTCCCTCTCTCTCTCTTTCTTTTTTTTCTTCTCTCTCTTTTGCTCTTTATTTCTCTCCCTTTATTTCCCTCTTTCATTCGCTTGCTTTTTTTCTATCTCTGTTTTGTTTATTTCTTTCCTTTTTTTCTTTCTGTCTCTCTCCCTCTCTCTCTCTCTCTCGTCTTTTCTTCTCTCTTTCTTTCTCTCTCTTTTGCTCTTTGTTTCTGTTGCTTTATATCCCTCTTTCATTCACTTACTTTTTTTCTCTCTTTTTATTATGTTTATTTCCATCCTTTTTCTCTCTCTTTCTCTCTCTCTCTCTCTCCCTCTTTTGTCTTTTCCTTCCAGTCTTTCATTCGCTTTCTTTTTTTCTCTCTCGTTATTATGTTTATTTCTTTCCTTTTTTTTCTTCCTCTCTGTCTCTCTCTCTCTCGTCTTTTCCTTCCACTCTTTTCTGCTTTCCTTCTTTCTCTCTTTCTTTCTTTTCTTCTCTCTATGTTTCTCTCTATTTTGCTCTTTGTTTCTGTGGCTTTATATCCCTCTTTCATTCACTTTCTTTTTTTCTCTCTTTTTATTATGTTTATTTCCATCCTTTTTCTCTCTCTCTTTCTCTCTCTCTCCCTCTTTTGTCGTTTCCTTCCACTCTTTCCTGATTTCCTTCACTCTTTCTTTCTTTTCTTCTCTTTCTTTCTCTCTTTTTTGCTCTTTCTTTCTCTTGCTTTATTTCCATCTTTCTCTTGCTTTATTTCCCTCTTTCATTAACTTTCTTTTTTTCTCTCTCTTTATTATGTTTATTTTTTTCCTGTTTTTCTTTTTCTCTCTCTCTCTTGTTTTTTCCTTCCACTCTTTCCTGCTTTCCTTCTCTCTTTCTTTATTTTCTTCTCTCTCTCTCTCTTTTTCTCTTTGTTTATCTTACTATTTCCCTCTTTCATTCTCATTCTTATTTTGCTCTCTCTTCATTATGTTTAGTTCTTTCCGTCCTTATTTTTTTTTTATTTTTTTTCTCTCTCTCTCTTTCCTGCTTTTCTTTCTCTTTCTTTCTTTCTTTCTTTTCTTCTCTCTTTCTTTCCCTGCATTTTTCTTTCCGTCCTTATTTTTTTTTTTTCTCTCTCTCTTTCCTGCTTTTCTTTTCTTTCTTTTCTTCTCTCTATCTTTCTCTGCATTTCTATTTGTTTCCCTCTCTCTTTTTATAGCCCTATTCAGCGGTCTCACTTTCTCACTTCACTCTTGTTTTTCTCCATTCCTCCCATCTCTGGCGTATTCTCTCATTTATTCTCTCTCTCTCCTCCTCTCAATCTCTGTTCCACGTTTCCTCTTATTTCTCTCTTGTCTACCTTTCCATGTTTCCTCTGTTGCTCTCTTTCCATTTTGATGGGGGTGTCCCTCCTTATATCCTGCACAGGGTGTCACTTACCCTAAGGCCGGACCTGGTGACTGTTATAGAGGAAAAGGCTCAGACATATTCCTATTAATATTATTGGTGTGCTCTGCCTTGAAAAAGTCACAATACGTCTCCTGGAGGGACTAGTGGTGGGCAGCACTATGGCCACTATGAATTTATAAGATAAGTGTTTTTCACATGCTTCTGCGCCGACCTCATGTATATAGTTTATTGCGTATCTTTGCGCTGTATTCCTCTGATTGTTTATTAGGATTTGATGCACTTTATATTTGATTAAGGATTATTATTATTATTAGAGATGAGCGAACTTTTGAAAAATTCGATTCGACTGATTCGCCGAATTTTCCGACAAAAATCGTTTCGACCCGAATAAATTCGCGACGAATCGCTATTAAAAACGGCTATTTCTGAGCCTCCTACAGCCTCAATAGGGTTGTAAACCATTCAGCCTTGCTGTAACACGCACAGGATGCGTGCTGGGTTAGTTAAATAATACTTTGAAGAAATATCACATGCAGATCAGAGGCATCGCTAATAGAATCGCAGAGCGGCACAATTGCAGAGAGTTGAAGTGGCATCACTATGAGGGGCAGAAGGAGCCCAAATATACACTGGAGTTGGCCTCAGGAGCCCAAAAATTGGATGAATCACACCCTGGAGTTGGCAGAAGTTGGCAGCAGCAGCAGCAGGAGCCCAAATATACACTGGAGTTGGCTTCAGGAGCCCAAAAATTGGATGAATCACACCCTGGAGTTGGCAGAAGTTGGCAGCAGCAGCAGCAGGAGCCCAAAAATTGGATGAATCACACCCTGGAGTTGGCAGAAGTTGGCAGCAGCAGCAGCAGGAGCCCAAATATATACTGGAGTTGGCTTCAGGAGCCCAAAAATTGGATGAATCACACCCTGGAGTTGGCAGGAGTTGACAGTAGCAGCAGCAGGAGCCCAAATATACACTGGAGTTGGCTTCAGGAGCCCAAAAATTGGATGAATCACACCCTGGAGTTGGCAGGAGTTGACAGTAGCAGCGGCAGGAGCCCAAATATACACTGGAGTTGGCTTCAGGAGCCCAAAAATTGGATGAATCACACCCTGGAGTTGGCAGAAGTTGGCAGCAGCAGCAGCAGGAGCCCAAATATACACTGGAGTTGGCTTCAGGAGCCCAAAAATTGGATGAATCACACCCTGGAGTTGGCAGAAGTTGGCAGCAGCAGCAGCAGGAGCCCAAAAATTGGATGAATCACACCCTGGAGTTGGCAGAAGTTGGCAGCAGCAGCAGCAGGAGCCCAAATATACACTGGAGTTAGCTTCAGGAGCCCAAAAATTGGATGAATCACACCCTGGAGTTGGCAGGAGTTGACAGTAGCAGAGGCAGGAGCCCAAATATACACTGGAGTTGGCTTCAGGAGCCCAAAAATTGGATGAATCACACCCTGGAGTTGGCAGAAGTTGGCAGCAGCAGCAGCAGGAGCCCAAATATACACTGGAGTTGGCCTCAGGAGCCCAAAAATTGGATGAATCACACCCTGGAGTTGGCAGGAGTTGACAGTAGCAGCAGCAGGAGCCCAAATATACACTGGAGTTGGCTTCAGGAGTCCAAAAATTGGATGAATTACACCCTGGAGTTGGCAGAAGTTGGCAGCAGCAGCAGCAGGAGCCCAAATATACACTGGAGTTGGCTTCAGGAGCCCAAAAATTGGATGAATCACACCCTGGAGTTGGCAGGAGTTGACAGTAGCAGCAGCAGGAGCCCAAATATACACTGGAGTTGGCTTCAGGAGCCCAAAAATTGGATGAATCACACCCTGGAGTTGGCAGGAGTTGACAGTAGCAGCAGCAGGAGCCCAAATATACACTGGAGTTGGCTTCAGGAGCCCAAAAATTGGATGAATCACACCCTGGAGTTGGCAGAAGTTGGCAGCAGCAGCAGCAGGAGCCCAAATATACACTGGAGTTGGCCTCAGGAGCCCAAAAATTGGATGAATCACACCCTGGAGTTGGCAGGAGTTGACAGTAGCAGCAGCAGGAGCCCAAATATACACTGGAGTTGGCTTCAGGAGCCCAAAAATTGGTTGAATCACACCCTGGAGTTGGCAGAAGTTGGCAGCAGCAGCAGCAGGAGCCCAAAAATTGGATGAATCACACCCTGGAGTTGGCAGGAGTTGGCAGCAGCAGCAGCAGGAGCCCAAATATATACTGGAGTTGGCTTCAGGAGCCCAAAAATTGGATGAATCACACCCTGGAGTTGGCAGAAGTTGGCAGCAGCAGCAGCAGGAGCCCAAATATACACTGGAGTTGGCTTCAGGAGCCCAAAAATTGGATGAATCACACCCTGGAGTTGGCAGCAGCAGCAGCAGGAGCCCAAATATACACTGGAGTTGGCCTCAGGAGCCCAAAAATTGGATGAATCACACCCTGGAGTTGGCAGAAGTTGGCAGCAGCAGCAGCAGGAGCCCAAATATACACTGGAGTTGGCTTCAGGAGCCCAAAAATTGGATGAATCACACCCTGGAGTTGGCAGGAGTTGACAGTAGCAGCAGCAGGAGCCCAAATATACACTGGAGTTGGCTTCAGGAGCCCAAAAATTGGATGAATCACACCCTGGAGTTGGCAGGAGTTGACAGTAGCAGCAGCAGGAGCCCAAATATACACTGGAGTTGGCTTCAGGAGCCCAAAAATTGGATGAATCACACCCTGGAGTTGGCAGAAGTTGGCAGCAGCAGCAGCAGCAGGAGCCCAAATATACACTGGAGTTGGCCTCAGGAGCCCAAAAATTGGATGAATCACACCCTGGAGTTGGCAGGAGTTGACAGTAGCAGCAGCAGGAGCCCAAATATACACTGGAGTTGGCCTCAGGAGCCCAAAAATTGGATGAATCACACCCTGGAGTTGGCAGAAGTTGGCAGCAGCAGCAGCAGGAGCCCAAATATACACTGGAGTTGGCTTCAGGAGCCCAAAAATTGGATGAATCACACCCTGGAGTTGGCAGGAGTTGACAGTAGCAGCAGCAGGAGCCCAAATATACACTGGAGTTGGCTTCAGGAGCCCAAAAATTGGATGAATCACACCCTGGAGTTGGCAGGAGTTGACAGTAGCAGCGGCAGGAGCCCAAATATACACTGGAGTTGGCTTCAGGAGCCCAAAAATTGGATGAATCACACCCTGGAGTTGGCAGAAGTTGGCAGCAGCAGCAGCAGGAGCCCAAATATACACTGGAGTTGGCTTCAGGAGCCCAAAAATTGGATGAATCACACCCTGGAGTTGGCAGAAGTTGGCAGCAGCAGCAGCAGGAGCCCAAATATACACTGGAGTTGGCCTCAGGAGCCCAAAAATTGGATGAATCACACCCTGGAGTTGGCAGAAGTTGGCAGCAGCAGCAGCAGGAGCCCAAATATACACTGGAGTTGGCCTCAGGAGCCCAAAAATTGGATGAATCACACCCTGGAGTTGGCAGGAGTTGACAGTAGCAGCAGCAGGAGCCCAAATATACACTGGAGTTGGCTTCAGGAGCCCAAAAATTGGATGAATCACACCCTGGAGTTGGCAGAAGCTGGCAGCAGCAGCAGCAGGAGCCCAAATATACACTGGAGTTGGCCTCAGGAGCCCAAAAATTGGATGAATCACACCCTGGAGTTGGCAGGAGTTGACAGTAGCAGCAGCAGGAGCCCAAAAAATGGCCTAAAGACATAAATATGTTTTGCACCATTTGGAAAGTGTAAAATGTGGCACCATGCTGAATCTAGTCGCATGCATCAGGCATTGGTGGGTGGAAATCCTGGCTGATCCATCCCTGATTCATTTTGACAAAGGTGAGTCTCTCCACATTTTTAGTTGACAGACGAGTTCTCCTCGCCGTAACTATGGCCCCCGCCGCACTAAACACCCGCTCAGATGGCACGCTACTTGCCGGGCAGGACAGCTTTTCCAGGGCAAACTCTGCTAGTTGCGGCCACAAATCAAGTTTGGCTGCCCAGAAGTCCAGCGGATCCTCAAGGTGTGTTGGCATGGTCATGTCAAAGTATGACATGACCTGCTGGTTCAGGTCCTGCTCCAGGTCTTCCTGCTGCTCATGAGTAGCCTCACTATGCGGGTGTAGAAAGCTACTCATTAGCGACTGAAGACTGAGGCTGCTGCTGCTGATGGAGCTTCTGCTGCTGCTGCTGCCAACCCCCCCAGCGGCCATGGCAGTGGAAGGTGAGCGCAGAGGTCCCCTCGAGTCAGACCTGCGAGAGTATGGACCATGGCGCAGATAGGTATCGGCCAACTGCCTACGTAGAATGTCTTTGTAGTAGTTGAGTTTGTCCTCCCTCTCGGTGGGTTTAAAAAATGCCCCCATTTTGTGCCGGAAGCGAGGGTCCAATAAGGTGGACAGCCAGAAGTCATCCCGCCGACAGATGGAAACAATTCTGGGGTCACTACGCAAGCATGTGAGCATGCTTCGTGCCATTTGCGCAAGTGACTCGGATGGACTACCTGTCTCCATCTCCACTGCATACTGCCACGGTGTGCCCGGGTCCTCTGTCTCTCCTTCCTCAAAAACCTCTAGCTCCTCTGGCTGCTCCTGCTCCTCCTCTCCTGTCCGCTGACTAGATAAACCAGCCATTTCGCCAAGCCTAAACTGTGTTTCGCTGGGCAACTCCTCCTCCTCCTCTTCCTCCTCCTCCTCCTCCAGTTCAGCTCCAACGGGGTTCATGTGGCCGTAAGATGTAAACGCCATGTCTCCAGTGCCCTGACCAGCCATGGTTTCCAACATGTGCTGTAGTACATGAAGCAGTGGAATCACGTCGTTCATCCCGTAATCCTGCCGACTGACAAATAAAGTGGCTTCCTCAAAGGGCCTGAGCAAACGGCAGGTGTCACGTATGAGCTGCCACTGGTTGACATTGAAGTTACACAGGGGAGTCCCCCTATCTGCTTGGATCATCAGGAAATCCGTGATGGCTTTTCTCTGTTCATATAATCGGTCCAACATGTGAAGGGTGGAATTCCAACGGGTGGAAACATCGCAAATCAGACTATGTTGGGGGATACCATTCTGACGCTGTAGCTCAAGAAGGGTGTGTTTGGCGGTGTAGGAGTGGCTGAAGTGCATGCAAAGTTTCCGTGAAGTTGTTAGGATGTCCTGCAGATGGGGGGAACACTTCAGAAACCGCTTGACAACCAGATTGAAGACGTGAGCCATGCAGGGGGCATGGGTCAGGCTTCCTTGGCGCAGCGCAGACAAAATGTTCTTCCCATTGTCGGTAACCATGATTCCCATTTTAAGTTTTCTCGGAGTAAGCCATGTTTGGATTTCCTGATGAATACATTTAAGCAGTTCCTCCCCTGTGTGACTCCGTTCGCCAAGACAAACCATGTGAAGCACTGCGTGACACCTCCGTGCCCTGCACACATGGTAGACTGGAGGGGCACTGAGACTTGAGCCTACAGTGGAGGGTGAGGAGATGGCGGAGGATGAGGAGGCCGAGTCGCACGGTGTCACAGGCCCAATGGGCAGAGAGCGCGGAGGCCGAAGCGGCGTGACCTGTCCAAGTTGCTGCTGCAAAGGGACCACATTCACCCAGTGGGCCGTAAACGACATGTACTGCCCCTGACCGTAGTTACAGCTCCAGATGTCGGCGCTGCCATGTATTTTGCTACACACCGACAGGCTCAAGGACTGGCCCACCTTCTGTTCAACAAAAGTGTGCAGCGCTGGTACTGCCTTCTTGGCAAAGAAATGACGGCTTGGGACTCTCCACCTCGGCTCGGCACAAGCCATCAGTTCTCTGAAAGGTGCAGATTCCACCACCTGAAAAGGGAGCGACTGCAGCACCAGCAACTTGGACAGGAGCACATTCAGCTTCTGCGCCGTAGGATGAGTGGGCGCATACTGCTGTCTCTTGGACATGGCTTCGCTGATGGATTGCTGGCGGGATGCATGACTTGGAGGAGGAGGAGGAGCAGGAGCGACAGAGGATGGGTATGACGCACAGCTGCCTTCGGCTGAGGTGCTGGAGCCTTGGCTGGCAGAAATTGGGAGCTCACTTGGTGAGGAAGCAGACTGGACCACCCCTTGGGAGCCTCGGTTCTCCCAGGTTGTTTTATGGTGACGCATCATATGTTGACGCAGGGCCGTGGTGCCAACATTTGGACCCTGGCCACGCTTCACCTTTTGCCTACATATCTTGCATGTGGCCATGTTACCCTCCTGCGGATGCCTCAGGAAAAACTGCCACACTGCCGAGTAGCTACTTTTCCCACCCCCTGGCCTCACTGATTCACTGCTGCTGTTGCCAACTCCAGGAACCCCTGCTCCACTACCTCCCGATAAGGTAGACTGCCGCACAGCAGGTGCTCTACCCCGGCCCCGGCCCCGGCCGGCTCCAGCCTTTGGAATTGTGCCCCCATGCTGACTGCTACCACCTTGCTGCCTCAGCTGCTGACTCCGGGGCAACCTGCGCCCCTCTTCTCCTGATGATGACGATGAAGCCCCTTCATCACCCGGCTCCCAAGTGCGATCGGCTTCATCGTCATCATCATTATCACCGAGTTGTGGCTGTACGTCACTGATGTTCGTGGATTCGTCAACAGTGTCTGGCGCAGGAGCTGGAACGCTCGCAGCACCCACGACACTGTCCACATCACTATCTGTCTGCCTAGCTAGAGAAGCCACCTCCATTTCTTGGCTGGGCAGTAGCTGCTGACTGTCCTCTATCTGATGGTCCTCCTCACTAAAGAGTGGAGCTGAACCCAAAGCATAGGATACGTCGCTGGGGGAGGGAACGGCGTAGGACAGAGGCAATGGGAGGACAGGGACTGCTCTCGGGGCATGCCAACTCAGGGTTGTGTCAGAGGAACCTACCGACCCTAGACTGGGGGTCTCAGACGTAAGTTGTGATGATGTTGTTGATGAGCGCGTCAACCAATCTACCACGGCAGATGCGTTACTGGTGGAGACCCGACCGCTAGCAGATACTGGCAGATTAGGTCTCTCAGCGTGACTCCTGCTGCTACTGGCCCCCAGTCTGATGCGAGCTCTGCCTGCGGAATCTTGGCCTCTGCCACTCCTCTTTTCACTTCCAGGCACTTGTCTGCCCGACATAGTCTAACTGGCGTGGGAGTAGGTGATATTTTAAGATCCCCCGGGCAGCGGTGGGTCTATATGAAACAGAATATAATGCACACCAAAAGTGAGCAGTAACACTCAGCCTCCAACAGGCCTGCTTAGTGTAAATAAGAGAGCTGCTTAGTGTAAATAAAGAGGGGTATGCTATGTTACAGAATGGGATGCCTCAACAGAAGTGCACCTGGCAGGCAGCAGTAAGCCTATGCCCAGCAAAAGTGTCTTATAATATAAATATAATAAGAGCAAATGCTTATATGGTCTTAAACAGAGGCTGCTTTAGTCACAGAATGGGATGCCCCCAAAAAAGATCCAGTAGTACTATGCCCAGCAAAAGTGTCTTTATCAGGCTAATTTCAAATATGATAAGAGCAAATGCTTATATGGTCTTAAACAGAGGCTGCTTTAGTCACAGAATGGGATGCCCTGGCAGGGACAAGTAGTGCTATGCCCAGCAAAAGTGTCTTTATCAGGCTAATTTCAAATATGATAAGAGCAAATGCTTATACGGTCTTAAACAGAGGCTGCTTTAGTCACAGAATGGGATGCCCCCCAAAAAAGATCCAGTAGTACTTTGCCCAGCAAAAGTGTCTTTATCAGGCTAATTTCAAATATGATAAGAGCAAATGCTTATACGGTCTTAAACAGAGGCTGCTTTAGTCACAGAATGGGATGCCCCAACAGGAATGGACCTGGCAGGGTCCAGTAGTGCTTTGCCCAGCAAAAGTGTCTTTATCAGGCCTAATTTCAAATATGATAAGAGCAAATGGTTATATGGTCTTAAACAGAGGCTGCTTTAGTCACAGAATGGGATGCCCCAACAGAAGTGGACCTGACAGGGTCCAGTAGTGCTATGCCCAGCAAAAGTGTCTTTATCAGGCCTAATTTCAAATATGATAAGAGCAAATGGTTATATGGTCTTAAACAGAGGCTGCTTTAGTCACAGAATGGGATGCCCCAACAGAAGTGGACCTGGCAGGGTCCAGTAGTGCTATGCCCAGCAAAAGTGTCTTTATCAGGCCTAATTTCAAATATGATAAGAGCAAATGCTTATATGGTCTTAAACAGAGGCTGCTTTAGTCACAGAATGGGATGCCCCAACAGGAATGGACCTGGCAGGGTCCAGTAGTGCTTTGCCCAGCAAAAGTGTCTTTATCAGGCCTAATTTCAAATATGATAAGTGAAAATGGTTATACGGTCTTAAACAGAGGCTGCTGTAGTCACAGAATGGGATGCCCCAAATAGGAGTGCACCTGGCAGGGTCCAGTAGTGCTTTGCCCAGCAAAAGTGTCTTTATCAGGCCTAATTTCAAATATGATAAGAGCAAATGCTTATATGGTCTTAAACAGAGGCTGCTGTAGTCACAGAATGGGATGCCCCAAATAGGAGTGCACCTGGCAGGGTCCAGTAGTGCTTTGCCCAGCAAAAGTGTCTTTATCAGGCCTAATTTCAAATATGATAAGAGCAAATGCTTATATGGTCTTAAACAGAGGCTGCTGTAGTCACAGAATGGGATGCACCAAATAGGAGTGCACCTGGCAGGGTCCAGTAGTGCTATGCCCAGCAAAAGTGTCTTTATCAGGCCTAATTTCAAATATGATAAGAGCAAATGCTTATATGGTCTTAAACAGAGGCTGCTGTAGTCACAGAATGGGATGCCCCAAATAGGAGTGCACCTGGCAGGGTCCAGTAGTGCTATGCCCAGCAAAAGTGTCTTTATCAGGCCTAATTTCAAATATGATAAGAGCAAATGCTTATATGGTCTTAAACAGAGGCTGCTGTAGTCACAGAATGGGATGCCCCAAATAGGAGTGCACCTGGCAGGGTCCAGTAGTGCTTTGCCCAGCAAAAGTGTCTTTATCAGGCCTAATTTCAAATATGATAAGAGCAAATGCTTATATGGTCTTAAACAGAGGCTGCTGTAGTCACAGAATGGGATGCCCCAAATAGGAGTGCACCTGGCAGGGTCCAGTAGTGCTTTGCCCAGCAAAAGTGTCTTTATCAGGCCTAATTTCAAATATGATAAGAGCAAATGCTTATATGGTCTTAAACAGAGGCTGCTGTAGTCACAGAATGGGATGCCCCAAATAGGAGTGCACCTGGCAGGGTCCAGTAGTGCTTTGCCCAGCAAAAGTGTCTTTATCAGGCCTAATTTCAAATATGATAAGAGCAAATGCTTATATGGTCTTAAACAGAGGCTGCTTTAGTCACAGAATGGGATGCCCCAAATAGGAGTGCACCTGGCAGGGTCCAGTAGTGCTATGCCCAGCAAAAGTGTCTTTATCAGGCCTAATTTCAAATATGATAAGAGCAAATGCTTATATGGTCTTAAACAGAGGCTGCTGTAGTCACAGAATGGGATGCCCCAAATAGGAGTGCACCTGGCAGGGTCCAGTAGTGCTTTGCCCAGCAAAAGTGTCTTTATCAGGCCTAATTTCAAATATGATAAGAGCAAATGCTTATATGGTCTTAAACAGAGGCTGCTGTAGTCACAGAATGGGATGCCCCAAATAGGAGTGCACCTGGCAGGGTCCAGTAGTGCTTTGCCCAGCAAAAGTGTCTTTATCAGGCCTAATTTCAAATATGATAAGAGCAAATGCTTATATGGTCTTAAACAGAGGCTGCTGTAGTCACAGAATGGGATGCCCCAAATAGGAGTGCACCTGGCAGGGTCCAGTAGTGCTATGCCCAGCAAAAGTGTCTTTATCAGGCCTAATTTCAAATATGATAAGAGCAAATGCTTATATGGTCTTAAACAGAGGCTGCTGTAGTCACAGAATGGGATGCCCCAAATAGGAGTGCACCTGGCAGGGTCCAGTAGTGCTTTGCCCAGCAAAAGTGTCTTTATCAGGCCTAATTTCAAATATGATAAGAGCAAATGCTTATATGGTCTTAAACAGAGGCTGCTGTAGTCACAGAATGGGATGCCCCAAATAGGAGTGCACCTGGCAGGGTCCAGTAGTGCTTTGCCCAGCAAAAGTGTCTTTATCAGGCCTAATTTCAAATATGATAAGAGCAAATGCTTATATGGTCTTAAACAGAGGCTGCTGTAGTCACAGAATGGGATGCCCCAAATAGGAGTGCACCTGGCAGGGTCCAGTAGTGCTTTGCCCAGCAAAAGTGTCTTTATCAGGCCTAATTTCAAATATGATAAGAGCAAATGCTTATATGGTCTTAAACAGAGGCTGCTGTAGTCACAGAATGGGATGCCCCAAATAGGAGTGCACCTGGCAGGGTCCAGTAGTGCTATGCCCAGCAAAAGTGTCTTTATCAGGCCTAATTTCAAATATGATAAGAGCAAATGCTTATATGGTCTTAAACAGAGGCTGCTGTAGTCACAGAATGGGATGCCCCAAATAGGAGTGCACCTGGCAGGGTCCAGTAGTGCTTTGCCCAGCAAAAGTGTCTTTATCAGGCCTAATTTCAAATATGATAAGAGCAAATGCTTATATGGTCTTAAACAGAGGCTGCTGTAGTCACAGAATGGGATGCCCCAAATAGGAGTGCACCTGGCAGGGTCCAGTAGTGCTTTGCCCAGCAAAAGTGTCTTTATCAGGCCTAATTTCAAATATGATAAGAGCAAATGCTTATATGGTCTTAAACAGAGGCTGCTGTAGTCACAGAATGGGATGCCCCAAATAGGAGTGCACCTGGCAGGGTCCAGTAGTGCTTTGCCCAGCAAAAGTGTCTTTATCAGGCCTAATTTCAAATATGATAAGAGCAAATGCTTATATGGTCTTAAACAGAGGCTGCTTTAGTCACAGAATGGGATGCCCCAAATAGGAGTGCACCTGGCAGGGTCCAGTAGTGCTATGCCCAGCAAAAGTGTCTTTATCAGGCCTAATTTCAAATATGATAAGAGCAAATGCTTATATGGTCTTAAACAGAGGCTGCTGTAGTCACAGAATGGGATGCCCCAAATAGGAGTGCACCTGGCAGGGTCCAGTAGTGCTATGCCCAGCAAAAGTGTCTTTATCAGGCCTAATTTCAAATATGATAAGAGCAAATGCTTATATGGTCTTAAACAGAGGCTGCTGTAGTCACAGAATGGGATGCCCCAAATAGGAGTGCACCTGGCAGGGTCCAGTAGTGCTATGCCCAGCAAAAGTGTCTTTATCAGGCCTAATTTCAAATATGATAAGAGCAAATGCTTATATGGTCTTAAACAGAGGCTGCTGTAGTCACAGAATGGGATGCCCCAAATAGGAGTGCACCTGGCAGGGTCCAGTAGTGCTTTGCCCAGCAAAAGTGTCTTTATCAGGCCTAATTTCAAATATGATAAGAGCAAATGCTTATATGGTCTTAAACAGAGGCTGCTGTAGTCACAGAATGGGATGCCCCAAATAGGAGTGCACCTGGCAGGGTCCAGTAGTGCTTTGCCCAGCAAAAGTGTCTTTATCAGGCCTAATTTCAAATATGATAAGAGCAAATGCTTATATGGTCTTAAACAGAGGCTGCTTTAGTCACAGAATGGGATGCCCCAAATAGGAGTGCACCTGGCAGGGTCCAGTAGTGCTATGCCCAGCAAAAGTGTCTTTATCAGGCCTAATTTCAAATATGATAAGAGCAAATGCTTATATGGTCTTAAACAGAGGCTGCTGTAGTCACAGAATGGGATGCCCCAAATAGGAGTGCACCTGGCAGGGTCCAGTAGTGCTATGCCCAGCAAAAGTGTCTTTATCAGGCCTAATTTCAAATATGATAAGAGCAAATGCTTATATGGTCTTAAACAGAGGCTGCTGTAGTCACAGAATGGGATGCCTCACAGCAGACTTAAGATCAGTTCAGTATATATGCACAGTTAGTTACTATAAGCAGCCTGAAAACGCTAACAAAGCCTGTCAGCCAGCTAGTAACACTCAGGCTGGATGAAAAAAAAAAAAAAAATCTCCCTGTCACAGCCTCCGTTTTTTCCTACCTTTCCCTGGCTTTCTGTCTGTCTCCTGTCTGTCTCCTGCCTGTCTCCTGCCTGTCTCCAGCCTGTCCCTGTCTGTCCCTCAGCTACACAGCGTTCTGTCTCTCACGAATGCAATAGAGAAATGAGGAAAAGCAAGATGGCCGCCGTTAAATACCGCTGTGTGACGTCACTGGCTGCTGATAGGCTGCATGTGACTGCCCCAGCTTGCACTGGCGCGGGATACATGTCCAGACATGTCCTGTCCGCCATCTTAGAATGCCTGTAAATGTAAATGAATGGATGTTAAAGGAAAACTTCGAGTGATCGAATCGCGGGGAAATTCGGATTCGATCCGAATCGAATTTTTCCTGAAATTCGGATCGAATCCGGGTTCGTCCGGATCGATTCGCTCATCCCTAATTATTATTATTATTGCCCTCAGAAGGGCTTAGGTCATCTGAGCTTTACTGATAGGATTTCATGGCTGCCCTTTACAACAGCGCCCCCCCATGGCAGATTGTGAGAATGTTGTTGTTTTGCATGTTTTTTAAACCGGTCCTTCACTCTGAATAAGAGCCTATCTTATATGTTTCCCACACCCTGTACATACAGATTGCTCACATTAATCCGGACCTTCCCCCTGAATAAGAGCCTATCTTATATGTTTCCCACACCCTGTACATACAGATTGCCCACATTAATCCGGACCTTCACCCTGAATAAGAGCCTATCTTATATGTTTCCCACACCCTGTACATACAGATTGCCCACATTAATCCGGACCTTCACCCTGAATAAGAGCCTATCTTATATGTTTCCCACACCCTGTACATACAGATTGCTCACATTAAAAATCATCCTACCTGCATCTACTGCATGTTATGAGCCTTTAAACATTGAAGATGGCGTCTCATGGAGCATCAGGCAGCCTGAAAACAGGAAGTGCCTTCTGACTGTGTCGCTCTGCATTCTGGGATTGCTGACCTTTTCCTGACCCCAGCTCTGCTCTGTCTGTGCAAAGCACAGCTATAACCCGCCCCCCTGTACTTTATCCCGCTCTCCTCTCCTCAGTAATTGTGATGCTTCTGAGTCAAGATGGCGGCGCCTGTATCCGAAAGTCCTGAACAGAGTTGCAGCCCAGTGGGGGGAAAGAATAATAAGTAAGTGACTAAAAACTTAAAATATATTAATTTTAGATGCTGGGGAATCGTTTATTAAGGGTTTGGGCTTTTCAATAAATCCTGGTGAAGGTCCGGTTTAAACTGTCTTTTTAGATATATTGTATTATGTGGATTAAATAAACTTTTTGAAAAATATTTAAGTGTGTGCGACGTTAAGTCTCTGGTTGAGGCTCTTTTTAGGGATTTCCATAGTGTTTGGATATTTTGAGTGATACCCAGAGCATTGCACCACATTCATTAGAAGTTAGTTGGTGCCGTCCAATCCTTCTTACACTGACTGTTATTATTATTACTTATTTATTCATAAGGCGCTATTATCTTCCGTAGCGCTGTACAAAGTAGTGATTACAAACCCATGTAGGACATGTGGAGGCTGATTCATCATTAGCAGCAGGTAGCGACAGATGAGCGTCTGTAGCGGCATTTTCAGAGCGCCCACTAGTAGTCACTGTGCTCGGCTGTGGGTCACTAGTTTATAGCGACTCAGTCGCTGTTCAGTAATGTTGAATACATTGTGATGAGTTGCTATTTGACCAGTACAGCGCTGTATGGGAGCGCATGTTAGCGACTGCTCATAGCGACCGACTCACACCATATTCAGCAAAAAAACAGCCTCACAAATCTCTGGCGCTGAAAAATACTTGTCTGAAGCCCAGAGCGCAGGAGGCGGTGTGTTTAAAGTCTGTTTTCCAGCATCTATCAACTAGTAACAAAGCGAAAACATATGGAATTACATTGTAACAACATTGTAACATGAACACTTTAAAGTGGACCGTCACCCATGGGTGATCGGCCCGGGAATCTATAAGATTCCCGGGCCGATCACCCCCCTCCCCGTGGGACATCCGAGATCGGGATGTCCCGCGGTGAGGGACCCCCCCCAAAACCCCAAAAGAACTCACCTGATCGGCGGCGGCGGCAGCGGCCGCCGCCGCCTCCCGCGCGCTCCTGTAGCCGTGCATGCGCCCGGCCGTTTGTGTATGGCCGGCGCGGGCGCGCGCACTGTCAGAGGGGCGCGCGGGAGGCGGCGGCGGACGCGCTGCCTTGTCCGCCGCTTGTCCGTGGGAGCGTGGTGAGGTGACCCCCTGAAGTGGACCAAAACCCAGGATAGTCAAAATCCTGGGTGTTGGTCCACTTTAATGGCAGACCTGTAATGTCATTTCTGAGGAAATATATAAAAAATGAAAAAAATGAGAAAAAACTGCTTTTTCAATGCCAGAAGAGGTCACAGAATTATTTGTGATTTTTTGAAAAAAAAAAAAAAACAAATACCCTGTTTAAAGAGAAGAAAAGGATCGTCCATTGAAATGTATAGGAGAGCGACAGGTAGCGAGAGGTCATACCTGGCGCTGTGCAAGGCTGAACGCCGGCGCTGTTCGCTGAGGCTGTGAAAATGATGAATCAGACGCTACATGGCGCTATCCCAGTCGCTAAACAGATTCTGCTTGATAAATGTGTAATTGCGTGCCGTGTCCGGCGTTCACCAGTCGCTACCTGTCGCTACCTGTCATTAACCAGCCGCTACCTGACGCTATCCCTTCTTAAATAAGGGCCCATGTGTTTTCGCTCTGGTGCTGGTGGATATGTGTTGAGAAACAGACTTTGATCACATAGCTTCTGTCGCTCAACGCTAGAGCGCCCAGGTTTAGAGCGCAGACGCTGGTTGTGTGTAGTTTTTTCTTAAATATGGGCTTCAGCGCCGAGTGCAGGACGCACTTAACTGGTGCTACCTCTCACTCGCTGCAGCGTTGTCCTGTTGTTAGATGTAGCATAGAGTCTTGGGCGCTATGACCTCGGGGCGCCAACTAGCGTTTGTGATTGGCTCTGCAGTGAATCAGGGAGAAGGTTTTACAGCGCCCCCTACAGACATCACATTTATCAATGCTGGACAGGATACTACAGCGTCACTTGTCTGCCCGCTATGCTAGGTTATAGCGCCATACACCTGCTTGCAGCGTCTACAAGCACAGACGCTCACATGGCAATACGTGGCGCTAGTCTTAAATCAGTCTTAAAAAGTTTATATAAAAAACTGTTTTTTGTTACATCTTACTTTATGTAGTTCCAATATTACCATACAACAGAATACTCATGACGTGTCTCTCATTTCCCCAATCGGTTTCATCCTTCTTAAATAGGATTGCTGCAGGGGATGTGTTGGCACAACTTGAGACTGTATCTAAAGTATATCATGAAATACAACCTCCTATTAATGTAAATACGGGTTAGTACATATTGATACAAATTAATACAAAACAAACAAAACAGGAAATACAATCTCTTATAAATGTGAATACAGGTTAGTACATGGGGAGGCCGATTCATTAATAGCGGCAGGTAGCGACAGTTGAGCGACTGTAGCAGTATTTTCACAGCGCCCGCTAGTAGTCGCTGTGCTTGGCCGTTGTTCGGTTGTTGATAGCGACTCAGTCGGTGTGGCGTAATGTTGAATACAAGGTGACGAGTCGCTATTTGACAGGTTCCGCGATGTATGGGTGCGCATGATAGCGACTGGTCAGAGCGACCGGCTCCCACCATATTCATCAAAAAATCACGCTAAAAAAATTCAAGCGCTGTGAGATGCATGTTTAAACCCCAGAGCGCTGGAGGCGATGTGTAAAAAGTAGTTTTTTAGCCCCCAAACCACCATATTTTTGGAAACCCAAAAAAATAAATTTTTAAAGAATTTAGTAATATGAATACAATAATATCAGACTTGTAATATCAATTCTGCACACATTTTTTTTTAATTTTTTTTTTACCTTATTATCTAACATGGCAGAAGTGGTCACAGAATTTTTCACATTTAAAAAAAAAAAAAAATTAACAATTAATTATTAATATTTAAAGATTGTTTCATTGAAATGCATTGGAGAGCGCCAGGTAGCGAGAGGTCATACCTGTCGCTGTTCAAGGTCGGACGCTGGCGCTGTGGGCTGAGGCTGGAATAATGATGAATGAGTCGCTATATGGCGCTATCTCAGTCGCTAAGCAGGATTGGCTTGATAAATGTGTGATTGTGGTGGGGAGCTGGCGTTCTCGTGGCGGGGCCCGTCATTACCGGCCGCTCACCAGTCGCTACCTGTCGCTATTCCTTCATAAATAAGGGCCATAGATACAAATTAATATTACCATACAAAATTATAACAGAATACTCTTGACGTATCTCTCATTTCCCCAATCGGTTTCACCCTACTTAAATCGGGTTTCCTCAGGGGGATGTGTTGGCACAACTTGGGACCATATCTAAAGAATATCATGAAATACAACCTCTTATTAATGTAAATACAGGTTAGTATACATTGATACAATTTAATACAAAACAAACAAGACATGACATACAACCTCTTATTAATACCGTGCTTCCATAGCTTCAATTAGTATAACATCACTTGCTAAAATAAAGTTTATATATTTTATTCTCTATTTCCTTTTAAAAACTGTTTTTTGTTACACCTTACATCATGTAGTTCCAATATTACCATACAAAGTTATAACAGAATACTCTTGACGTGTCTCTCATTTCCCCAATCGGTTTCACCCTTCTTAAATCGGGTTTCCTCAGGGGGATGTGTTGGCACAACTTGAGACCATATCTAAAGTATATCATGAAATACAACCTCTTATTAATGTAAATACGGGTTAGTACATATTGATACAATTTAATACAAAACAAACAAAACAGGAAATACAATCTCTTCTAAATGTAAATACAGGGTAGTACAAATAGATTTAAATTAATATAAAATAAACAAGACATGAAATACAACCTCTTATTAATACTGTGCTTCCATCGCTTCAATAAGTATAACATCACTTGCTAAAAAAAAGTTTATACATTTTATTCTCTATTTCCTTTTAAAAACAGTTTTTTGTTACACCTTACTTTATGTAGTTCCAATATTACTATACAAAGTTATAACAGAATACTCATGACGTGTCTTTCATTTCCCCAACCGGTTTCACTCTTCTTAAATAGGGTTTCCTCAGGGGATGTGTTGGCAGAACTTGCAGCCTGGGTTTAAAGTGGACCAAAACCCAGGATTTTGACTATTCTGGGGTTGCCCCACGCTGCATGAAACCCCCCAGATCGCCTAAGCCAACTGACTGCTTCCCGGTCCTATGGCGCATGCGCGGCTGCTCGTCCAATCAGCGCGCTCAGAGCCACTGACGTTACGTCACCTAAGCGTTCGTCTAAGGCCAGCGGCTCCGAGCGCGCTGATGGCCGCATCTCACGCTTCCTTCTAACAGGGAGCGTGCCAGCGCCAGTCATTTGTGAATGCAAGTGCGCCCTGCTAGAGGGATAGCGGGGGTGCGCCCGCAGCTCGCGCATGTGCCTTTGGACCGGGAATCAAGGTAAGTGAACGGGGCAAACTGGGGGGTTTCACACAGCAGGGCATCCCGATTTTGGATGCCCGGGGGGAATCGATCGCATCCAATTGCGGTGGGTTTTGGTCCACTTTAACCCCTCGTGCCCTCTCACATACACTCTGCATCTTTCTGTGGATAAGGGGTGGGGGCACTCATCAGGGGGCATTAAGGTGCCAGAAAGGGTTTTGTTTTTATTATTTTTAACTATAGCAGTAACAGCACACTCTATAGCACCCCCTGCAAGTGGCTGCCCTAGGCACAGGCCTAGGGTTGCCTAATGATATATACAGCCCTGATTATAGGTGGCATGCAGTCAGGGCTGGATTAAAGCGAACCTTCACTCTAAATAAGAGTCTATCTTATATGTTTCCCACACCCTGTACATACAGATTGCTCACATTAAAAATCATCCTACCTGCATCTACTGCATTTTATAAGCCTTTAAACATCCAAGATGGCGGCTTATGGAAGCTGCCATTTTTGCAGGCAGCCTGCAAACAGGAAGTGCCTGCAAACAGGAAGTGACTGTGCTGCTCTGCATTGTGGGACTGCTGACCTTTCCCTGACCCCAGCTCTGCTCTGTCTGAGCAAAGCACAGCTATAACCCGCCCCCCTGTACCTTATCCCACTCTCCTCTCCTCAGTAAGTGTGATGCTTCTGAGTCAAGATGGCGGCGCCCGTATCCTAAATTCCCGAACAGAGTTGCAGCCCAGTGGGGGAAAGTATAATAAATTAGTGACTAAACATATAAAATATATTAATTTTAGATGCTGAGGAATTGTTTTTTAAGAGTTTGGGCTTTTCATTAAATCATGGTGAAGGTCCGGTTTAAGTGTGGGGAAGACCCCAGATACAGTATTTTTTTCCATTAAAATAATAATCCAGCCAAGTAACTGATTGGTGGTTGTCTGGCACCCGCCTACTTACTGGAACATCGGATGGAGTCCCTTGTGCCCCCCTTGTGCGGGTGCGTGCTGCTCGGGATCTCCTGCTTTGCCATTCTGGGTGGGGGGTAGTGTAGTCGCCCGGCTGGTTCCCTGCATTGAGCTGCCAGCGGCTGTGCTTGGTGGCTTATGTGCAGTGACAGCTCTGCACCCATCACTGTAGCGTTGCTGGCGGCGGCTTTGCTGCTCTAGACTCTCCGTCCTGCCCTGTGGTGGCAAAAAAAGGCTTGCCCAGGCGCGGGCCCATCAGACCAAAGACTCAAAAGCCTCCTGGACCAGACCATAACCCAAAGGTTGGTGGAGGCCCCCTTTGCAGGGCAAGTGGGGGAGGCCTCAGGGCACGTGCCCCGTGCGCCCTCTTCATTATCCGGCCCTGCATGCATTGTACCTCTCCATCATTTTGCAATATTCTATTATTATATACATTGTGTCTCAGCACCATTTCATACTTCTTATATACTCAGGTTTTAGTCTACTTTAATCCCGGAGGCGGGGGGGGGGGGGTGCAAACATTTCCGAGGCAGCTCTGCTCCCCTTTGTGAATTCCTCCTTTGCCTTCAGGTGATCTTTAGTTTGCTCCTTCTGTCCAGCTGTCTGTCTGTGGTGTGTGATCCCTGTGATGTCACAGGAGGGATAAGATGTTCCCGAGCTTCTAGGGCACATTCAGGTCCCTGCCTCAGCATGTGAGATAGTTGGCATCTCCCCTGGGAAGATATTATTGGTTCTAAGGAAACTATTTATGGCAACATATGAAGCGATAAGACGGGAGAGCAGGAAGTGTATGGGACGGAGCCTGGAGAGGGTCACCTGGGAGCTGAATAAACACATTCCCCCCATTCCTGGAATATTTCAAGACAGAAACAAAGTGGGGTCCTAAGGAGAGGAAGGCACACAGCAGTGTATTCAGTGTATACACCGTTATCTGTGCAATCCCGGCCTCATCAGTGTCATGTGTAAACTGTGCTATTTATGGCCGCCAATGGGGTAACTGGCCTGCAAGCAGTATATACAGTCAGGGCCGGCTCCAGGCGCATGTGGGCCCTTGGGCGGCATGGTCTCAGTGGGCCCCTTTGAAGTGAAGAGTCGCGTCAGATCTGGATGCCCCCTAAGGATCATGAGTTTGGACCAAAACTCTAGTTTTGGTCTACTTTGAAGCGCACCAAAACCCCTTTAAACCTGACCTCAGAGTCTAAACAAATCTAGAGTCTTCTGATTTTGGATGCCCATGTGTGTGACCCCCCCTTTGTTTATTACTTTCCTGGAACTGGTGAATGCACTGTGGCATCGCCAGTTTGAGTTAACGGCCAAACCAGACCAGGGGGGTTCTTTCACAAACAGGGGCATCCCAAATTAAGATGCCCCTGTAAAGCGGACCAAAACTCAGAGGAGGAATTGCTTGCATAGTGGGTATGGCAGAGATCCCAGGGGGTTTCACACAGTAGGGTATCACAGATTGGGATGCTCCAGGGATAGGAAATCAGCTGGGATGGGCAACTTAAAAGCAGAACAAAACCAGCACTTCCTCCCCTGGAATCTAAATCGAGATGCCCCGTTGTGTGGAACCCCGCCATTCAAAGAGATGTAGGCACCAGCTTTGGCGGTGCCCTCCCAGTCTGCCGCTGTTCAAGCGCCGTCGCACAACCCCAAAGGCCAGCGCTGTCAGTGTGTCCCCCCAGAGGGTGTGGCCCCCCGGCAGTGGCCCCACCTTGCCGGGTGCTGACGCCGGCCCTATATACAATGCTAACTGGCCTGCTTTAACCTGATGAAACGGGCAGGCTGATTCATCACTAATGCCAGGTAGCGACAGATGAGCGTCTGTAGCAGCATTTTCAGAGCGCCCGCTAGTAGTCACTGTGCTCAGCCGTGGGTCGCTACTTTATAGCGACTCAATCGCTGTTCAGTAATGTTGAATGCATTGTGACCAGTACAGCACTGTATGGGAGCGCATGTTAGCGACTGCTCATAGCGACCGACTCACACCATATTCAGCAAAAAAACAGCCTCACAAATCTCTGGCACTGAAAAATGCTTGTTTGAAGCCCAGAGCGCAGGAGGCTGTGTGATTAAAGTCTGTTTTTCAGCATCTATCCACTAGTAACAAAGCGAAAACATATGGAATTACATTGTAGCAACATTGTAACATGAACACTTTAATGGCAGACCTGTAATTTCATTTCTGAAGAAATATATAAAAAAAATTGTGAAAAAACAGCTTTTTCAATGCCAGAAGAGGTCAACAGAATTATTTGTGATTTTTGGAAAAAAAATAACAAAAACCCTGTTTTAAAGAGAAGAAAAGTATCGTCCATTGAAGTGTATGGGAGAGCGACAGGTAGCGAGAGGTCATACCTGGCGCTGTGCAAGGCTGAACGCCGGCGCTGTTCGCTGAGGCTGTGAAAATGATGAATCAGACGCTACATGGCGCTATCCCTGTCGCTAAACACATTCTGCTTGATAAATGTGTAATTGCTGCCGTGCCGTGATAAATGTGTAATTGCTGCCGTGCCGTGATAAATGTGTAATTGCTGCACAACAATTGAGCCTAGAAATGGGGCACACACAGTTTTTATTCCAATATGCATCAAGATAAAAAAACATAAAACACCAACATCTCAAGACAAAATTTAAAAACAAAGCAGCTCCACAGGACCAGATGCTAATACATTAATGAAATAAAGAATAGAAATATGCAACAGGTCATAGCACCTTATATGATATCGACCTTGTAAAAAAGTGACTAGTGCAATAAATAAAAAAAAAAAAAAAAAAAATATATATATATATATATATATATATATATATATATATATATATTCATGTATTAAATCAATAAGTGTTTGCCTACAAAATGCACAATAAATAGTTCTTGACAGTGCTCAAAGGAAAATAAGAGGCTGATTCACTACGCAATGTATTGCCAACTGAGTGTCTGTATAGCGTCGCTTAGACCGACCGCTAGTAGACACTGATGAATGTGATGTGTGTTGGGCGCTGTAACAACAGGATAATGCTGCAGCGAGCGATAGGTAGCACCAGCTCAGTGCGACCGACTCTCGGCGCTCCAAAGCTGGGTGCTGTAGCATAGAGCCCCAGACGCTGTGTGATTAAAGTCTGTTTTTGGACACATATCCACCAGTAACAAAGCGAAAACACATGGAATGACATTGTTTTAACGCTGGCACAATAACAGTTTAGTGCAAGACCTGTAAATGCAATTCTGCATAAAAATATAAAAAGTAAAAAAAAAGTATAAATGTGTTTGTTTGCAAACAGGAGAGGTCACACAATGATTGGAGAAAAAAAAAAAATGTAATTGCCAAACACACTATTTATACACAACCAGCCCATTGAAAAGTATGGGAGAGCGCTACAGAGCTACAGGTACTACATGGCGCTCTGGAAGCTAGAGCGCCGGCGCTATACGCTGAGCCGCCGCTAGTAATACATGTGACGCTACATGGCGCTGTCAGAGTCGCTCACCAGATTCGCTTTCTTAAATGTGGTTTTGAGTACAGCGCCCGGCGTTCGCCAGACGCTGCCTGCCGCTACGGAGCACTACCTGGCGCAATCCTTTCTTAATTAACCGCCTAAGTTGATATGTACAGGCGAATAAATAAATAAATACTATAAAATAGGAACCTCAAGTTGAACCTGTATAAATCATGGGCATATTCTGAAGAAAATTAGTTACCAATTGCCAAAAACCTCACTCACAAGAGAGAACAGAATCCCACAAAGAAAATTAAAAGTACACATGGAAAGATCATTAATAAGGAGAATACCGCCCTGATGCAGAAAATGGTGCAAATAATGCTGAAGGTCCAAAGGAGGTGCGGACCGCCAACCCCATGCGATCCGCTGTGCACCCACAGCTTCAAAGGGTATGATATAGAATAGCAGTAGAGTGCGGGCAGACACCTCTTTATTAATATTAGGGGGCGCGAGGAAGTGCGAGCGAGCGGTCGTCTCTCGATTCACGTCAATTGATCACTCAGTACAAGCAAGCAGAACTTACAGTAATTCATGACAGAATACATGACAGGCTTCTTTTGATTCATAGCGTAGTGCGAGAATACGTCACTTGATTGATGGCGGAGTGCAAGCAGGAGCTTCTTGATTCCCAGTTCAGTGCCCCTGAGCTTCTTGATTGATGGGAAAATGTGAGTAGGCAGCTCTTGATTGATAGAAAAGTTGCAAGTGGGTGTTGTTTGATTTAAGGGAGACGGCGCCTCTTTGTTCATGGCAGAGCAAGCAGGCGCTTCCTTGATGGCAAAATGCGAATGGACATCCCTTGATTCATGGCAAATAATAAGCAGACTCCGATAAATTCAAGGCAGAGTGCGAGTGGCCACCTCTTGATTCATGGCAAATGATAAGCAGACTCCGATAAATTCAAGGCAGAGTGCGAGTGGCCACCTTTTGATTCATGGCAGGATATGAGAAGGTGCTTCTTGATTCATGGCCTCATTGATAGCAGAGTGCGAGCAGATGACTCTCAATACATGACAGATTGCAAGTAGGCACTATTTGATTCATGGCAAAGTATGAGCAGGTGCCTTTTTATTTATTGCAGAGTGCGGACGGACTCATCGTTTTTCAGTGTGAACTGAAAATCTCCCAATTCATGGCAGATGATGAGCAGACTCCTCTTAATTCATGGCAGGGTGCAAATGGGCACCGCTTGATTAATGGAAGGGTGCGAGCAGATGCTTCTCAATTCATGGCAAAGGGCAGGTGGTTGTATCCTGATTCATGGAGTGCAGACAGGCACCTCTTTATTCATGACAGAGTGCGTGTGAATGCCCCTTGATTCATAGTAAAATGCATCAAGTGAATTGATGCATCTCAATTCATGGCAGAGTGCAAGCAGTTTTAGACAAAGTGCAAGCGGACGCCCCTTGATTCACAGTAAAGGGCCAGCGGATGCCTTTCAATTCATGGCAGAGTGCGACCAAACTTCTCAATCCATGGCAGAGTGCAGGCAGACATCTTAATTCATGATATAGTGCGAGCAGACATCTTAATTCATGATATAGTGCGAGCAGACATCTTAATTCATGACAAAGTGCAAGCAGACGTCTTAATTCATGGCAGAGTGCGAGCAGACATCTTAATTCATGATATAGTGTGAGCATACATCTTAATTTATAACAAAGCGCAAGCAGATGCCTTTCAATTCATGGCAGAGTGCGAGCAGGCATCTTAAATCATGGCAGAGTGCGAGCAGACGTCTTAATTCATGGCAGAGTGCGAGCAGGCGTATTAATTCATGGCAGAGTGCGAGCAGGCGTATTAATTCATGGCAGAGTGCGAGCAGGCGTATTAATTCATGGCAGAGTGTGAGCAGACATGTTAATTCATGATATAGTGCGAGCAGACGTCTTAATTCATGGCAGAGTGCGAGCAGACATCTTAAATCATGGCAGAGTGTGAGCAGACGTCTTAATTCATGGCGGAGTGCGAGCAGACGTCTTAATTCATGATATAGTGCGAGCAGACATCTTAATTCATGGCAGAGTGTGAGCAGACATCTTAATTCATGATATAGTGCGAGCAGATGTCTTAATTCATGGCAGAGTGCGAGCAGACGTCTTAAGTAATGGCAGAGTGTGAGCAGACGTCTTAATTCATGATATAGTGCGAGCAGGCGCCTCTCAATTCATGGCAGAGTGAGCGGATGTTTCAATTTGTGGCAGAGTGTGATGCCTCTCAATTCATGGCAGAGTGCGAGCAAACTTCTCAATCCATGGCAGAGTGCAAGCAGACATCTTAATTCATGACAAAGTGCGAGCAGACATCTTAATTCATGATATAGTGCGAGCAGACATCTTAATTCATGATATAGTGTGAGCATACGTCTTAATTTATAACAAAGCGCAAGCAGATGCCTTTCAATTCATGGCAGAGTGCGAGCAGACGTCTTAATTCATGGCAGAGTGTGAGCAGACATCTTAATTCATGGCAGAGTGCGAGCAGACATCTTAAATCATGGCAGAGTGTGAGCAGACGTCTTAATTAATGGCAGAGTGCGAGCAGACGTCTTAAGTAATGGCAGAGTGCGAGCAGACGTCTTAAGTAATGGCAGAGTGTGAGCAGACGTCTTAATTCATGATATAGTGCGAGCAGGCGCCTCTCAATTCATGGCAGAGTGAGCGGATGTTTCAATTTGTGGCAGAGTGTGATGCCTCTCAATTCATGGCAGAGTGCGAGCAAACTTCTCAATCCATGGCAGAGTGCGAGCAGACATCTTAAATCATGGCAGAGTGCGAGCAGACATCTTAATTTATGATATAGTGAGAGCAGACATCTTAATTCATGATATAGTGCAAGCAGATGTCTTAATTCATGGCAGAGTGCGAGCAGACATCTTAATTCATGATATAGTGCGAGCAGACATCTTAATTCATGATATAGTGCGAGCAGACATCTTAATTCATGATATAGTGCGAGCAGATGTCTTAATTCATGATATAGTGCGAGCAGACATCTTAATTCATGATATAGTGCGAGCAGACATCTTAATTCATGATATAGTGCGAGCAGACATCTTAATTCATGATATAGTGCGAGCAGACATCTTAATTCATGATATAGTGCGAGCAGACATCTTAATTCATGATATAGTGCGAGCAGATGTCTTAATTCATGGCAGAGTGCGAGCAGACATCTTAATTCATGATATAGTGCGAGCAGACGTCTTAATTCATGATATAGTGCGAGCAGACGCCTCTCAATTCATGGCAGAGTGCGAGCAGACGTCTTAATTCATGATATAGTGCAAGCAGACGTCTTAATTCATGATATAGTGCAAGCAGACGTCTTAATTCATGGCAGAGTGCGAGCAGACGTGTTAATTCATGATATAGTGCGACCAGACGTCTTAATTCATGATATAGTGCAAGCAGACGCCTCTCAATTCATGGCAGAGTGCGAGCAGACGTCTTAATTCATGATATAGTGCAAGCAGACGTCTTAATTCATGATATAGTGCAAGCAGACGCCTCTCAATTCATGGCAGAGTGCGAGCAGACGTCTTAATTCATGATATAGTGCAAGCAGACGTCTTAATTCATGATATAGTGCAAGCAGACGTCTTAATTCATGGCAGAGTGCGAGCAGACGTCTTAATTCATGATATAGTGCGAGCAGACGTCTTAATTCATGATATAGTGCGAGCAGACGCCTCTCAATTCATGGCAGAGTGCGAGCAGACGTCTTAATTCATGATATAGTGCAAGCAGACGTCTTAATTCATGATATAGTGCAAGCAGATGTCTTAATTCATGATATAGTGCGAGCAGACGTCTTAATTCATGGCAGAGTGCGAGCAGACGTGTTAATTCATGATATAGTGCGACCAGACGTCTTAATTCATGATATAGTGCAAGCAGACGTCTTAATTCATGGCAGAGTGCGAGCAGACGTGTTAATTCATGGCAAAGTCAGAGCAAACATCAGGATTCATGGGAGACACCTCTCTATGTTAGAGTGTGTTAGAGAGTGCCTCTTGATTCTTGGTAAAGTGCATTTGGGTGCCTTTTGTTAATGGGAATATTCCAGAAGGTATCTCTTAATTTCTGGCAGTGTGTAAACACGCACCTCGATTGACCGGAGAGTTCCAGCACACATCTCGTGATTGATGGCAGAGGGTGAGCCGCTATATTTTGATTGATGGCAGAGGGTGAGCCGCTATATTTTGATTGATGGCAGAGGGTGAGCCGCTATATTTTGATTGATGGCAGAGGGTGAGCCGCTATATTTTGATTGATGGCAGAGGGTGAGCTGGTGTTCTTTGAGTATGACCTAGTGTCTATTGACTGACAGCAGAGTATAAGCTATTGACAGCAGTATACGTTGGATCTGCTTGATTGAGCGATCTTGTGATCCCCGTTTGGTTCCTGACCACTGCAATATCTAGTCCCTCTTTTTTTAACAAAGCCCAAATCCACTCTTTTGTCATTTGCACATGGATGAGGTTAGTAACATGAACAAACTTTCCTCTGGCCCTTTCCCGCTGACTTGAGGAAAGGGCCAGGGGCCCTGAAACGTCAGCACTCTTTCAGCTTCTTATAATCCACGGGTATATATGCTTTTGCTCTATGTATCTCTTTTTGAGATACGCTGGTGTATTATACACAAGATGTCCATATGTTCATTGTGCTTGCTTTGATTGATGATCTGTGCTTGTATATGGGGCATTAACTGTTTATTGTGCTTTCCTTATGTGCTTGAATGATATTGATGTTATGCTATTAAATAACATTATAGATTCCTTTACTATATTCCCCATAGCCAGATCATCTACATAACCCTCAGGAGGACCTTAAGTGACACTTCTAGTCATAGTCACATGGTAAATTACTGTGTTTACTGGACTTCATTATTAGCCACTATTATATATTCAGATATACTTTATCCTTGTTTCAGAAGGTGCACTTCAGTCCTGAGGTTATGCATAACTGTTACCAGACTGTAGCTGATTTCTATCCTTTTTTGTTCTTGGAAATTGATGGTCATTTATTACTGCATATTTTATAATGTATAAATACACTTTTTTACTTGCAATCTATTACTTATAGTGTGGTGTGCATCCTTTCCATGTTTAGTCCATAGTGTTCTACATCAGGCTAAAGTGGGAACAGCCTGGGATTGGATAGCACCCATTACCTCTATGTTCTTTATTAGATGTGCTATACCCCATTTCTTATGCAAACTTTCCCCTGTAACCATATGACCAGAGCTGATGTTTCACTCTTGGAATCTCCTATTGTTGGCATTAGCTGACCACCCTATAATGAGGCACTGACCTGGAACAGTCATGCTGATTAAAAAGTCTGAAAGAAGTCAACACTCCTTATCTGAACACCTGCTCCAGGTTTGTGGTTGAATAAACATGAATCCAGGCGACCGTCATTTTTTAAAAGATGCAGAAGACATTCAGATTTCATAGGAAGGATACCATAAGGTCGTTGTGGTGTTTTATAAGTCTGTGTCACATGACTCCTTTAAGCAGGATGCGGTATATCCCTTTATATAAGCCCCCCCTCTGTTTAGACTGAGTGCAGCTTCCTATAGTGAATGTAGGTCATTGCAGTAATCACAATCTAGACCTGTCTGTATGACAGATTGGAGTCGCTCTATGTGGGTGACCTGCGCCTCTTGTCACAAGCCATCTACCTCTGCTTCTAGTGTGGCCCCACGTGCCATGTGTCTATGGCGGCTCTGTCTGTCCCTGGTTCAGCTGTGAATACAGCCAGGTGCCGACATAAACAGCTATTTTCCATGGTGTCTCCTATCAACGTGATGTATGAGTCACCTGCAGGTGCGTCACATATAGCCTCTACATTATAAGAAAGGAAAATGGGGTGAGTAAACCTCTCCAGATGGTAATCTAGGATACATTGATTAATTTACTGAGCAATGCAGAAAATGATACACACCTGCCGGTGATCCTTGCACATAACTCCCACCATCCTCCCCCCACGGCGGGCGAGAAAAAAAATGATTGGAGTGCTGAGCCTGCACTTGGCATGAATAATTCTTTAAAAACAATTCTAAAAGGGACTTATTTTCATTGTAAAGTCTTAAAATGACATTTAAATGCTGCTATGCGAGTGTGGGGGTGGCAGAGCTATACTGCAATCCAATGAGGGAAGATGGAAGGGACTCTGGACCTGTCACATGGCTTTATGGTGGGGAAGGTCCATCTCCGGCCAAAAATGGTCAACTTTTAATCTATTCCGTTAAAGTTATATCCCCATCCTGACCTGTAACTAAGTTAGCCCAGAACATCATGATGGATGGCTAATGGGTGCCAATAAGTTAGCTTGGAGTATCAAAAGGGGCAGCTGATGGGTGCCACTAAGTTAGATAGGAGCATCAAAATGGGTGACTAATGGGTGCCACTAAGCTCAGAGCATCAAGATGGCCGGCTGATGAGTGCTAGTAAGTTAGCTCAAAGCATTTAAATGGGCGGCTGATGGGTGCCACAAAGTTAGCTCAGAGAATCAAGTTGGGCGGCTGATAAGTGCCACTAAATTAGCTCAGAGCATCAAGAGGTGTGGCTGATGGGTGCCACTAAGCTCAAGGCATAAAGATGTGTGCCTGATGGATGCCACTAAGCTCAAGGCATAAAGATGTGTGGCTGATGGGTGCCACTAAGCTCAGAGCATCCAGATGGGTGGCTGATGGGGACCACTAAGCTCAGAGCATCAAGATGTGTGGCTGATGGGTGCCACTAAGCTCAGAGCATCAAGATGTGTGGCTGATGGGTGCCACTAAGCTCAGAGCATCAAGATGTGTGGCTGATGGGTGCCACTAAGCTCAGATCATCCAGATGGGTGGCTGATGGGTGCCACTATGCTCAGAGCATCAAGATGTGTGGCTGATGGGTGCCACTAAGCTCAGATCATCCAGATGGGTGGCTGATGGGTGCCACTAAGCTCAAATCATCCAGATGGGTGGCTGATGGGCACCACTAAGCTCAGAGCATCAAGATGTGTGGCTGATGGGCACCACTAAGCTCAGAGCATCAAGATGTGTGGCTGATGGGTGCCACTAAGCTCAGAGCATCAAGATGTGTGGCTGATGGGTGCCACTAAGCTCAGAGCATCAAGATGTGTGGCTGATGGGTGCCACTAAGCTCAGAGCATCAAGATGTGTGGCTGATGGGCCTCACTAAGCTCAGAGCATCCAGATGGGTGGCTGATGGGTGCCACTAAGCTCAGGGCATCAAGATGTGTGGCTGATGGGTGCCACTAAGCTCAAATCATCCAGATGGGTGGCTGATGGGCACCACTAAGCTCAGAGCATCAAGATGTGTGGCTGATGGGTGCCACTAAGCTCAGAGCATCCAGATGGGTGGCTGATGGGTGCCACTAAGCTCAGAGCATCCAGATGGGTGGCTGATGGGCCTCACTAAGCTCAGAGCATCCAGATGGGTGGCTGATGGGTGCCACTAAGCTCAGAGCATCCAGATGGGTGGCTGATGGGCCTCACTAAGCTCAGAGCATCCAGATGGGTGGCTGATGGGCCTCACTAAGCTCAGAGCATCCAGATGGGTGGCTGATGGGTGCCACTAAGCTCAGAGCATCCAGATGGGTGGCTGATGGGCCTCACTAAGCTCAGAGCATCCAGATGGGTGGCTGATGGGCCTCACTAAGCTCAGAGCATCCAGATGGGTGGCTGATGGGCCTCACTAAGCTCAGAGCATCATGCTGATGGGCACCACAAAGTTAGCTTAGAGCATTACGATGGGTGGCTGATGGGTGCCACTACGTTAGGCCAGAGCACATGTTCTCAACCCTACTCCTCAGGGGTCACCAGCATGCCAGGTTTTTTAGGTTTACACACTGATGCACAAGTGCAGTAATTAGTTATCAGAGAGAGCTGTAGACTGACCACTAATTACAAAGCGAGTGCATCAGTGTGGAGAGCAATGCAAAACTTGGCCTGTTGGTGGCCCTTGAAGAGGAGAATTGAGCACCTATGGGCCAGAGCATCAAGATGGAGCAGCAAATACTTCATTTTAGTTTTTTGGTAGAGTGAGGAATTTTAGAAATGATTTCACTAACATTTAGTTGACCAGGGCCCCACCTGGGGGGGTCGCATGACAATGGTGGCATGTACACAGTACATAATTCAGGGGACATAGAGCAGCAATAGGGAAAGCCCACAAGGTCTAAGCCAGGTTCTATTTATCTTGGCAGTGCACATTGCAGATGTGTAAACTGTCCAGGCCGAATTCCTGAGTGCGGAGGGAGTAAGAGGCGAGTAAGAGGTGAGTAAGAGGTGAGTAAGAGGCGAGTAAGAGGTGAGTAAGGGTTGCAGCAAGTGGTGGCTTTACAGCAAGTGGTGGCTAAGAGGAGAGTTTACAGTTTAACAGGAGAGTTTACAATCTAAGGGGAGAGTTTGCAAATTAAGAGGAGGGTTTACAACCCAAGGGGATATCTTACATTCTAAGGGGAGAGTTTAGAGTCTAAGAGGAGAGTTTACAATCTACGGGAAGAGCTTACAATCTTGGGGGAGAGTTTACAATGTGAGAGGAGTTGAGGTAAGTATGAAGCAGCTGTAATATCTCTTGTCCTTATTGTGTACACAGGAGCTGACCGTGGTATTGTATGTAGCAAAAATGACAATCCAGTCCAGTCTCTGATGATGACATGTGTGTGAAGGTGAGAGGATGTGAAGCGGTAACTCATGCCAGGGCATAACCTGGCTGTGCTGATTATTCGGAGGCAACCCCCTGATCCTGTGCAGGCAACGCACCTGTGACCTATATAAACTGTGCCGGAACGCCAGAGCCAATCACCTCATGCATGAAACAAGGATTATTTCTATGGTTTTATAGGATTTTATGATTAAAGCAATGTTTCTGCTGGCTGCATATTCCTCCATCCCTGAAGCCATTCATGTGACATTCTCTCTTGTTAAGCTCTTGAAATATGGATGGATTTTCTGATGGATAGGATGAAGTTTTACAGGCACTTTGTTTTTTTTTTTTTCTTTGAATATGGGAGATCTGGAGAAATGCTTGTCTCCATCAGATCAGTAATGTCTGACAAAAACCAAATATGACATCAGAAATATAAGGGCCCAAACCTTGCCCTGCCTGCCTCCATTGTTTCCTCAGTGCTACTTCAGCCACTGGATGGGTTAGATCTGCGTATTTGTAGCCTCCACCCAGGCTTGTGTCTCAAATCAATCATCCCAGTCATGCTGTCATTCTTTTTCTAGTAGTTTATATAGTGAGGGGAACCTGGATGTATCCCCCCAAATGACCACCATACAACAGGCCGCACTCAAATGAATAAAATGATCATCTATTTTATTAATGAATTAATTCCAGAGTAATTTAGAAAAAATATATATATACAAGTAATAATTTTATCAACATATACAACAACACAGGACATAATTAAAAAACATATATACAAGAACAGGGGATCCTATCTATGGAGACTATATAAATGGTACTAGTGCTGGGTGGCATATCATAATATAATCAATGCATCTGATTGGATAATATATATATAAGTATGCCAAAAGAAAAAAGAGAAAAATGGGAAAAAGGGGAAAAACAATTGACACAAGTGATATCACCTATATCAAATGAAACACAATGTGCAAGTGTGTGTGCAATTTAACAGCAGTAAAAACAACAGTCCAAGAGCTAAAAAATATATATATATAAAAATATGAAAAATATGGGCAATAGTGTGCCACAATAAAGTGCATACAAAAATATAAACCTGTTGACAAAACCACAATAGGTGCTAGATAAAGTGCTATAGTGCAATACGGCATAGGTATAATAATTAAACCAACCAAGAAAGTATAAGCAAAAAAAG
Organism: Gastrophryne carolinensis; assembly: GCA_027917425.1. Taxonomy (NCBI): domain Eukaryota; kingdom Metazoa; phylum Chordata; class Amphibia; order Anura; family Microhylidae; genus Gastrophryne; species Gastrophryne carolinensis. The sequence continues at coordinate 15,245,994 of CM051242.1, read as the reverse complement.
TTTCAAGCTAAAACACCGCCGAGCAAAGATGATACAATAGAGTATAAGTAACAAAGATTTACATCACCTGTCTCCCGGGGATCCCCCGCCGCAGCCGCCACCATTTTTTTTCTAGTGTCTGACATGACAATCTTTAAGGAGATCTATGGCAAAAAGAGTCCAATAAGAAAAAGCCTCCACATACAAGCTAGATGAAAACCTTCACTATTGTATTTTTTTAAAATTTTGCTATTAAAGTTAACCAATCGCCCCCGCTGCAGGCACTAAAAGACTCCAGAGTTGGCCGACTAGGTGCCCCTGGGGCATGCCTCACTGTGTGAACCACACCAGGTCAACCGCAAGCCCTTTACTTTTCTCCGGTCCTTCACTGCGATCACTGGTCCACTGCCACATTCCCGGCATCCCTGCAGTTGTGCGTACTCCCGCACCCAGCAGGCACTCCACAGGGGAGCCAGGGATACGGCGTCTGACACTTCCTATGTCGGATATCTCAAAAACACAACAGGGGAGGCTTTTGAGTTTTTGAAGTATCCTATATATGGCAGTTTGAGCCTGGGAGTAGCACCCTTTATTATACTTTGTGGGTTGTGCAAGCCTCCCTTTTTTGGATTTGACACTTCCTATGTCAACGCGCCGTCCAAAACAACAGCTTTATGTTGATTTGATAAGCGCCTGTGCATGCGCTGTGGGAACGTCGGTAAGGTGAGTGGTGTGAGCGATCTGGGGGGTTTCACACAGCAGGGCATCCCAATTTGGTATGGACAAATCACCAGGATAGTCAAAGTTCTGGTGATAGGGCCACTTAAAATCTAAAAGATTCCAGGGCCATCCACTTGCCGGACCCAGGGGGAACCTATAAGATGATGGCCCACTGTGTGAAATCTGCGGGGTTGCCAGTAAACTCACCTTTACCGGTGTCACCTGCTACGCTGCATTCGCCAGCCGCTGCATCCCTGGCTGTATCTGAATACCTGGGCACAGGAGCGGGTGCGGAGAAAGGCGCGGATGTGGGCAGCCGGCTGCACCTCGTCATACAGCACTTTTGAGATCAGCTAATCGCCGATCTCAAAAGTGTCGCTCGGTGTGACTTCGGAAGTAGAAACCCCGATCTTATTTGAAAAACGGGCGACTGCCGAGCCTGCAGCATCACACAAGCTACTCAGACGGTGGTAAAAAAAGGGGTTTCAATCCACTTTCAGAATAACATAGGGTTACAGATTTTTAATCATACCCTACCCAGGGCTGGCCTTAGGTTGGAAGGCACCCAGTGCAGGATTGTGCCCTCCAATGAATCCCTCTCACCCTAATTAATCTGGCAGAAGTTAGTAGGTGCCCCCTCCCTGAGACTTAGAGGCCGATTCATCAATAGCGCCAGGTAGCGACAGATGAGCGACTGTAGCGTGATTTTTTCAGCGCCAGCCAGTATTCGCTGTGCTTGGCCGGCATTAGCTTGATGACAGCGACTCAGTCGGTGTGCGGTAATGTTGAATACGGGCTGGGGAGTCGCTGTTTCACAGGTCCAGCGTTGTATGTGAGCGCCTGACAACGAATGGCCAGAGCGAACGGCTAGCTTCATATTCATCAAAAAATCACGCTCCGAATGTGCTGTCGCTGTCCATTCCTTGTTTAAACCCCAGAGCGCTGGCGGCGATCTGTATGAACTAGTTTTTAACCCCTAAACAACCATATTTTTTTAATGTAACATTATACATGTTTTTAGAATCATTTTGTTATATGAATACATTAATCTCAGATCTGTTAGATCCATTCTGCACATATTTTTTTTTTTTACTTAAAAATAAATCCTAACATTGCAGAAGTGGTCTCCGATTTTTTGACATTAAAAAAATTAAAAAAAAAATTATTACCAATTAATCATGAATTATTATAGATTGCTCCATTGAAATGCATTGGACATCGCCAGGGAGCGACAGCTCATACCTGGCGCTGTGAGGGAATTTGCAGCGGCGTTGTTCGGTCCAGGCGGCTTCATGATGAATGCCGCGCTAGCCGTCGCTCTCGCCGGCGCTAGCCTCATTTTGCTTGATAAATGCGTCATTGTGACCGCCGCCAGGCGTACTTGAGTCGGTAGTCGCCGTTAGCTGCCGCTACCTGGCGCTCGTCGGACACTACCTGGCGCTATCGCTTGATGAATAAGGGCAAAAGAGACACAATGTCTGCCCTCCGTTGAGACCTGTTTACCCCCCAAAAAAGCAAGAGCTGAGCAGGGGCTTCCCCTTTTCTTTTGCCCCCACCCAGACCAAACTGCACTGATCCATAAGAACAAAACAAAAGATCCCAGATGACAGGGCATGTGTGGCACATGTGGCCCTTGATCTGCTGTGGGGAGAGTGGGAGGGGTAAATAGAACTGACGTGTAAATCTAGGTAAATAGGGGCACAGTAAGGATGGGGAATTGCATAGAGAGGGATATTCATTCATTATGGCCGCAACCAGGTTGCAAATCATCTATGTGGCCCAAACTCATCAAAAGGTTGAGCACCCCTGATGTAGTGCAAAGAGGCCACCCCGCACCCCAAAAAAATGAGTTAGTTTTTGCTCCAAAATATGTGTTTGGGTTTATTTTTAGGGGATGTCTTATTTTTCCAAGAATCTTGCTTGCTCTCTTCCAAGCTCCACTGCATGTGTAGCAGTTTGCTCCCCCTGGTGACCAGAAGCAGCCACAATGCTCTAATATACCCAGAACTTGCAAACCTTTATTGTTTAGGGTCTTTTTTTTTAAATAATAAATCTTTATTGAAGCCAATAGGATCATCATAGTTTTTTAAGGGTTTGGGCTTTTCATTAAATCATGGTGAAGGTCCGGTTTAAGTTTAGGGTGGTGTAACAGTTTCCTTGTGACGTTTAGAGATCAGTCTCCCCTGCGGCCGCGCTGGTGCGTATTGGCTGCTGTAAGTGGCTGTTGAGCGGCTGCTAAACAGGCCCGGAAGATTGGAGACTCCACACTGCCATTGGGGGCCCCCTGAAGGGCCAATTACCAGCATCTGGTGCCCCAACTCCCTTCTCAATATGTTCCCGGCCAATTAGACGTCTCAGCGGAACACCCTGGAAGTGTAAATGGAATCATGCAGAAGGTGAGCGCGCATTTAATACAGACGCCAGGTAAAGGTCACATGGGGATTTATTAATGTGCACTAGGGCCCTATTGTTAATTCTTTCCAATGACGCTGCGGATTTCCTCCACTAGAATAGAGGGGAAGCAAAGGAGGGATTGGATTTACAGGCTGATTCATCACTAACGCCAGGTAGCGACAGATGAGCGTCTGTAGCGGCATTTTCAGAGCGCCCGCTAGTAGTCGCTGTGCTCGGCCGTGGGTCGCTAGTTCTTAGCGACTCAGTTGCTGTGCAGCAATGATGAATACATTGTGAGGAGTCGCTATTTGACCAGTACAGCGCTGTATGGGAGCGCATGTTAGCGACTGCTCATAGCGACCGACTCACACCATATTCAGCAAAAAAACTGCCTCACAAATCTCTGGCGCTGAAAAATGCTTCTCTGAAGCCCAGAGCGCAGGAGGCGGTGTGATTAAAGTCTGTTTTTCAGCATCTATCCACTAGTAACAAAGCGAAAACATATGGAATTACATTGTAACAACATTGTAACATGAACACTTTAATGGCAGACCTGTAATGTCATTTCTGAAGAAGTATATAAAAAATGAAAAAATTATGAAAAAACTGCTTATTCAATGTCAGAAGAGGTCACAGAATTATTTAAGATTTAAAAAAAATAAAAATAAAAAAAAACAAAAACCCCGTTTAAAGAGAAGAAAAGGTTCGTCCATTGAAATGTATGGGAGAGAGACAGGTAGCGAGAGGTCATACCTGGCGCTGTGCAAGGCTGAACGCCGGCGCTGTTCGCTGAGGCTGTGAAAATGATGAATCAGACGCTACATGGCGCTATCCCAGTCGCTAAACAGATTCTGCTTGATAAATGTGTAATTGCGTGCCGTGTCCGGCGTTCACCAGTCGCTATCAGTCGCTACCTCTCATTAACCTGACGCTACCTGGCGCTATCCCTTCTTAAATAAGGGCCTTAGATTTTTGGACATATACGGCCATTGTATGCTTGCGCACACACAGGAATTTTTCTGCATTTGAAATAGAGATAACAAAGGAGGGAATGTGAATGTGAAAAGAATAGAGGGAATGTCAAAAAGATGTTAAAAGACAGAGGGATTGCAGAACAAAGAGAAAGATGGATGGGATGTGAAATAGACAGAAAAATGAAGGAAATGTGGAAAATAGAAAAAGAAGCAGGGAATGCAGAAAAGATAAAGGAAGGTGGGAATGTGGAAAATGCAAAAAGAAGGTGGGAATGCAGAAAAGAAAAAAAAAGGAAACGTGGAAAAGAGAAGGATGGGATTAAAAAAAAAAAAAAAGATAAAAGGAGGGAATGCGAAAAAGAGAAAAATAAGAAGGAAATGTGGAAAATAGAAAAAGAAGGAAGGAATATTGATAAAAGGAAAAGGAGAAGGGAATGTGGAAAAGAAAAAAAGAAGCAGGGAATGGAGAAAAGAAAAAGGAAGATGGGAATGCGGAAAATGCAAAAAGAAGGTGGGAATGCAGAAAAGAGAAAAAAAAAGGAAACGTGGAAAAGAGAAGGATGGGATTAAAAAAAAAAAAAAAAGAAAAAGATGGTAGGGATGTGGAAAAGAGATAAAAGGAGGGAATGCGAAAAAGAGAAAAATAAGAAGGAAATGCAGAAAAAAGAAAAAGAAGGAAGGAATATCGATAAAAGAAAAAGGTGAATGGAATGTGGAAAAGAGAGAAAAGAAGGTGGGAATCTGGAAAGGTGGGAATTTGGAAAAAAGAAAAAGGAGGGACTGTCAAGAAGAAAAACAAAGAAGATGGGAATTTGGAAAGTAGAGAATGTGGAAAAGAAGGAGGGAATGAGGAAAAGGAGGGGCCGTTGAAAAGAGAAAAAGGGGTATTGTGGCAAAGAGAAAAAGAAAAATGTGGCAAAGAAGGTAAGGGGATAAAGGAAGTGTAGAAAAAAACAAGGAGGAAATGTGGAAGAAATAGTGAGAAAAGACAAGTGTGGGGGGAAATGTAGAAAGAGGGAAAGAAAGAGGGAATGTGAAATAAATGGGAGATAATTGAGGAATTGGAAAAAAAAAAGGGATGAGGGAATGTGGAAAAGAGAAAAACAAGGGGGGACGTAAAGAAGTGTAGAAAAGAAAGGGAACAAATAGTGAGAAAGAAGAAAGGGGGATGAAGAAAATGTGTGAAAAAAAAAATGAAGGAAGGAATGTTGAAAGTGAAAAAGAAGGGGGTGTGGAAAAAATGGAGGCAATTGAGTAAGTGTGGAAAAGAGAAATAGAAGTAGAGAAAAAGAAAGTGGGAAAAGAAGCAGGTAATGTGGGAAAGAGATAAGGAAGGGAATGTGGTACAGAAAGAAGGGGGACAGAGACAAAGAGGCCGATTCATCAATAGCGCCAGGTAGCGACAGATGAGCGACTGTAGCGTGATTTTTTCAGCGCCAGCCAGTATTCGCTGTGCTTAGCCGTTGTTCGGCTGTTGACAGCGACTCAGTCGGTGTGCGGTAATGTTGAATACGGGCTGGGGGGTCGCTGTTTCACAGGTCCAGCGTTGTATGTGAGCGCCTGACAACGAATGGCCAGAGCGAACGGCTAGCTTCATATTCATCAAAAAATCACGCTCCGAATGTGCTGTCGCTGTCCATTCCTTGTTTAAACCCCAGAGCGCTGGCGGCGATCTGTATTAACTAGTTTTTAACCCCTAAACAACCATATTTTTTGAATGTAACATTATACATGTTTTTAGAATCATTTTGTAATATGAATACATTAATCTCAGACCTGTTAGATCAATTCTGCACATATTTTTTTTTTTTTTCACTTAAAAATAAATCCTAACATTGCAGAAGTGGTCTCCAAATTTTTGACATTAAAAAAAAAAAAAAAATACCAATTAATTAGGAATAATTATAGATTGCTCCATTGAAATGCATTGGACATCGCCAGGGAGCGACAGCTCATACCTGGCGCTGTGAGGGAATTTGCAGCGGCGCTGTTCGGTCCAGGCGGCTTCATGATGAATCCCGCGCCAGCCGTCGCTCTCGCCGGCGCTAGCCTCATTTTGCTTGATAAATGTGTCATTGTGACCGCCGCCGGGCGTACTTGAGTCGGTAGTCGCCGTTAGCTGCCGCTACCTGGCGCTCGTCAGACACTACCTGGTGCTATCACTTGATGAATAAGGGCCATAGTGTAAGGGAGGAAAACAGAATTATTTTTACGTTCTGTAGGGTGCCCCTTAAAAATGATCCTATACTCAGAGGGAAGTTTATGTGGTCAGCTTCTATCCCCAGCCCAGTGCCCCAAAACAGCCAGTGTCCCTTTTTTTTTTTTTTTTTTTTTTTTTTTTTTTACTAAAGTCAATATTCATAACAACACAAACCGATTGCAATCGGCCATATTGCTCCCTGGCCATGCAGCCCCGTCCCCTGGCTTTTTCCAGGGATGATACATTCAGTTACAGTACACACAGCTCAGCAATGGGGAGCACTTCAACTGGGCAGGCTGATTCATTACTAGCGCCAGGTATCAGCAGATGAGCGTCTGTAGTGAGGCACTACTAGTGGTCGCTCTGATCGGCCGTGAGTCTCTGTTACCGAGCACCTCAGTCGCTGTAGTATGATTAAGAGCCCGCTGTGGCTCGAAACGCGTCACGTATGGTCCTTTATCTGCCTGATTTGAGCCATTAGGCGTGGGGGTACTTGTGTGCCCTTTCATATGGGCTGAATATGACTTTTTAAAATAATGCTATTAAAAGTTAATTTTTATATCACGCTTGGCTGGACAACAAACTGGATCGTCTTCACCGCTGTAGTAACATGGCTGCCATTGATGAATTTGATGTGTGAGTCGCTATAACACCAGTACAGAGCTATATGGGAGCGAACGGTAGCGACTGGTCAGTGTGAGTGACTCAAATCATATTCATCAAAAAAAAACAGCCTCACACAGCGCCGGCGCTCAAAATTGTGTAGCTGTAGCCCAGAGCGCCGGACTACACATGGAATGTCATTGTTATAACACTGTGAAATTAACACTTTAATACCAGACCTGTAATGACATTAAATAGGCCAGGAGAGGTCACACAATTATTAGATACAAAACAAAAAATAAATAAAAACAAAAAACCCTGCTTAAACAGAAGAAAAGCAACGTCCATTGAAATGTATGGGATAGCGACAGGTGGCGACAGGTAATACCAGGCGCTCTGGAAGCTAGAGCTCCGGCGCTATACGCTGAGCCATCTGTGATGATGAATTGGTCGCTACATGGCGCTGTTAAGAGTCGCTCACCGGAATCCGCTTCATAAATGTGGTTTTGTGTACAGCGCCCGGCGTTCACCAGACACTGCCTGCCGCTACCTGGCGCTATCCCTTTATGAATAAACCCCTAATTGCCATTATGTGACAGTTAGAGGCCGATTTATTAATAGCGCCAGGTAGCGACAGATGAGCGGCAATAGCGTTATTTTCACAGCGCCCGCTAGTATTCGCTGTGCTTGGCCGTTGTTCGGTTGTTGACAGCGACTCAGTCGGTGTGCGGTAATGTTGAATACGGGGTTAGGAGTCGCTGTTTGACAGGTTCCGCGCTGTATGGGAGCGCATGACAGCGAATGGCCATAGCGAACGGCTCCCACCATATTCATTAACAAATCACGCTCAAAAAATTCTTGCGCTGTGAAATGCTTGTTTAAACCCCAGAGCGCTGGCGGCGATGGGTTAAAAGTAGTTTTTTAACCCCCAAACAACCATATTTTTGGGGAAAAAAAGTTTTTATAAACATTTTGTAATATGAATACATTAATATCAGACCTGTAATATCAATTCTGCACATTTTTTTTTTTTTTTTTTACCTTAAAAAAAATATCTAACATTGCAGAAGTGGTCACAGAATTTTTGACATGAAAAAAAATAAAATAAATAAATAATATTTAAAGATTGCTCCATTGAAATGCATTGGAGAGCGCCAGGTAGCGAGAGGTCATACCTGTCGCTGTTCAAGGTCGCTCGCTGGCGCTGTGGGGTGAGGCTGGAATAATGATGAATGATTTGCTATCTGGCGCTCTGTCAGTCGCTAAGCAGGATCGGCTTGATAAATGTGTGATTGCGGAGGGGAGCCGGCGTTCTCGTGGCGGTGAGCGTCATTACCGTTCGCTCACCATTCGCTACCTGGCGCTATCCCTTGATAAATAAGGGCCTTAGCTTTAAGTGAATGAATAAGCATATGGCTGCCATTCACCATAATACTACTTCCTGTTATTTTTTTAGCAATATTGGGAAAAGGCTTTAGTAAAAAAAAAAAAGAAAGAAACACAGGCTGTGTTTGGGGCCCTGGGCTGGGCATAGAAGGTGACCGCATATACTTCTCTCTGAGTATAAGTGCACTTTAAAGCGGAACAAAACCCGCCAGCAGCTGGCCTGGAATCCAAAAGGTTCCAGTGCTGGCCGCCCTTTCCCTGGGGCATCCCGATTTGGGATGTGACACTCTCCAGGGCCCCTGTAAACACTTTCCCCACTCCAACAGCGTATTCTCGGGCATGTGGCTCTCATTGCTTTGAATGGGAAGCCTGTGCTGGTGCATCCCCGGCAATGTGCCCACGCTCCTGCCCTAGCTATTCAGATAGGCTGCGGCAGGAGCACGAGGGGGGTCACAAAACCCACCAGTGGCCAGTCTGGAATCTAAAATATTCCAGGGCTGGCTGCTCGCCATTATAGTCAATATAGAAATGATGTAAACATAACAAACGTCTCTCATTGGCTGAGCGCCGCATATGCGCCGTTGAGCCGAGGAGAGGTGAGTTTAACTGGGCGGAACTGAGGTGTTCACACAGCGGGACATCCCGATTAGGGATGCCACCGGGAAGCGTTTTAAAGTCAATGGTAGAGATTCCACCAGGAAGAGACCCCACAGTCTCTCCAAATCAGACCAGAACAAGACAGCACCACCCAATGATAATCAAAAATATATCCTATTTATTATTGCACAAAAGCCACAAACTTACAAACATTTAAAACATAATTTCAAATACTATTCATCATTAAAATACAAAGGCCCTTATTTATGAAGGAATAGCGACAGGTAGCGACTGGTGAGCGACCGGTAATGACGGGCCCCGCCACGAGAACGCCGGCTCCCCACCACAATCACACATTTTTCAAGCCAATCCTGCTTAGCGACTGAGATAGCGCCATATAGCGACTCATTCATCATTATTCCAGCCTCAGCCCACAGCGCCAGCGTCCGACCTTGAACAGCGACAGGTATGACCTCTCGCTACCTGGCGCTCTCCAATGCATTTCAATGGAACAATCTTTAAATATTCATAATTAATTGTTATTAATGTTTTTTTTTTTTTTTAAATGTGAAAAATTCTGTGACCACTTCTGCCATGTTAGATTTTAAGGTAAAAAAAAAAATAAAAAAAATGTGTGCAGAATTGATATTACAGGTCTGATATTAATGTATTCATATTACTAAATTCTTTAAAAAATTTTCTTTTTTTTGGTTTCCAAAAATATGGTGGTTTGGGGGTTAAAAAACTACTTTTAACACATCGCCGCCAGCGCTCTGGGGTTTAAACAAGCATTTCACAGCGCTTGAATTTTTTTAGCGTGATTTTTTGATGAATATGGTGGGAGCCGGTCGATCTGACCAGTCGCTATCATGCGCTCCCATACATCGCGGAACCTGTCAAATAGCGACTCCTCACCCCATATTCAACATTACTGCACACCAACTCAGTCGCTATCAACAACTGAACAATGGCCAAGCACAGCGACTACTAGCGGGCACTGTGAAAATACTGCTACAGTCGCTCAACTGTCGCTACCTGCCGCTATTAATGCCTCAAATTCCCATAACATAATACAGTGCATTAAACATATTAATCCAATACATATAAGGTGCTAAAGTGCTAATAGTGTAAAGGCAATTAGGCTCTAAGTGAGGACCGCCGGAAGCAGCAAAAAGAAAAAATAGTTCAAAACATAATCACATGTGTGTTCAAATGAGTATATTACCCATCATATAGCCTGCATCACAGCCTGCCCCCCCCGCCCCAGCCTTAAAGTCAATGGTAAACAGGTCAACAGGTAAAACACGGCAAACGGCTCTCATTGGCTGAGCGCTTGTTCATGCGCCGTAGGAACGCGGAAGAAGTGAGATGTTTGGGAGTTTCACACAGCGGGGCATCCCAAATCAGGAACGGAACAAAACACCAGAAAAGTCAAATTGCCAGGGTTTGTTCCACTTTAAAGTGGATCAAAACCCAGGATTTTGACTATCCTGGGTGTTGGTCCTTGCGCCGTGGCCCGCCCATCGGGGATGCCCCGCTTTGTGAAACCCCCCAGGTCTCCTGAACGAACTCACCTCTACAGGGTACTATGACGCATGCACGACAATCAACGTCTCATCTAATGTGAGCGTGTGGTGGCCGCATCCCCTGCAACCCTTTAACAGGGAGCTGGCCATTCACAAATGCGTGGAGCGGGCAGGTTCCCCTGCTAAAGGGGTAGCGGAGATGCAACCGCTGCTCGCGCATGCGCCATTGGACCAGGAACGAAGATGAGTTTTCGGATGACCTGGGGGGTTTAACAAAGCGGAGCACCCCCAATTGTGGTGCCCTAGGGGGAGCAAGTATGCCTGCCCTGGAGTCTCAGACTTAAGGGTGGGTTTTGGTCCACTTTAGGAGCTCTCCTTGTGTTGCATGCAGTGACTAGTGACAGGTGTACTCCTCATAGGGGATGGCGGATAGGAAACGCAGCGCTCCCGTAGGTGGCACAACCTGTTGTAGAGGACACAGACGAGGCGGAGGTGCCGAGACAGTGTAATGGAATCCTCCATGAATAATGTTCAGCCTCGGCGGCCGGAGATCATCTGAGGCCGTATCAGGGTGAGGAAAGCTGCCAGAAGAATCTGGATCAGCGCTGCCACTATATTCTCCTGCAATTCCAGTTCTGCTCCTGGTTCCACAAATACAATATCCACCAATGATGTCACTATAATGTCATCTCCCCGAAGCCTTGCTGTTATACCTGACTCCTCTCACTCATCACACCTCATAGCATACCTTCCAACTTTTCAGGGTGGAAAAAAGGGGGACAATTGTTAAATTAGGCCACGCTCCCCATTGTGGGATGGATAGGAGATAGGATGTAAGTTACAACAATAGAAACACTTTGAATAGGCAAATGAATCATTTATTGCTGCAGATCTGCATGTTACACCTCAAAGAGGGACAAATGAGAACAGCGAGGGACAGGGGGACATGGACTCAAAAGAGGGACAGTCCCTCCAATTCAGGGACACTTGGGAGGTATGCATAGTTAGTCACTAGCCTCCATAGTCAGTCACTAGCCGCCATAGCCAGTCACTAGCCGCCATAGCCAGTCACTAGCCGCCATCTCCATCTTCTTCCTCACACCAGACACCACTGTCATTCTCGGGCATGCCCAGATCAACTCCCGACTGGACTACTGCAACACCCTCCTCCAGGTTCTGACTGGCCATACGGAGACCAGAGAGAATTTCCCAGTGGGCCGCACTGCTCCAGGGCCATTTGGGCTACTGCTTCTTACACCCTAAGTTAATGCCGACCTCCCTGGTCTCACCCCAGCACCACTCTACCCTTAATATTGGAGGACACTCGGATTCTGGCTCAGCGGGGATGCTGTTGGCTGGTTATGGGCTAACCGGCCATCGGGAGAATTCCTGGTGGGCCGCACTGCTTCAAGGCCAGTTGGGCTATTGCTTCTTACACCCTCAGTCAATGCTTACCTCCCTGGTCTCAGCCCAGCACCACTCTACCCTTAATATTGGAGGACACTCGGATTCTGGCTCAGCGGGGATGCTGTTGGCTGGTTATGGGCTAACCGGCCATCGGGAGAATTCCCGGTGGACCGCACTGCTTCAGGGCAATTTGGGCTATTGCTTCTTACACCCTCAGTTAATGCCTACCTCCCTGGTCTCACCCCAGCACCCCGTACCTGGCCCCACTATACCCTCATCATTGGAGGACACTTGGATTCGGGCTCAGCAGGGATGCTGTTGGCTGGTTATGGGCTAACCGGCCATCGGGAGAATTCCTGGTGGGCCGCACTGCTTCAAGGCCAGTTGGGCTATTGCTTCTTACACCCTCAGTCAATGCTTACCTCCCTGGTCTCAGCCCAGCACCACTCTACCCTTAATATTGGAGGACACTCGGATTCTGGCTCAGCGGGGATGCTGTTGGCTGGTTATGGGCTAACCGGCCATCGGGAGAATTCCTGGTGGGCCGCACTGCTTCAAGGCCAGTTGGGCTATTGCTTCTTACACCCTCAGTCAATGCTTACCTCCCTGGTCTCAGCCCAGCACCACTCTACCCTTAATATTGGAGGACACTCGGATTCTGGCTCAGCGGGGATACTGTTGGCTGGTTATGGGCTAACCGGCCATCGGGAGAATTCCCGGTGGACCGCACTGCTTCAGGGCAATTTGGGCTATTGCTTCTTACACCCTCAGTTAATGCCTACCTACCTGGTCTCACCCCAGCACCCCATACCTGGCCCCACTATACCCTCAGCATTAGAGGACACTTGGATTCGGGCTCAGCAGGGATGCTGTTGGCTGGTTATGGGCTAACCGGCCATCGGGAGAATTCCTGGTGGGCCGCACTGCTTCAAGGCCAGTTGGGCTACTGCTTCTTAAACCCTCAGTCAATGCTTACCTCCCTGGTCTCAGCCCAGCACCACTCTACCCTTAATATTGGAGGACACTCGGATTTGGGCTCAGCGGGGATGCTGTTGGCTGGTTACGGGCTAACCGGCTATCGGGAGAATTCCCGGTGGGCCGCACTACTTCAGACAATTATATAGGAGGTCAGGCTACAAATGCACACCTTGAAAAAACAGAGGACTAGATGTAATAACAAAGAACGGGGTTCAAAATATAGCTAGCTGTGTCTGCTTAATAGCACAGCTTGTCAATTCCGTGCAAACAAAGAGATATGCAATATCTAATGTACACCCAACTGCAACATGATGCAAAAAAGTGACAAGTTTTAATAAATATATAATAAATGTAATTAATCAATATTTACAATGAGATATGTTTACATAAAGAATACAAAACTCTAGACGTAATGGATATGGAATCTCCAGGATTGTGTCACCAAAGAAGTAAGGGAATGACCCAAATCAGTTATACACAGTGCATACAGGCTAGCAGTGTGCAATACAGAGATGGACACAATCCATGGTATACAAACAAGCACTAATGCATACATGTAAGTCAATTAACAGAACCAAGAGACATTAATGGTAAGGTAAGACAGCAGTATACCTCTGTTGGATGACAACTTAAACCCTCAACGTTTCGGTTGAGTAAACCTTCATCAGGAGGGAGAAGCTTCTCTCTTGCGTCCATCTCTGTATTGCACACTGCTAGCCTGTATGCACTGTGTATAACTATTTGGGTCATTCCCTTACTTCTTTGGTGACACAATCCTGGAGATTCCATATCCATTACGTCTAGAGTTTTGTATTCTTTATGTAAACATATCTCACTGTAAATATCGATTAATTACATTTATTATATTTATTAAAACTTGTCACTTTTTTGCATCATGTTGCAGTTGGGTGTTCATTAGATATAGCATATCTCTTTGTTTGCCCGCACTGCTTCAGAGCCAGTTAGGCTACTGCTTCTTACACCCTCAGTTAATTCCTACCTCCCTGGTCTCAACCCCTGTACCTGGCCCCACTCTACCCCCAGCACTGGAGGACACTCGGATTCGGGTTCAGCAGGGATGCTGTTGGCTGACCGGGCCGGTAAGATCCTGTGCTGATTTTTGGCCCCACTGCCCTCCTCTGTGGTCTAACAGCTAACAGACTGGTATCCTTCCAGGTTATTCTCAATTATGCAGCTCACCTCATCCACATCTCTTGCTTTTCCTGTGCAGCTCCTCAGCTCTGTCAGTCTTTCCACTAACTGCCAATATCTAAAAAAAATCATTTAAAGTGGACCAAGACCCATGGCTATTGGCCCAGAAATCTATAAGATCTAAAATCTTGGGTTTTGGCACACTTTAATGGCTTTGCTTTGGCAGCATAAGTTTTGTGCAATTTTGTAACAGCTGTTATAACATTGTTACAACTGCTGCTAATTGTATTACAATGTATCAGTCACTCTCTTTGCAGCTGTTATAACATTTTCTCTGGGGAAAAGGGACATTGTTACAACTGCTGCTAATTATATTACATTGTATCAGTCACCAGTCAACCATCAGTGGTTGAAATATTGTAATACAACCTTTTAAAGAGGAACAACACCCTCGGGCCGATCACCTCCCGATCTCGGATGTCCCGCGGGGTGAAACCCCCCCAAAACCCCCAAACCCCCTCTAGGCGTGCGTGCGCCCGCGCCGGCCCGATCGGGGGTGCCCCACCGAAGTGGACCAAGACCCAGGATAGTCAAAATCCTGGGTGTTGGTCCACTTTAAAGAGGAACAACACCCTCTCTTGAGTCTTTAAAACCTTTGTGGGGGTTGGTCTACCTCCTTATGGGCATCCTGAATTTTTTACCACTTATAAAAAACTCAGCTTTTCCGTGCTTAGCATGTTGGCAGAAACTTGGCGCATTTCCCTGTGCTAGGCACGGGGGTGGAAGGAGGGGGGTTTCCCGAGTCCCTGTAAGGAATAGTGTGGCGGGACAGTGCAGGGGATAGGGGGCAGTGTTAGGCATTTTTACTTACCTAGCCCCCCTCACTCCTGTGCTGCATCAAGTTTCTTGTCCCCCCCCCCCGATTCACTTCATTGTCCGCATTGTTCACCACCACAGGCCACAGACAATAAGTATTAGGACGGCGAGGAAATAGAAATGCCCGTCCGGTCCGCTCGCCCCACCGAGCGTATTGAGTGACGTCGCGTCTGTGTGATTAAATAGGAAAAGGCCTGCCCGCGTTTCATGAGATCCGCTTGCAGCGCCTAATGCGATCAGTACAATTAGCGATTGCGCCGCCCACGCACTCCATGGCGCCTCCAGCAGAGCGCTTTATTTCTGCCACTTACCAAGCCGCCACTCTGCTGGATATAAACACAGTGCTGTGCAGCGTTCTGATTACTTTCTGCAGCGAATATTCCAGCGACACCGCAAAAGCCGCCGGGGCCAATCGCAGCTGCTGCCAACGCTCGTTACTGATGCTCCAATGGGCAGAAAAGCCACCATATATTATTATTAGCGTTTTATTTATTAAAGTGATACCGCAGCCAAAGGTAATTATGTCGGGCTACGTTTGCCACTGTCCTAAACTGATTTGCCACTGTCCTAAACTGAATGTTATTACCTTATGATTTTTCTTCTGAAGCAAGTGGGCGTGGCCCTTGGAGATGCTGCATAATAATCAACATATTAGATGGGGGTCTGTAAGAGCCCGATATTGTGCTTCAATCACCTTGCCTTGCTCCCTCTCTGTTGCTAGTTATTCTGACTCACCAGATGGCAGTAATGTGGATCCTGCAGACACCTTGTCTGTGTGCATCTGTGACGGATGTGTTCTTAATCCATAAGGCTTGGCAGATAACTTACTTGGCTGTTCGTGGATCACGTAGAATACGTTTCAAAAGCCATGCTCCCTTTCTGTTGCTAGTTATTCTGACTCACCAGATGGCAGTAATGTGGATCCTGTAGACAGCTTAACCTTGTCTGTGTGTGTCTGTGATGGATGTGTTCTTACTCCATAAGGCTTGGCAGATAACTTACTTGGCTGTTCATGGATCACGTAGAATAGGTTTCAAAAGCCTTGCTCCCTTTCTGTTGCTAGTTATTCTGACTCACCAGATGGCAGTAATGTGGATCCTGTAGACAGCTTAACCTTGTCTGTGTGTGTCTGTGATGGATGTGTTCTTACTCCATAAGGCTTGGCAGATAACTTACTTGGCTGTTCGTGGATCACGTAGAATAGGTTTCAAAAGCCTTGCTCCCTCACTGTTGCTAGTTATTCTGACTCACCAGATGGCAGTAATGTGGATCCTGTAGACAGCTTAACCTTGTCTGTGCGTGTGTCTGTGATGGATGTGTTCTTACTCCATAAGGCTTGGCAGATAACGTACTTGGCTGTTCATGGATCACGTAGAATAAGTTTCAAAAGCCTTGCTCCCTCACTGTTGCTAGTTATTCTAACTCACCAGATGGCAGTAATGTGGATCCTGAAGACGGCTTCACCTTGTCTGTGTGTGTCTGTGACGGATGTGGTCTTACTCCATAAGGGTTGGCAGATAGCTTACTCGGCTGCTCGTGGATCACGTAGAATAAGTTTCAAAAGCATTGCTCCCTCTCTGTTCCTAGTTATTCTGACTCACCAGATGGCAATAATGTGGATCCTGAAGACGGCTTCACTTTGTCTATGTGTGTCTGTGACGGATGTGTTCTTACTCTATAAGGCTTGGCAGATAGCTTACTCGGCTGCTTGTGGATCATGTAGAATACGTTTCAAAAACTTTATTTCAGTACATTACAGCAGGAATCTTCACATGTATTTTCAATACAGCAGAAGATGTGGTGTAACCCATAACAGCAACAGGTAAAAAGACTGTAGACTGCAGGAGGGAGCAGCATATGTGCACTGCTTGGATGCAAACTAGAATATGGCTGGAGGAGCAAGGAAGAAGGGAGGAGCTGCCTGTACCACAGCTAGACTAAGAGAGCCAGGAAGGGACAAAGGGGATTAAAGGCACACTGCTCAGCCTATGTAAATAAACATTATATTAAGCCTTACATGACACATGACCTCACATGACACTAGTGTTCTTATACAATGGATAGAATCAGTTTATACACACCAGCAGAGTAATTTCTAATCCTGATAATCATACCTATCAACTTTGCAGGGTGGGAAAGAGGGACATTTGTTAAATTAGGCCACGCCCCCTCATTGAGGGATGGATAGGAGATAATAGATAGAGTGTAACAATTAAGGCAATATAAACGCTTTAAATAGGCAAATTAATGATTTGATAAAGCAGATTTGCATGTTACACCTTAAATAGGGACAAATGAGAACAATGAGGGATAGGGGGCATGGACTCAAAAGAGGGAACAATCCCTCCAAATCAGCGACACTTGGGAGGTATGTGATAAACAATAGTGAAAGAAGGGGGTGCAGGCTCTAGTGTCATGTTCCAAAGCTGCCATTGTGTCACCTAATCACAACCACAAGCACACAGACAGGCAGGGGCGATTAAAATGCTAATTAGGTGCGGCGGTAATTGAAAAGCGAAATACACATAGCTATATATATGCTAATTAGGGTCATAGCTGAGGGTGGAAGGCACAAGAGGGGAGAAAGGTTGTGCTGGCTGAGGATGCACTAGTGTGCTCATTCTTGCTGAGCTGACAAATGTGGGCGGAGCTATAGACCACCAGTCAAAGCTTATTATTGGTGGTCTGTGGCAAAGGAATTCATGGGTTGTGCCACTACTCTTTGCCTTGTTTCTACTTTCAGGAGCAGCCATTAGTAGGGGAGCTGCTAAATGATAGTTCATACACTTTGCCCCTAGGAGTCCCTTTAAGCACCAACATCTTCTGTGGTGCAGTACAACGTAGAAAATAAGGACAGAGTAAAACATACTCCGACAGCACGTTCCAAATTATCATGCAAATTATATTTCTCTCCGATTTTCCTAAATGCTGGATCAAATGACAGTCAGGAGAAATAACAGGATTTTTTTCATAAATTAAAGCGGAACAAAACCCAGGATTTCGACAATCCCGGTGATGTGGAAAAACATTCAGAAACAAAATGTCTTCAGGAAATGCAATGTTTATTCGGTCAACCGGGGGACCTGCTACTTCCATTGCCACTGCCCAAATTACTGGTTCTTCTGCTTGCTTTTTTAGACAAAGAAGCTTAAATGACCATTCTGATTGGATGCCTGGACACATGTCAGATGTCCATTGGATATTTCAAATATATACAGATTCACATATATGGACGGTGTAGTTCAGACATGAAGAACATCTCATTAAGCAGACATAACCTTCTTGGTAATTGTTAAACCTATGAGGAGGGAGGGGTGAAAACCCTTCCGCACACTGAGAATGTGAGAGATGGCATACAGTCGGCTAGAACTAAATAATTAATACTAAATATAATATTTCATTTTCCACCTCAGCGGGTTTTGTTCCCTGCATCGGGGACATCCCGACTTGCTGTGTGAAACCCTCCAGATTGCCCATAAAACCCCCATTGGGATCTCGTCCAATCAGGGCCGTTTGTTGTACATATGTAGTGTTCAGCAAATGGCTCTATTTATGGCAATCAGAGTGAAAGCGGCTGCCATAAATAGAGCCATCTGCCGACATTACATATGCACAGGGTGCGCAGCCCAAAGATGCTGGGGATGCGGCCTTTTAATATTCACATTGGCGAGCCAGGGAGCCAGGAAGAAGGTGAGCTTTCTGGCATGGCGCGGGGTAACATAGTGGGGCATCTATATTTGGGATGCCCAAGGGGGGAAGGCCGGCTATATTGTGTCTAGTTCCGCTTAAAATTGCCCCCATAGAATGTGTAAAGTGGATTTTCCATTGAGAATATAATCCCTGTAATCTGTAAGGATTATACATCTCTACATTAAAGTGGACCAAAACCCAGCTCGATCGGCCCAGGAATCTATAAGATTCCCTGGTCGATTGATTCCCTTCCCTGGGGCATCCAAAATCGGGATGCCCCGCTGTGTGAAACCCCACGGGTCACCCTGTTCACTTACCTTGCTTCCTGGTTCAACACCGCATGCGAGGGCCGCGGCCGCATCCCCCACTATCCCTCTAGCATGGCGCGTGCCCGCACCAGGCATTTGTGAATGGCCGGTGCGGGCACACTCCACGTTAGGGGGAAGGGGGGATGCGGCCGCAGCGTGCTCAGAGTCGCTGGCCTTAGACGCCGTCTTAGATGGTGTGACATCAGCGGCTCAGAGTGCGCTGATTGGATGAGTGCCCGTGCATGTGTGCTGTAGGACCGGGAAGATGTGAGCTTCTTCAGGCGATCTGGGGGGTTTCACGCAGATCAGGGGTACCCCAGTGGAAAGGGCCAAAACCCAAGATAGTCAAAAACCTGGTTTTGGTCCATTTTAAGCAGAAGAAACTGTGCACACACATACTGTATATGGATACTTGTGATGTTTGCGCTGATCCTATTTCAGGTTTGCCATCATTAGGTTGCCAGTGTGATGAGCCTCGTGCTATACACCAGCAGTGCACTAGGGGGCAGCGTTGGGCAGGGTAAAGCCTTGATCCCATGTAATGAAGCTGTAATGAGGCCACATGTGCTGTGGGCTGTTGCTGCTGACATCTCCCTCTCTGCGGCTTTTACATTCTCAGCAGTGTTGGCCGTTCTGGTGGACCCAACGCTGGCCCGGGCACCCGGAATGGTGCTGGGCGATGGCGCCGCTGCCTGTGGGGATGTGGCTCTGTCATACTGATGTGGAATTGCTCCTCTCAGCAGCTTCAGTGGGCCATTATGTATAAAGGGGAACACTGCTCAGCCTGCTTTGTGATATTGCTCCTGCAACCATCTTGGATTAACCCCTTAAAGTAGACCAAAACCCATGCCCCAATGGCCCTGGAATCTATAAGATTCCCCATCTTTCATTAACCCCTTAAAGCGGACTAAAACCTTAAAGCAGACCAAAACTCATGACCCAATGGCCCTGGAATCTATAAGATTCCCCATCTTGGAGTAACCCCTTAAAGCAGACTAAACCCTTAAAGTAGACAAAAACCCATGCCCTAATGGCCCTGGAATCTATAAGATTCCCCGTCTTTCATTAACCCCTTAAAGCGGGCCAAACCCTTAAAGTAGACCAAACCCCATGCCCCAATGGCCCTGGACTCTATAAGATTCCCCATCTTTTATTAACCCCTTAAAGCGGACTAAACCCTTAAAATAAACCAAAACCCATGCCCAAATGGCCCCGAGAATCTAGAAGATTCCCCATCTTGGATTAATGCCTTAAAGCAGACTAACCCCTTAAAGCAGACCAAAACCCATGCAATAATGGCCCTGGAATCTATAAGAATCCCACGTCTTTCATTAACCCCTTAAAGCGGACTAAACCCTTAAAGTAGACCAAACGCCATGCCCCAATTGCCCTGGAATCTATAAGATTCCCCATCTGTCATTAACCCCTTAAAGCGGACTAAACCCTTAAAGTAGACCAAAACCCATGACCCAATGGCCCGGGAATCTATAAGATTCCCCATTTTTCATTAACCCCTCAAAGCGGACTAAACCCTTAAAGCAGACCAAAACCCATGCCCCAATGGCCATGGAATCTGTAAGATTCCCCATCTTTTATTAACCCCTTAAAGCGGACTAAACCCTTAAAGTAGACCAAAACCCATGCCCCAATGGCCCTGGAATCTATAAGATTTCCCATTTTTCACTAACCCCTCTGGGGGGTTTCACGCAGTTCGGGGGTACCCCGGGGGAAAGGGCAAAAACCCGGTTTTGGTCCACTTTAAGCAGAAGAAACTGTGCACACACATACTGTATATGGATACGTGATGTTTGCGCTGATCCTATTTCAGGTTGGCCATCATCAGGTTGTCAGTGTGATGAGCCTCATGCTATACACCAGCAGTGCACTAGGGGGCAGCGTTGGGCAGGGTAAGCCTTGATCCCATGTAATGAAGCTGTAATGAGGCCACATGTGCTGTGGGCTGTTGCTGCTGACATCTCCCTCTCTGCGGCTTTTACATTCTCAGCAGTGTTGGCCGTTCTGGTGGACCCAACGCTGGCCCGGGCACCCGGAATGGTGCTGGGCGATGGCGCCGCTGCCTGTGGGGTGTGGCTCTGTCATACTGATGTGGAATTGCTCCTCTCGGCCGCTTCAGTGGTGCATTATGTATAAAGGGGAACACCGCTCTGCATGCTTTGTGATATTGCTCCTGCAACCATCTTGGATTAACCCCTTAAAGTAGACCAAAACCCATGTCCCAATGGCCCTGGAATCTATAAGATTCCCCATCTTTCATTAACCCCTTAAAGCGGACTAAAACCTTAAAGTAGACCAAAACCCATGTCCCAATGGCCCTGGAATCTATAAGATTCCCCATCTGTCATTAACCCCTTAAAGCGGACTAAACCCTTAAAGTAGACCAAAACCCATGACCCAATGGCCCGGGAATCTATAAGATTCCCCATTTTTCATTAACCCCTCAAAGCGGACTAAACCCTTAAAGCAGACCAAAACCCATGCCCCAATGGCCATGGAATCTGTAAGATTCCCCATCTTTTATTAACCCCTTAAAGCGGACTAAACCCTAAAGTAGGCCACAACCCATGCCCCAATGGCCCTGGAATCTATAAGATTCCCCATCTGTCATTAACCCCTTGAAGTGGACTAGACCCTTAAAGTAGACCAAAACACATGCCCCAATGGCCCTGGAATGTATAAGATTCCCCATCTTTCATTAACCCCTTAAAGCGCCTATTCAAAGTGTTTCTATTGTTGTAACTGTTACACCCTATCTCCTATCCATCAATCAATGAGGGGGCGTGGCCTAATTTAACAATTGTCCCTCTTTCCCACCCTGAAGAGTTGGGAGGTAAGGGAAAAACCTTCTGTTGGGTCACTGGGTTCCTCTAGAAGTTCATCGTGGACCTTCTCAATGACAGGGACTGTGGCTACAGATTGTGGACTGGGCTTATCAGTATCAGCCTCCCTGTTTGGGTGAATTCACAATTCCCAAAGCAATGGAAAGTCCCGTCCAATAATGAGTTCGTGTAGTAAGTCTTTTGTCACACCAACCTCATACTTCCCAAGTGTAAACAAGAGAGGATGACCGGGTATGAACCGACCCGGTAATTAGTGGAGAACTTCCAGGGTGACCCCGCCCCAAAAACACAATCAGTGCCTATATACATATAAAATTACAAATTACTTTATTGATTTTTACAATTTAAAATTGACATGATATATTTTGCAAGATATTATGCTCATGGCCACACATAGGCCCTTCTTGTCTATAAGCCAACAAAGAATACCTCCAATTGTTATAGTTAACGAGCTTGTGCATAAAACACTTACTTAATACAAAGGCTAGCAGCATACGTATACAAAATATTGAAAACAAACGCTCTCTCTGGTATTGTCCCAGACCAATAATATTTCAAACATATACAGATTATTTAGTTCAAGTAAATACTCATATCTGGTAACTGTAAGCTAACAATGTAGTAACTGTGTGGTAGCGGTGAACTAGTTTCTCCCCATCATAAGGGGCTTCATCTGCACCCATCCACTTCTCATACTTCTGTAATCCATCATGCTGATTCCTCTTATCTGAGATACCATGCACAGGACTCAAATCAAAAGCTAGTGCACACATAAAGAAAACATAGAGACATGTGAGAACTATGATGTGTCTGGTGTATTGGCCCACCAACAGCTAACTACAACATAGGTACTAATATAGATAGGTACCTAGATGATAGGAGGGAAACCAATCTCCCATACACCTTCGCCCACGATTTCCAGCACCTCCACCAGAGAAAACCTCCAGTCCCCTGCTCTGGACTAGTTCCTTGTCCTATGACAGAATACATTACAATATCACTATAGAACCCCTACACCACGCTGTGGTCTAATCATGCTACTTACTTCAAAGCCAAGCAGTGTACTTACTTATAAATGTGGTGGCTGAACTTGGGAGGACAGGCTGCTCATCTCCTAACCGCCCCTGAAAGACCGCTGCCGCATTGCTACCCGCTATTGGTCGCCACTCCGTCTCTATCCTCAGAAGACACAGTGACGTTGAAAGCGGGACCGATATTGCCCTCCGTCGCCAGTCCACTCCTCAACCGCCTCTAATAGCGTCCTTGCGCCGCTCGTGTATGAACACGTGCTGGGTGCCGGGAGGTGTGTGTTCAACCCCCTGGTCCTCCTCTTATGGCGTCACTACGCCGCACGTGAATGAACACGTGCTGCAGCCGGAAGGCGCGCATCCAGCCTCCGCACCCGCCGCATAGCTATGACGGGGCTGGAGGCCAGGAAGTGAGGGCAGTGGGGAGGGGGGGGGGAATAAAGACACATGCGCAGTTGAGAGAGACGGGCGCATAAACGCCACGCCCCCCTCGCGGCCGCGTCAGAACCTGCGCCCTGCCAACTAGTGGCAGATGAAAAGGCGCAGCTATCCGCTATACCAGCGGAGGTCTCCTCCCCCCCCCCCACATCCCCTACCGCGGCGTCCCCGGCATAATCAGTCCATCTCCTGCCTACAAATCGCCGGTCCCGACCACATGGGCAAGTAACCCGGCGCTAGGCTGCTATCCTCATAACGTCCTCTACCTCCGTGTATGGTCCTGCCACCATAAAGAAGCACTCCCCGTGCATAATGCCATAACCTAACACATCACAATATGAGTATGAAAGTTCCAACTTCCAAGTCCCTAAGTAAGTAGCATGCTGCCAAAAGACGGCAACCAATAGTTCCCTTGGGGTATGACAAAGCCCTAACATCAGAACACATCATAGTGGGCACAGCTAACAAACAATCAAACAGACCAACAAACAATCAAACAGACGAACAAAAAAAAAAAAAAAAAAAAAAAAAAGGAGGGGAAAGGGGGAAAGGAGACAGGTATAATTACCCCAAAAAGGGAGCAAAACTTATGTTTTCATTAAGCCCTGGGCTCGCATATGCTCTGGTTTGGCTAATCCACCATGTCTCTCGTTGTAATGTAACCTTCTCAATATCTCCGCCTCTCGGGTGGGGATGAATACGGTCTAAACCTTGTACTCGTAGACCAGTTGTCTCCTGGTTATGGTATCTAATGAAGTGGCGGCCTACTGGAGTTTTAATATTTGCTGTACGTATGGCATACTGATGTTCGTACACCCTTTTCTTTAATGGTCTGTTAGTCTTTCCTATATAAAACGATCCACAGGGACAGGTCAATATATATATGACATGGGGAGTATCACAATTTACAAAATGACGGGCCAATAGGAAGTCATGGCCCGGAATGTTGATAGTCTTCCCAGTTTGCATAAATTTACAACAGCTGCATCTCTTTTGGCACTGGTATGTCCCAGGAATTTTACAACATTTCTCACTCTTTTTTGAGGCATAATGGCTTGAAACAAGCTTATCCCGAAGACTTTTAGCACGTCTAAAAATAAGTGCTGGTTGTGTCGGAATGATATTTTTAAGGGAATCATCCTTGGCCAAAATGTGCCAATATCGCCTAAAGATGTTTCTAATTTGGTTATGATGTACTGAGTACGTTAGTGAAATTGCTAACGGTCTCTCCTTCCCTTTCACATTTGGTTTATAAAGGATCTCTGATCGTGACCTCTGCATGGCCTTAGTGTATGCCTTGGATAGGACTTTCTTTGTATAGCCTCTCAATAAGAGCCTATCTCTTATTCCGTCGGCTGCTGCCTTAAATTCACTGTCTTGTGTGCAATTCCTACGTGCCCGTAGATATTCCCCGTAGGGAATACTACGAAGCAAATGCTGCGGATGGGCACTCGATGCCCGTAAGATCGTATTCGCAGCCGATGCTTTACGATAAAAGCTCGAATTTATCTGGCCCTGAGGGTCTATAGAGATCGTGAGATCCAGAAAGTTAATTTTGCATGTACTGACCTCGTGAGTGAATTTCAAATTCAAACTATTACAGTTAAGGATACGAATAAAATCCTCCAATAGCTGCCCAGATCCGGACCATAGAATAAAGATATCATCGATGTACCTGTGCCACAACAAAATGTGGCACAGGTACATCTCTAATTCGTCCTCACCCCACAACCCCCTCTCCCAACGGCCCAGGTACAGGTTCGCATACGATGGGGCACATGTGGTCCCCATCGCAGTCCCCTGTACCTGATGGTAAAGTGAGCCGTTGAAGAGAAAGAAATTGTGGGTGAGGACGAATTCCAGCAGACGCAGAATAAAGATGTTCAAATTATGTCGGCTTAGATCAAGTTCATTAAGAAAGAACCTGATCGCCGATAAACCCTGCGTATGGGGGATACTGGAATAGAGGGCCTCCACGTCCAGGCCCACCAGAAAAGTGCCCGGAGGCGCAGTCAGCCCGTCGAGGATGCGGAGCAGGTGGCCAGTGTCCTTCAAAAAAGAAGGTAACTGGTGTACCAAAGGTTGTAAATGGTGGTCGATGAACCGACTGGCGCGATCCGTGAGGGACCCCATGCCCGATACGATAGGTCTGCCCGGCGGGGCAGACATCGATTTATGTACCTTTGGTAAGGCATAAAAGGTGGCAATCATCGGACATGGGGCCCCCAAGTAGTCGCCAGTCGGTCCATCGATCACTCGATGTGCAACCGCATCCTCGACGAGCGAGTGATATTCCTCCGAGGCTTGACTGAGCCTGGACATGGGGGCCCTCTCATACCAGTCCCGATTCTCTAAAATCTTCAAACACATCTGTTCGTAAAGGGAGTTTTCCATAATGACTATGTTTCCCCCCTTGTCGGCAGGCTTGATCGTCAAACCATCAAGTTTCTCCAGTTCCTTCAATGCCTGTAGATGGGATTTAGAAAGATTTGAATTTGATTTATGAGTAAGGTTCTCCACAGCCTCCGTTACAACATTAACGAAGGTTTGTACCGATGCATTGGTATTGAGTGGGGGATAGAAGCTGGACGGCTTTCTCAACGGTATGTCCTTAAGAGATATCATAGGGGAAGTACCTGTAGCCTCGTCTGCTAAAGCTAATAAGTCAACTTCTAGCTCACTCTCAGATATTTGTAGAGGGAGGGATTGTTCTAAGTCTGAATCTTTCTTCTCATACAGTTGCCTACAAAGAATTTTTCTAGCGAACAAATGTAGGTCCTTAATGACCTCAAAAGTGTCCGTCTGTTGTGCGGGACAAAAATGTAGCCCTAATGAGAGGACTTCCTGCTGTTGAGGTGTTAAAACAGTCTTAGAGAGGTTGATGATATTCACCTCTTCTGAGACTTTATGAATTTTGGCTTGCTTATTGGCCTCTTGACAAACAGTCTTGTCTAAAGAAGTCATTTTTTTGTGCTGGCGTCTTCTAGCATTTCGTCGACGGTTCCTGAGTTGCCTAAAAAATCTTGGCCATTTCTAGATCTATTCTGACTACTCCCCTCCCCCACTCTGAGGTCACTTTGGAACCTTTTCACCTTTGAGCGGGTCATAACCTCCCCTCGGTTATAATCTTGTTCTCCCCTCACATGGCCCTTATCATAGTTTGATCCTGCACCCCAAGAGGGTTTATGGCCTTCCCTGGGTCTACGGGCTGACCTCTCTCTCGAAGAAGAGGAGTCAGAAGAAGAAAAATATCGTGGTGGAAAATCGCGTCTGTTCGGCCTATTATCGGTACCTGGCCACAAATAGGCTTTGGATTGCTTGTACGTCAGGGAATCCCTTTGGAGTTTATGCTCCTTTAACTCTATCAATTCCTTATTTAACTTCTCAATAGACACTCTTATGCTGTTATCCCTTTTGGTGAAATAGTCATCTCTTTTATATGAGCTTAAATCCTCTACCAATTTCTTAATCTGATCGTCTAGAATCTTAAGGTGTTTATTATGTTGGTCTATCAGTAGTGTCATTAGGGTCATTGAGCACTCCTGTAGCGCCCCCTCCCATTTCTGTTTGAAATCCTCCGTTATATATCCTATCTGGGGAAAAACACGTAAGCGTAATCCCCTAGGGGCAACACGCTTATCTATGTATTCCTGCAGGAATTGTGTGTCCCACCACACCTTCGATTTTTTGAGTAGGGATGCATGGAGTGCATTGAATATAGCGTTAGTGGACTCATGTTGTTCTATTTGACTTTTATTTGTGAGGCGACTGGACGTCAGGCCCTGGATCATAGCAAAAAAAAAAAAAAAAAAAAAAAAACCACAACAATATACACAGTGCACAGCCAGATACAATCCCCCTTGGTCTGCTATTAAAAATCCCACGCACTACGAGTGGGATATTTAATCATTTATGTTGAACATGAGGGTCAGATGATACGGGGTTCAAACCCCAGGTTCATTCTGCAGTTTAACTGCGACACAACAAACGTTCTATGACCCCGACAGCAGTGCCCCAACCGCGGAACTAGTCCCCAGATGCGACACTGCTCCACGTTGTCCAGAAAACTGACCCAATCATTACACATCAGTAACAAGTCACATGTACCAAGACTTTGTCTGCCCTGATCAAAGTTGGTAAGGCTGGTACACCCTTGGTTCTCCCTATGAGAAATTGCAAACAAGAGAGGATGACCGGGTATGAACCGACCGGGTAATTAGTGGAGAACTAGTCCAGAGCAGGGGACTGGAGGTTTTCTCTGGTGGAGGTGCTGGAAATCGTGGGCGAAGGTGTATGGGAGATTGGTTTCCCTCCTATCATCTAGGTACCTATCTATATTAGTACCTATGTTGTAGTTAGCTGTTGGTGGGCCAATACACCAGACACATCATAGTTCTCACATGTCTCTATGTTTTCTTTATGTGTGCACTAGCTTTTGATTTGAGTCCTGTGCATGGTATCTCAGATAAGAGGAATCAGCATGATGGATTACAGAAGTATGAGAAGTGGATGGGTGCAGATGAAGCCCCTTATGATGGGGAGAAACTAGTTCACCGCTACCACACAGTTACTACATTGTTAGCTTACAGTTACCAGATATGAGTATTTACTTGAACTAAATAATCTGTATATGTTTGAAATATTATTGGTCTGGGACAATACCAGCGAGAGCGTTTGTTTTCAATATTTTGTATACGTATGCTGCTAGCCTTTGTATTAAGTAAGTGTTTTATGCACAAGCTCTTTAACTATAACAATTGGAGGTATTCTTTGTTGGCTTATAGACAAGAAGGGCCTATGTGTGGCCATGAGCATAATATCTTGCAAAATATATCATGTCAATTTTAAATTGTAAAAATCAATAAAGTAATTTGTAATTTTATATGTATATAGGCACTGATTGTGTTTTTGGGGCGGGGTCACCCTGGAAGTTCTCCACTAATTACCGGGTCGGTTCATACCCGGTCATCCTCTCTTGTTTGCAATTTCTCATAGGGAGAACCAAGGGTGTACCAGCCTTACCAACTTTGATCAGGGCAGACAAAGTCTTGGTACATGTGACTTGTTACTGATGTGTAATGATTGGGTCAGTTTTCTGGACAACGTGGAGCAGTGTCGCATCTGGGGACTAGTTCCGCGGTTGGGGTACTTCCCAAGTGTCCCTGATCTGGAGGGACTGTCCCTCTTTTGAGTCCATGTCCCCCTGTCCCTTGATGTCCTTTTTTGAGGTTTAATATGCAGATCTGCGCGAATGGGCCGTATGACCAGGAAAGAAGGGTGAGTCAGATCGGGCAACCTGGGGGGTTTCATACAGCGGGGAATCCCATCCCCAGGGACAAGGACTAAAACCCAGCATAGTCAAAATCCTGAGTTTTGGTCCACTTTAAAGCTTGGTGCTCAAGTCTAAAAGTGCTTCCCAGGGGCATCCCAATTTAGGATGTGTGACACCTCCTGGTACCACCATAACTTATCCAGAACCGGCAATGTTCCTACATCCCCTGCGCCAGGAATATCTGAATGGCTCACGGTGGGTGCCGGAGGGATTGACCCAGATTCACACTGTAATGATTGCTTATTGTCATACATTGCTATGCACAACAATGCATGATGATAGGGGGAGGCCAGCAGGGAGGTAACACACAGGGGGCATCCCAAAAATATCATGGGTTTTGGTCCACAATAAAGAGGAGCAACCACTGCCCTAGAATCTTTAAAGCGGAACAAACCCTACTAGCGGCCAGCCTGGAATCTAAAAGATTCCAGGACCGGCCACTGGATTTTTCCCCTGGGCATTCTGAATCGGGATGCCCCACTGTGTATAACCCCCAGGGCATCCATAAACACTCACCTCTACCCGCTCCATCAGGCTCGCCCCTGATTAGACCATTTGCCTATCTGTATATGGCTCTGATTGTTTACAATGGGGAGTGGGCGCTGCCGCATTCCCAATTCGGGATGCCCGGGGGCACAGAACAAAACCCGGTAAAGTCAGTTCCAAGGTTTTGTTCCACTTTCAGAGTCTAGGACCGGTGTGCTCCCTCTTTTTGGGGTATCCCGATTTGGGATGCTCCGAAGTGTGAAACTCCAGGGATCACTGTAAAACTTGTGTGTCGGTTGATCCCCCCTTCATTCAGCTTTCTATGCGAGGTATAGTAAGATTATTATGCTTTCCATTAAGTTACACACAGTGGGGCATCTCAAAACAGGATTCCCTCTCTAGAAAAAGATCAAAACCCAGGAGATCGAAAATCCGGGGAGGCCGATTCATTAATAGCGCCAGGTAGCGACAGATGAGCGCCAGTAGCCTTATTTTCACAGCACCCGCTAGTATTCGCTGTGCTTGGCCGTTGTTCGGCTGTTGACAGCGACTCAGTCGGTGTGCGGTAATGTTGAATACGGGGTTAGGAGTCGCTGTTTGACAGGGTCCGCGCTGTATGGGAGCGCATGACAGCGAATGGCCATAGCGAACGGCTCCCAGCACATTCATTAACAAATCACGCTCAAAAAATTCTCGCGCTGTGAAATGCATGTTTAAACCCCAGAGCGCTGGCGGCGATGGGTTAAAAGTAGTTTTTTAACCCCCAAACAACCATATCTTTAGAAAAAAAAAAACATGTTCTTACAAACATTTTGTAATTTGAATACATTAATATCAGACCTGTAATATCAATTCTGCACAATTTTTTTTTTTTTTTACCTTAAAAAAAATATCTAACATTGCAGAAGTGGTCACAGAATTTTTGCCATTTAAAAAAAAAAAAAAAAAAACATTAATAGCATTTAATTATGAATATTTAAAGATTGCTCCATTGAAATGCATTGGAGAGCGCCAGGTAGCGAGAGGTCATACCTGTCGCTGTTCAAGGTCGCTCGCTGGCGCTGTGGGGTGAGGCTGGAATAATGATGAATGAGTGGCTATCTGGCGCTCTCTCAGTCGCTAAGCAGTATCGGCTTGATAAATGTGTGATTGCGGAGGGGAGCCGGCGTTCTCGTGGCGGTGAGCGTCATTACCGTTCGCTCACCATTCGCTACCTGGCGCTATCCCTTGTTAAATAAGGGCCTAAGTCCCTCTTTAAAGCAGACTTCCAGACAAAAATGACTGTCAGTCTGCACTACACTGGTTTAGGATGCCCCCCAAGCAAACACTAATAAGAAGCCTGAGATTGGGAAAATTACTTACCTGGTCCATGCGCCCACACTGCTCTCCTGGTCTATGTGATCAACGCTTGATTGTTTGCTGGTGGGTATGTGGGACATTAAAGCTGAGCTTTTTGGCTTCCCCTTTATGTCTGTGATTTGGGGCATCCCAAGTTGGAATGCATAGGGGATGCAGACGTCAAGTCCTTTACGCCGGGAGGTCCACCTTAAAAGTTAAAGACAATACCCAGATTTGGAAAAATATCCTACAGGGTCCACACGCCTGCATCGTGCACCTCCTGGGGATCTCTGTTAGTTTGCCTATTCAAAGCGTTTCTATTGTTGTAACTGTTACATCCTATCTCCTATCCATCAGTTAATGAGGGAGTGTGGCTTCATTTAGCAATTGTCCCTCTTTCCCACCCTGAAAAGTTGGAAGGTATGCAACCTCATGGGAGTGGGACTTACCACCCACCACTCAACATTAGCAAGTGGATACTCCTTGGTACATATAACCCCCACCCTCCTTCCATGTGTAATGGAAGTTGTTAAGACAGTGTCCAACAGTGCCAAAAGTCTGACACCATTAACAGTAAGCAGCCATTCTTGGGGACTAGCTTCCGGTAGGGTACCTGCAGCTGAGCTGGGCAGAGGTGAGCTGGGAAGAGTCTACTTGGGCATCTGTAGACACAGCCAGCACAAACAACACTCCAGTAGCACATGTGCGTCACCCACCTCTACAGAGAAGTTTATCGGTGACCCACTTTCTGCTTAGGAAATTAGTGCTCTCTATTGGTCAGCCGCTTGCGCTGTGAGGAAATCTCTGCTTGCTAACTCCTTACGGGTGGTGAGGGCAGTGCGGGCTGCAGGTTGTGTGACTTCCAATGTCACACAACCTGCAGACAATATACAAATGTGCAGGAACAGTCAGAAAATAAAAGGGGAGAAAACACAGAAAATCCTATACCTCATAAAGGGATACAAAGTCTTCAGCTTCCAAGGGTTAGAGGAGCAGTGGGTCAGACACACCACGATCACGGATCGGACCCTCTATATGTGATCCGGAAAACAGTTCTCCCTCTGGATTTATCCTAGATTCCAAGGGTCTGGAAGACAGATGCCACCCCCTTGGTGGGTGCTGGGGCCAGGCTGATCAGTGGAGTTTTCTGTTTCTAGATAAGGATTTATTGCCCCTGTGTGTTTATTTTGTTATAGGATATTTGTAGGATTGCTGGGGATGAGGCAGAGGGAAACTCATGAAATAAATTAGGACATTGGATGTCACAGATTGGACTTTAACTGGTGATCTGGGGGGTGTCACACAGCGGGGCATCCCAATTCAAGACGCCCCGCTGGAAGGCCTGTGGCCAGCCCTGGAATATTTGGGAAGATTTATTTTTAAATAAAGTACATTAGCCATGTTTCTTTTTCTGTAGCCAGTCATATAATATCTTTTCATTTCCACATGTGTTGAATGATAGTTCTCTATTAATGTTTGCCCCTCTTTAAAGTGAACCTACACTCTCCCTTGCAACTATGTTCCATGGTGGGTCCTAGTTCACAGGAAGACTTACCTATCCTAACCCACCCCTCACCCCATCAGTGAGTCTGGCAGATTTACCTTACAGAGCTGTGCTTGTTGGGGGACAGTAAATAGCTGCAGAATCCGCAGCTCATCCAATAGGAGAATGCGCAGCTACTTCCTGCCCCCAAAGCGCCAAATGCCCATTTTCAGCTTACTAAGAATCTTTTCCTGTAGAGGCATCCCAAACGGGGTGATGGTGCTGGCTCGGCAGCTGTTTGGTTTTCATCCTGCTATGGGATGCCCCTGGGGCAGGCTGGCATACAGCCCTAGAATCATTTAGATTCCAGGAGCGGCTGCTGAGGGTTTTCATCCACTATAAAAGTAATTTTTGACTGTTGGTCCACTTTAAATTTCTGGGTGATTTGTATGTGGCTTTTATTTAGCCCAGACTGTGACACATTGTTCACACTGCGGCTCCTTTGCTGGGAGGAAGTGTCGCTGCGCTGTCACACACAACCCAAATAGCTCCTGAGTGGGCGTGTGATCTGTCACTGGATGATTTTACATGGCTGCCAGGCCCTGTGTGTGTATGTGCCCCGCAGAGCACCCAACCCTGTGTATGTGCCCCGCAGAGCACCCGACCCTGTGTGTGGCCCTCAGAGCACCCAACCAGGCCCTGTGTATGGCCCTCAGAGCACCCGACCAGGCCCTGTGTATGGCCCGCAGAGCATCCGACCAGGCACTGTGTATGGCCCGCAGAGCACCCGACCAGGCCCTGTGTATGGCCCTCAGAGCACCCGACCAGGCCCTGTGTATGGCCCTCAGAGCACCCGACCAGGCCCTGTGTATGGCCCGCAGAGCATCCGACCAGGCACTGTGTATGGCCCGCAGAGCACCCGACCAGGCCCTGTGTATGGCCCGCAGAGCATCCAACCAGGCACTGTGTATGGCCCGCAGAGCACCCAACCAGGCCCTGTGTATGGCCCTCAGAGCACCCGACCAGGCCCTGTGTATGGCCCTCAGATCACCCAACCAGGCACTGTGTATGGCCCGCAGAGCATCCGACCAGGCACTGTGTATGGCCCGCAGAGCATCCGACCAGGCTCTGTGTATGGCCCGCAGAGCACCCGACCAGGCACTGTGTATGGCCCGCAGAGCATCCGACCAGGCCCTGTGTATGGCCCGCAGAGCACCCGACCAGGCCCTGTGTGTGCCCCACAGAGCATCCGACCAGGCCCTGTGTATGGCCTGCAGAGCCCCCGACCAGGCCCTGTGTATGGCCCGCAGAGCATCCGACCAGGCCCTGTGTATGGCCCGCAGAGCACCCGACCAAGGCCCTGTGTGTGTGCTCCACAGAGCACCCAGCCAGTGCCAGGCCCTGTGTGTGCCCCACAGAGCATCCGACCAGGCCCTGTGTATGGCCTGCAGAGCCCCCGACCAGGCCCTGTGTATGGCCCTCAGAGCACCCGACCAGGCCCTGTGTATGGCCCTCAGAGCACCCGACCAGGCACTGTGTATGGCTTGCAGAGCATCCGACCAGGCCCTGTGTATGGCCCACAGAGCACCCGACCAGGCCCTGTGTATGGCCTGCAGAGCACCTGACCAGGCCCTGTGTATGGCCCGCAGAGCACCCGACCAGGCCCTGTGTATGGCCCGCAGAGCACCTGACCAGGCCCTGTGTATGGCCCGCAGAGCACCCGACCAGGCCCTGTGTATGGCCCGCAGAGCACCCGACCAAGGCCCTGTGTGTGTGCTCCACAGAGCACCCAGCCAGTGCCAGGCCCTGTGTGTGCCCCCCAGAGCATCCGACCAGGCCCTGTGTATGGCCCGCAGAGCACCCGACCAGGCCCTGTGTATGGCCCGCAGAGCATCCGACCAGGCCCTGTGTATGGCCCTCAGAGCACCCAACCAGGCACTGTGTATGGCCCGCAGAGCACCCAACCAGGCCCTGTGTATGGCCCGCAGAGCACCCGACCAGGCCCTGTGTATGGCCCTCAGAGCACCCGACCAGGCCCTGTGTATGGCCCGCAGAGCACCCGACCAGGCACTGTGTATGGCCCGCAGAGCACCCGACCAGGCCCTGTGTATGGCCCGCAGAGCATCCGACCAGGCTCTGTGTATGGCCCGCAGAGCACCCGACCAGGCCCTGTGTATGGCCCGCAGAGCACCCAGCCAGTGCCAAGCCCTGTGTGTGCCCCACAGAGCACCCAGCCAGTGCCAAGCCCTGTGTGTGCCCCACAGAGCACCCAGCCAGTGCCAGGCCCTGGGTGTGCCCCACAGCGCACCCAGCCAGTGCCAAGCCCTGTGTGTGCTCCACAGAGCACCCAGCCAGTGCCAGGCCCTGTGTGTGCCCCACAGAGCACCCAGCCACTGCCAGGCCCTGTGTGTGCCCCACAGCGCACCCAGCCACTGCCAGGCCCTGTGTGTGCCCCACAGCGCACCCAGCCAGTGCCAGGCCCTGTGTGTGCCCCACAGCGCACCCAGCCACTGCCAGGCCCTGTGTGTGCCCCACAGCGCACCCAGCCACTGCCAGGACCTGTGTGTGCCCCACAGCGCACCCAGCCAGTGCCAGGCCCTGTGTGTGCCCCACAGCGCACCCAGCCAGTGCCAGGCCCTGTGTGTGCCCCACAGCGCACCCAGCCAGTGCCAGGCCCTGTGTGTGCCCCACAGCGCACCCAGCCACTGCCAGGCCCTGTGTGTGTCCCACAGCGCACCCAGCCAGTGCCAGGCCCTGTGTGTGCCCCACAGCGCACCCAGCCAGTGCCAGGCCCTGTGTGTTCCCCACAGAGCACCCAGCCAGTGCCAGGCCCTGTGTGTTCCCCACAGAGCACCCAGCCAGTGCCAGGCCCTGTGTGTGCCCCACAGCGCACCCAGCCACTGCCAGGCCCTGTGTGTGCCCCACAGCGCACCTAGTCAGGCTTAATTTAACAAATGTCCCTCTTTCCCACCCTGAAAGGTTGGTAGGTATGCAGTTCTATAGCCGGTGACCTTGGTTCTCCCGGCTGGTCAGAGCCTATCCAGTCCTCTTTGAATGGCTGCTGATTAGCCTCAGCCCCCGGGCTCTCAGAGACCCCATTGTTATGCGGGGGCGCAGTTCCTCGGGGACCCTCCTGGAGGCCAGTGACTAACCTGCAGTGAAACCATCCCGGCGATCCCCCTCCTTATAGCTCCCGATGCCGGATCCATATTGTTTTTAGCCCCCATATGAGTCAGAGGTGACATTTAAGCAGAGGAGACAATATAAAGCACGACTCCGAGCGCAGAGAATACTCATTATCAGCAGACGCTTTCTTTTCAGCAAGAACACAATGGCACCATTTTTCTGCCCTCCCCCCGTTCTTCTTCCCGGATCCCACTACTAGCTGTGACTCCCGTGTGCTTCATGCGTGTGTGAGCCTGACACTTAAAGGAGAACTCGCCCAAAACAAAGGTCCTGTGGTTAAAACCCACATTAATATGCTAAATAGAAAGAGGAGGGCTGACTTACCCACCCTGCATCTACAAAAAGAACCCACCACTTGGTTCAAAAGGGAAGAATCAGGGGAGACAGGTTTTAAACTCACCATTCTGATTTTCCAGGGGAGGACTGATGAACTCTTTGCTGGAATAACCAATAATAGCTACAGTATCGCAGTTCTCCTGATGTGTGTAGATGCTTTATGTGGATCAAAACCCACTGCGTTCTATAAGATTCCCGGGCCAATCGATTCCCTCCCCTGGGGCATCCAAAACCGGGATGCCCCACTGTGTGAAACCCCCCAGGTCGCCCCATACACTTACCTTGATTCCCGGTCCAGCGCTCGGATTTGCCGGCGTCACGCCATCTAAACCAGCTTCTAAGGTTAGCGGCTCCGTGAATGTCCGGCGCAGGCGTGCTTCCTGTTAGAGGGTAGCGGGGGATGCGGCCGCCAGCACGCTCTGAGCCACTGGCCTTAGGAGCTGGCTTAGACGGCGTGATGTCAGCGAATCCGAGCACGCTGATTGGACGAGTGCCCGCGAATGCGCCGTATGACCGGGAAGAGGTGAGTTGGCTTCAGCGATCTGGGGGGTTTCCCACAGCTGGAGAAAAGTACCAAACCCCAGGATAGTCAAAATCCTGAGTTTTGGTCCACTTTAAAGGGAAGAATCATAGTTTCATACAGAGGGGCATACCATGTCTGGGTGGGCAAAGGAGGCATAATGAAAATCCTGGGTTTTGTTCCTCTTTAAAGTGCTGCTCCCACCAGGTTGGCCTATTTGAAGTGTTTCTATTGTTGTAACTGTTACAATGTATCTCCTATTTATCCCACAATGAGGGGGCGTGGCCTAATTTAACAACTGTCTCACTTTCCCACACTGAAAAGTTGAAAGGTTTGATTGTAACATTGACGGATGTTGGCGTGCCAGGTTGCCAGGTAACAGTGTAAGTAACTGTTGGTCAGTTGGATAAAATGTGTATGTTTCACACAGATTGGAGCTGCTGGACCCCTCTGATGTTGGATGGCGTCGGAGGAAGGATTCCTGGGAATATAGGTGGCGCATTGCTTGGAAAATTAATAATAATATAATATATATTAATATACTAAGGACAGAGAGCTCTTACTCACCCCTGATTGAATGATAGAATCGGGTGCTCCCTTCCTAGTACATAATGCACTAATCTACTAACAGTGGTGTGTTGTGAGAACTAAGGTGTGGCCTGAATCCTCATGCATGGGCTGTGTGGCCTGAATCCTCATGCATGGGCTGTGTGGCCTGAATCCTCATGCATGGGCTGTGTGGCCTGAATCCTCATGCATGGGATGTGTGGCCTGAATCCTCATGCATGGGCTGTGTGGCCTGAATCCTCATGCATGGGCTGTGTGGCCTGAATCCTCATGCATGGGCTGTGTGGCCTGAATCCTCATGCATGGGCTGTGTGGCCTGAATCCTCATGCATGGGCTGTGTGGCCTGAATCCTCATGCATGGGCTGTGTGGCCTGAATCCTCAT
Source organism: Gastrophryne carolinensis (assembly GCA_027917425.1). Lineage (NCBI taxonomy): Eukaryota > Metazoa > Chordata > Amphibia > Anura > Microhylidae > Gastrophryne > Gastrophryne carolinensis. Next base: position 15,209,248 of record CM051242.1, on the reverse strand, counting down.
GCATGGGCTGTGTGGCCTGAATCCTCATGCATGGGCTGTGTGGCCTGAATCCTCATGCATGGGCTGTGATGCTTGGAACTCTGGAAATGGCAATGACCCTGTTACCCCGCCCCCCCCTCCACCAACCTACCCCATAGGGGGTGAGTATTGGGGTTAATAAATGCAGAGCGCAATAATAAAATGTGTCTTTGTATATCTGCCCGACTGTGTGGAACCTCCCAGAAAGCCCAACAACTCACCTCTTCTGCGTTCCAAAGACACATGCGTCTTTGGCAAATGTCTCGAATTGACTTTAATGGGGAGCGCATGCGCGGGCGCTCAGCCAATGAGAGACGTTTGCTGTGTTTACCTATTTTGCAAATGGCTCTTATTGACTTTAATGGGGAGCACATGCGCAGGCGCTCAGCCAATGAGAGACGTTTGTTGTGTTTACCTCTTTGGCAAATGGCTCTTATTGACTTCAACGGGGAGCACATGCGCGAGCGCTCAGCCAATGGGAGCCATTGCCTCATTCAGATAGGCTGGGGCCGGGGCCCGCAAAAGGTCGGGGCTCCGGGGCATGCAGCAGCGCTCATTCCCCATTAAAGACAATAAGAGCAGTTTGCCAAAAGGTCGGGGCTCCGGGGGATGCAGCAGCGCTCATTCCCCATTAAAGACAATAAGAGCAGTTTGCCAAATAGGTAATATTTGGCAAACTGCTCTTATTGTCTTTAATGGGGAATGAGCGCTGCTGCATCCCCCGGAGCCCCGACCTTTTGCGGGCCCCGGCCCCAGCCTATCTGAATGAGGCAGCATGCACCCCCCATTAACAACCATAGCCACCTGTTGTGTCTATTTCATTCTCTCATTGGACGAGTGCCCGCTCATGTGCCGTTGGAGTAGGTGAGTTTTTACAGGTGCCCTGGGGGGGTTCACACAGAGGGGCATCCCGAGGAAAAGCCAGTGGCCAGCCCTAGAGTCTTTTACATTCCAACCGCGCTGATTGGACGAGCGGCCGCACATGCGCCGTAGGACCGCGGTGAGGTGAGTTGATCCAGGCGATCTGGGGAGTGAACCAAAACCCAGGATAGTCAAAATCCTAGGTTTTGGTCCATTTTAAAGTCAATAAGAGCCGGATGCCTCAGGGGTACATGTGGCCAAAAAATCTGGGGGAGAGATGTTGGTTCCCCGGGGAGCTATGCATAATGGGCAACCGGCGGGGTTTATATACAGCAGGGTATCCCAAATTGTGATGCCCCAGGGCGATACGGATCCAAACCGGGTTTTGGTCTACTTTGAAGGACAAATGAGACTCCAGCCCTGGAGTCTTTTACATTCCAAACTGCCGCTGGTGGGTTTTGTTCAATATTCACCCACAGGTCATCCCGATTTGGGTTTTCTCCACTGCATGGAACCCCGAGTATCACCCAGCACACGGCATCATCCCCCGCATCCCTCTACATGTGTACGCGCAGTAACTGGATGGCCGCGCACAGCTGTAAAGGGATGCAGGGGGTGCAAAAGCCACTACGCTCCCATTCACCAGTGAGCTATGTATACAAGGCTTGTTCACATATACCTGAGCATACCTTCATGCAGAACCAAACCAGTATTCATTACTATATTTCTTCTGGCTACAGCCTGTAATATCTTACCTTATTTTTGATTCTAATTACCTTTTGCACAATTTCTTGTGCCATGTTTTCATTATGATATGCTTTATTGGCATTGGGTGACTTACCTTAAAGGGGACCTTAAATGCAAGCTATTGTATACTCCTGCACTCATTTTGTGTAGTTTGATACTTACCTATGGAACCCTTGTCCATCTGAACTGTATTGTCCTTTTTGTATTATAAATACACTATAAGCATTTTTTTGAACTAAGAGTGTGCGCTACTTTCATTTAGTTTAGCTACGTATAACCAATACATTGTTTTAAATAGGGAGCCCGCGCTGCTGCATCCCCATTCAGATAGGCTGGGGCGGGAGCGTGCACAAGGCCGGGGATATGGGGGATGCGGCAGAGTGCGCTCCATATTAAAGTCAATAAGAACCGGATGCCTCAGGGGTACATGTGGCCAAAAAGATGTTGGATCCCCATGGGGGTTTGGATGATGGGCAACCGGCGGGGTTTATATACAGCAGGGTATCCCAAATTGGGATGCCCCAGGGGATAAGGATCCAAACGGGGTTTTGGTCTACTTTGAAGGACAAATGAGAATACTCCATTAAAGTGGACCAAAACCCAGGATTTTGACTACCCTGGGCTTTGGATCTTTCCCCCGGGGCACCCAGTGCAAGAAACGCTCCAGAACGGCGAGCGCAACTGAACTCTACTCAGTCCTACGGTGCATGCGCAGGCACTCGTCCAATCAGCGCGCTTTGAGTCACTGACATCATGTCATCTAAGCCTTTGTCTAAGGCCAGCGGCTCCGAGCGTGCTGGTGGCCGCATCCCCCACTTCTCTCTAACAGGGAGCGTGCCTGTGCCGGCCATTCACAAATGCCCGGTGCGGCCACACGCCCTGCTAGGGAGAAAGCGGAAATGGGGACGCGGCTCGTGCATGTGTCGTTGGACCAGGAAACAAGGTAAGTGTGTAGGGCGACCTGGGGGGTAACACACAGTGGGGCACCTGGATCGAGGTCCACTTTAAAAAGCCCCACTCATCTTATAGCTCAATAATCAGAATGTAATGTCTCCTATGTATTTTGCTGGTCTAGCTCGTGCTCCCCCTAGTGGCTGTTTGTTTATTGCAATAAAAATCTATAAAATCGTCTATAACACACTAGGTCCAATTTAATATCCATCCCGATATACATACCTGGCCGGTGATCCCCCAGCACATGTACGGCCGGTGGTGGCGGCATCTCCTGCATTCCTCCACGTCTGTGCTTGGCCGGGTGGCTGGTGTAGCCACTCATTTATATGTGCAGCCAAAATAGCTGATTGGAGGAGACGCGCCTGCGCTGGCGATATTTGTTTAAGGGGCGGAGTTTCCCCAGCATCCCTACGACCATGTGATCACACCGCAGACTGCAGAGAGGCCGGGGATGCGGTCGCTGCCCATGCCGGAGCTCTGTCTGAATCAGCGCTGTTGTGTGCTGTGCATTAATATGATTGGACCAGAGCCTGCGCATGCACTGTGGGAATCGGGATGACAAAAAATCCCTGGTTTTGGCCCACTTTAAAATGCCTCTGATAGCACAAAAATACGATTCATTGTTGTTTTCTCACATTATTATTATTATTTTGTCATTTTGGCTAGTACTTATCGTAGCGGCAGTTGGTAGATTTAAAGTGCCCCACAACGTATGACCCGTGCGGCAGTTGTTTTCTGTATTACAAGGTTCTTTCCATCACTCACACGCCTCTGCACATGATCATGGCGCGTCTGCTCTGATATAAGGAACCTGCGGATGGAATTTATTGCTGTAATTTCTGGTTCCTTTATTTGTCTTTTTTCAGCCTTTACAAAAGAGTCACAGTCTACATTTCTGGTTGCCAAATATCTTAGCTTTCACCTGATAGGATCTCACCTATCACCTGATAGGATCTCACCTATCACCTGATAGGATCTCACCTATCACCTGATAGGATCTCACCTATCACCTGATAGGATCTTATCTATCACCTGATAGGATCTCACCTATCACCTGATAGGATCTCACCTATCACCTTATAGGATCTCACCTATCACCTGATAGGATCTCACCTAACACCTGATAGGATCTCACTTATTACCTTATAGGATCTCACCTATCACCTTATAGGATCTCACCTATCACCTGATAGGATCTCACTTATCACCTTATAGGATCTCACCTATCACCTGATAGGATCTCACCTATCACCTGATAGGATCTCACCTATCACCTGATAGGATCTCACCTAACACCTGATAGGATCTCACCTATCACCTGATAGGATCTCACCTATCACCTGATAGGATCTCACCTATCACCTGATAGGATCTCACCTATCACCTTATAGGATCTCACCTATCACCTGATAGGATCTCACTTATTACCTTATAGGATCTCACCTATCACCTGATAGGATCTCACTTATTACCTTATAGGATCTCACCTATCACCTGATAGGATCTCACCTATCACCTGATAGGATCTCACCTATCACCTGATAGGATCTCACCTAACACCTGATAGGATCTCACCTATCACCTGATAGGATCTCACCTATCACCTGATAGGATCTCACCTATCACCTGATAGGATCTCACCTATCACCTTATAGGATCTCACCTATCACCTGATAGGATCTCACTTATTACCTTATATGATCTCACCTATCACCTTATAGGATCTCACCTATCACCTGATAGGATCTCACCTATTACCTGATAGGATCTCACCTATCACCTGATAGGATCTCACCTATCACCTGATAGGATCTCACCTATCACCTTATAGGATCTCACCTATCACCTTATAGGATCTCACCTATCACCTGATAGGATCTCACCTATCACCTGATAGGATCTCACCTATCACCTTATAGGATCTCACCTATCACCTTATAGGATCTCACCTATCACCTGATAGGATCTCACCTATCACCTGATAGGATCTCACCTATCACCTGATAGGATCTCACCTATCACCTGATAGGATCTCACCTATCACCTTATAGGATCTCACCTATCACCTTATAGGATCTCACCTATCACCTGATAGGATCTCACCTATCACCTTATAGGATCTCACCTATCACCTTATAGGATCTCACCTATCACCTGATAGGATCTCACCTATCACCTGATAGGATCTCACCTATCACCTGATAGGATCTCACCTATAACCTGATAGGATCTCACCTATCACCTGATAGGATCTCACCTAACACCTGATAGGATCTCACCTATCACCTGATAGGATCTCACCTATCACCTGATAGGATCTTATCTAATCTCTCCAGACACAGCCAGCACAGACAACACTCCAGGAGCACATGTGTGTCACCCACCTCTACAGAGAAGTTTATCCGTGACTCACTTTCTGCTTCTGAAATCAGAGACACACTGCTCTCTAGTGGTCAGTGGCTTGCACTGCAAGCAAACCTGCACGCTAACTCCTCAGAGGTGCCGGGGCCCGCAAGTGAGGGCAGTGCGGGATGCAGGTTGTGCATCCATGATTTAATGTCTTAAAGCTAGAGGGAGCCTGGATACTTTGGGGCACAAGCATCACCTATAAGGTATGGGGGACCTAGACTCTATAAAGCCTGTATTGTGTGGTCTGATTAGTGAGGCAATCCTGGTTGCCTTGGGAACAGAGGGCAAGTTCAGTGTAGTGGCCAAGCCATCGCATAAAGGTTATAAGTGGGACCCAGGGGTGCACCTGCCATGAGGCTGCATCCCCGTTATCCCTTTAGCAGGGCACCTACCCCACCTGGCTTTTGTGAATGGCCAGCGTGGGCACGTTCCCAGTTAGAAGATAGCAGGGGATGCACCCGCCAGTGCTCGGATCCACTTGTATTAGACGAGCACCTGGACGAAGGGGTTTCACTTTAAAGTGGATCAAAATCCACCCTGGAGTCTATGAGACCTGAGCAGGCATACTCGCTCTCCCCGGGGCACCCCGATCGGGGGTTCGCTTTAAAGTGGACCAAAACCCACCCTGGGGTCTATGAGACTCCAAGGCAGGCATACTCGCTCCCGCCGGGGCACCCTGATCGGGGGTTTGCTTTAAATTGGACAAAATCCCACCCTGGAGTCTATGAGACCAGGGCAGGCATACTCACTCTCCCCAGGGCACCCTGATCGGGGGTGCCCCGCTGTGTGAAACCCCCCTGGTCGCCGAAGACGTACCTCCATTCCCAGTCCAACGGCACATGCGCGAGCAGCGGGCGCTATCCCTTTAGCAGGGTGCGTGTCCGTGCCAGGCATTTGTGAATGATCGTGCCGGCACGCTCCCTGTTATCTGATTTGGAGTATTCTGATCTGTTTGGAGACATTGATGCTTTTAAGAATTTTTGGAAATAAAGAGTCTAAATTTTAAGGAGTGCGGATCCATCAACTTTTGTGTTATTCTGGACCATTGGGGTTTGGGACCACCCCGGATCGGGCACCCACGTATTGGAGTGCGGAAACTATTCCCTTCTTTGCAGATACGCTCCCTGTTAGACATTAGCGGGGGAATGTGCCCACCAGTGCACTCGGATTCCGCTTGAATTAGACGAGCTCCTGGACGAAGGGGCTCGAGCAGATCCGAGCACGCTGATTGGACGAGCGGCCGCACGCATGTCTAGGACTAGGAAGAGGTTCGTTTGTTCGGGTGACCTGGGGGGTTTCACACAGTAGGGCATCCCGGATTGGGGTGCCCAGGGGGCAAGGACCATAACCCAGTATAGTCAAAATTCTGGGTTTTGGTCCACTTTAAAGTGAATCTGTTATATGTAACACTCGGGATGTCAGTTAGAGGCTCCCAAGCAAGTGGCAGCAGGTGGAAAATCAAGCGCAATGACATGTTGATGGTGGTGGAGGCTTGTGTATGTGTGGGTCACATTTGGTGGCGGGTGTACTTTAAATGTAGCAGATTTGTGTATGAGCATGTGCGGGGTACTTCCATACCTCCCAAGTGTCCCTGATCTGGAGGGACTGTCCCTCTTTTGAGTCCATGTCCCCCTGTCCCTCTTTGTTCTCATGTGTCCCTCTTTGAGGTCTAACATGCAGATCTACACCAATAAATGATTCATTTAAAGTGTTTCTATTGTTTTAACTGTTACAATGTATCTCCTATCCATCCTTCAATGAGGGGGAGTGGCCTAATTTAACAAATGTCCCTCTTTCCCACCCTGAAAAGTTGGTAGGTATGCCATATATAACAGTGATATATATATATATATATATATATATATATATATATATATATATAGAGAGAGAGAGAGAGAGAGAGATAGATAGATAGATAGATAGATAGATAGATAGATAGATAGATAGATGTTATAACCTTTTATTGAGTCCCTTGTCATTCTCCTTTGCCACCCTTTGAGGTGTAACATGCAGTTCTGCGTCAATAAATGATTCATTTTCCTATACAAAGTGTTTTTATTGTTGTAACTGTTACATCCTATCTCCTATCCATCAATCAACTACCAAATAGTTGGTAGGTATGCCATATATAACAGTTATATATAGGTTATATACAGATAGATAGATAGATAGATAGAGGTTATAACCTTTTATTATGAGTCCCTTGTAATTATTCTTTTCCCCCTTTGAGGTGTAACATGCAGATCTGCATCAATATATGATTCATTTTCCTATTTAAAGTGTTTCTATTGTTGTAACTGTTACAATGTATCTCCTATCCATCCCTCAATAAGGGGGTGTGGCCTAATTTAACAAATGTCCCTCTTTCCCACCCTGAAAAGTTGGTAGGTATGCCATATATAACAGTTATATATAGGTTATATACAGACAGGGCTGTATTTTCCATTAGGCAACCCTAGGCACGTGCCTAGGGTGGCAACCTGGAGGGGGGTGCTGCCCTTACTACCGTAGTAAATCAATTAAAACTCCCATAGCCGGAATATTAATGCCTCCTAACAAGCACCCCCCCCCCCCCCCCCCCCAGCCACAGAAGGATGCAGAATTTATTTGTTTAAAGGGGGGAGGGTGCAATGGGTTGAACACAGGCCACAACATCTCCCCTTCACTGCCTTGGTGATCTGACTCCTGTATGTGCCCTCTGCCTCCTTCACACACATACTTTCCATCTGACCCATTGCACCCTTTCCCCCTACACACTTTTTTATATGGACCATGACCTAACTTAAAAAATTGGGGCGCAAGCACTTTAAGTGCCTAGGGCACCATGAACACAAAATACAGCCCTGTATACAGATAGATAGATAGATATAGGTTATAACAGTTAAAACACTTTAAAAAGGCAGATCTGCATGTTACACCTCAAAGAGGGACAGAGAAGAACAGCGAGGAACATGGGGACATGGATTCAAAAGAGGGACAGTCCCTCCAAATCAGGGACACTTGGGAGGTATGGTACTTCCTGTGGTGCAGACCCTCTCTAGTGGCTGATGCTCTGCAGAGCTCAGTGGTCCAGCTCTCCTCCCGCATCCCACTCTGCAGCATATGATTAGCCCATGGAGGGATGAGCACACGCCGCCTCCTGCAGCCGGTACACAGCAGCGCCCATCTTCCTGCGTCGCCTTGTCTCCGGGCATTTATCGATTTCAGCGTATCTAGGCCAAAGGCAGATCTGCATTCTCCCCCCCCCCCCCTTTCCCGTGCTGGGGACACCGAGTGTACAAAGATGAATGGAGCCAGATGAAGTCACAGCAGGCATCCAATCAGAGCGCAGCTTTCTGCAAGGCTTGGCCACTTCTGCGGATGAAGCGAGCATCACACGCCTGTCAGAATGGGAACAAATCAACAGCCCCCTGGCAGGCTCTAGTAATAAGTTGCTGTGTTTTGGGGTGAGGCTTAAGGTGAGTGCGCCCGAATGGAATTTCCATCTTCAGAATCCTGCTTTGTGCTTTGTAAAATGCCTCCCTCCTCCCCTTGCCATCCCTTCCCGCATCTCCCCGTCCCACTCAGCTCTCTGTGACCTCTGCACCAAAAAAATCCCACCAACACCCAATGTTTCGGATTGTAGTACCACCTCCTCCTGTGCCCAGCTCCGGTTATCACTCTCCTCCCACCGCATATCCATCCCAAAACCAACTGGCATCCCAATTCCCGTAACTGGCCACCCTGATGTGTCAGCATCTTCCTCTGCTCTGCATGCATCTCTTCTGACAGACCGGGCTAATCACTGCTTACACTACCCAGGCTCCATCACCACCACGTCATGCTGCCTGACCTTCCCAACAATCCCACAACCCTCATCATCTATGGTTAGATTTATTAGCATATATTAAAAACACTCTGTGATTTAGGGCAGATCTCCCATGAGTTAGAGTGTCCATGAGGACAGGTCAGGAGAAGATGTCACCTGAGTAAAGTTGATAAATATTTGATACTAATTGATATTATAACATCCAGTAGGGTCCCCTTAAAAGCTTATGTTTTGGGTGTTTACTCAAACCTGATTAAAGCTGGCCATCCAAGCTGATTGTTAATCCCTAGTTTACAATGTTCCTGGGTATGGGCCACCCATGGACCATTCCTCATTTGAGATTAGGTGTTGGGAAAGTTCTTCAGTGAGTTCAGGAAGATCTGTGCTGATCTGCAAAGAATCTTTCTGTAATTTAGAAGATTCTTTGGTGGACCTTTGGACCTTCCCAACAAATCCACAACCCTCATCGTCTATGGTTAGATTTATTAGCGTATCTTAAAAATACTTTGTGAGTTAGGGCAGATCTCCCATGAGTTGGATTGTCCGTGAGGACAGGTCAGGAGAGATGTCACCTGAGTAAAGTTGATAAATACTTGATTGATACTAATTAACCACCATCGTCTATGGTTAGATTTATTAGCGTATATTAAAAACACTTTGTGAGTTAGGGCGGATCTCCCATGAGTTAGGTTGTCCGTGAGGACAGGTCAGGAAAAAAATCACCTGAGTAAAGTTGATAAATACTTTATACTAATTGATATTATAACATCCAGTAGGGTCCCCTTAAAAGTGTATGTTTTGGGGCTTTTACTCAAACCTGATTAAAGCTGGCCATCCAAGCTGATTGTTAATCCCTAGTTTACAATGTTCCTGGGTAGTGGCCACCCATGGACCATTTCTCATTTGAGATTAGGAGTTGGGAAAGTTCTTCAGTGAGTTCAGAAAGATCTGTGCTGATCTGAAAAGGATCTCTCTATAATTAAGAAGATTCTTTGGTAGAAAACGCTATAGTGATTTGAGAAGGATCTTTTGGAAATTGTAAAACATCTTTGGCAAGTTGTGAAAGGTCTTTAGTGAGTTAGGAAGGATCTCTTGGGAACTAGGAAAGAACTTTGGCACGTTGCAAAGGATCTCATGTGACCTAGTCAAGATTTGTGCATGGAAGGATCTCTTGGGAAAGATCTGTAGCAAGTTGTAAAGAGTCTCTTGGGAACTAGGAAAGATTTTAGGCGAGTTGAGAAAGTAAGAGGCGGAAACCAGGTATTTTTAATATACGCTAATAAATCTAACCAGTAGGGTCCATTTAAAAGCCTATATGAGCACTACGCGTTTTGGACATTTACTCAAACCTGATTAAAGCTGGCCATTCAAGCTGATTGTTAATCCCTAGTTTACAATGTTAGGGGCCACCTATGGACCATTACTCATTTAAGTTTAGGATTTGGGAAATTTCTTCAGTGAGTTCAGAATGATCTGTGTTGAGCTGCAAAGGATCTTTCTGTAATTAAGAAGATTCTTTGGTGGACCTTTGGACCTTCCCAACAGATCCACAACACTTACTGTCTATGATTAGATTTATTAGCGTATCTTAAAAATACTTTGTGAGTTATGGACATTCTAACTCATTGGAAATCTGCCCTAACTCACAAAGTATTTTTAAGATATGCTAATAAATCTAATCATCGACAGTAAGTGTTGTGGATCTGTTGGGAAGGTCCAAAGGTCCACCAAAGAATCTTCTTAATTACAGAAAGATCCTTTGCAGCTCAGCACAGATCATTCTGAACATCTGAGGTGACATCTCCCCTGACCTGTCCTCATGGACATTCTAACTCATTGGAAATCTGCCCTGAGGACAGGTCAGGGGAGATGTCACCTCAGATGTCACCTGAGTAAAGTTGATAAATACTTGATTAATACTAATTGATATAACGGCATCCAGTAGCGTCCCTTTAAAAGCGTATTGCAGCAATATGGGTTTGGGGCATTTACCTGATTAAAGCTGGCCATCCAAGCTGATTGTTAATCCTAGTTTACAATGTTACTGGGTAGGGGCCACCCATGGACCATTTCTCATTTGAGATTAGGAGTTGGGAAAGTTCTTCAGTGAGTTCAGAAAGATCTGTGCTGAGCTGCAAAGGATCTCTCTGTAATTAAGAAGAGTCTTTGGTGGGAAAAAGCTCTAGTGATTTGAGAAGGATCTTTTGGAAAGTTGTGAAAGGTCTTTGGTGAGTTAGGAAGGATCTCTTGGGAACTGGGAAAGAACTTTGGCAAGTTTTAAAGGATCTCATGTGACCAGGTAAAGATTTGTGGATGGAAAGGATCTCTTGGGAAAGATCTGTGGCAAGTTGAATGAGATTCTTCTGTATTTGAAAGAGCTCTGTTGAGAGTAAGTTGATAAGGATTTCTTTGCGAAGAAAGAGTCTTGGCAAGTTAAGGAAGATCTTTGGTGAGCAGGGAAGGATCTCCTGGGAACGTGGAAAGGTCTGTGCTGAGTTGGAAATGATCTCTTGTGAACTAAATATGTTCTTTGGCAAGTTGTGAAGGATCTCTTGGGCACTGGAAAAGATCTTTGGCGAGTTGGGAAGGATCGCTCTGAAACTAGGAAAAGTGTCAAATTGGGAAGAATCTCTTGGGAACAGGGAGATATTTGGGGCAAGCTGAGGAAGATCTTTGGTAAGCTGACAAGAATCTCCTGGGAACAGGGAAAGACCTGTGTGAGTTGGGAAGGATCTTTTGGAAACAGGAAAAGGGAGTTAAGGTGAAGTATCTGTTGGGAACTGGGGAAGATTTTGGTGAGTTGAAAAAGATCTGTAATAAGTTGGTGGAAGGATCTCCCTGGAACTGGGAAGGCTCTTTGAGGGGGTTGAGAACTGGGAAAGATTGTAGGAAGTTGAAAGGATATGTGGTGGGTTGAAAAGTATCCCTGGAACATCCCAATTTGTGATACCCTACTGTGTGAAACCCCCGGGATCGCTGGCATACCCACTATGCAAGCAAATCCACCCCATCTCAATTTGGGATGCCCCTGTTTGTGAAAGAACTCCCCTGGTTTGGCCATTAACTCAAACTGGCGATCCCACAGTGCATTCACCAGTTCCAGGAAAGTAATGAACAAAGGGGGGGGGGGGGAAGGTCACACACAGGGGCATCCAAAATCAGGAGGATCTAGACATTTAGACTCCGAGGTCAGGTTTAAAGGAGTTTGGTGCACTTCAAAGTAGACCAAAACTAGAGTTTTGGTCCAAACAGCATGATCCTTAGGGGGCATCCAGATTTGGGACATTCGTGATGTGACGCGACTTTTCACCACAAAGGGTCCCACTGAGACCATGCCGCCCAAGGGCCCACATAAACCTGGAGCCGGTCCTAGTAAGATCTCTAGGGTGTAGAGTGAGGGTTGATTAGTGGTCGTTGCACAAAAATGCTCAGATGAAGCGCAAACGATTCCGCATGCGCATGATTCATCGCTGCGTGCACCTGCGAATCGCAGCAAATGGGGAGCGCACAGGAGAAGCGCAAATTGCCTCTTCTTGCTCCAACTTGCACCTTCTGCTGTTTTGTAGCGCCTGCTTAAAGTGGACCAAAACCCAGGATTTTGACTATCCTGGGTTTTGGTCCTTTCCCCCTGGGGCACCCCCGAAACCCCCCAGATCGCCTGAAGACAACTCACCTCTTCCCGGTCCTATGGTGCGGCTGCCATGCCGTAGATGTGGGCCACCAATACTAGCTAAAGGAGCTGGTCCAATCCACGCCCCCTCTGTATTGATGGCTTGAATGAGCTGCCTTTTTAATCCAGCTAATCATGCGTCTGAAGCAAGATTTCAAGGGGAAAGTGTTCGGTGTGCTCGGAGACGCTGGCTTTAGACAGCATCTAAAATGCCGTGAAGTCAGCGGCTCTGAGCGCGCTGATTGGGCTAGCTCCCGCGCATGCGCTGTAGGACCGGGATGAGGTGAGTTTCTTTGGGCGATCTGGGGGGTTTCACACAGCGGGGCACCCCCGATCGGAAAGGACCAAAACCCAGGATAGTCAAAATCGTTTTGGTCCACTTTAAAGTGGACTAAAACCCACGCCGATTGACCCGGGAATCTATAAGATTCCCGTGACCGATTGATTCCCTCCCCCCCGGGGCATCTAAAATAGTGATGCCCCTCTATGTGAAACCTCCCAGGTCGCCCCATACACTTACCTTGCTTCCTGGTCCAACGGCTCATGTGCGAGCCACGGCCGCATCCCCGCTATCACTCTAGCAGGGCGCATGCCCACGCCAGGCATTTGTGAATGGCCGGTGCGGGCACGCTCCATGTCAGAGGGAAGCGGGGGATGCAGCTGTCAGCGCGATCGGAGCCACTGGTCTTAGATGAAGCCTTAGACAACGTGATGTCAGTGGCTCTGAGCGTGCTGATTGGATGAGCGGCTGCGCATGCGCTGTAGGACCGGGAAAAAGTGAGTTGACTTAGGCGATCTGGGGGTTTCACGCAGCGAGGCATCCCCGCTCGGGGTGCCCTGGGGGAAGGGACCAAAACCCAGGATAGTCAAAATCCTGGGTTTTGGTCCACTTTAATCTCTCTTCCCCGCTTTAACCCCTTGCACCCTCTTCTCTTGTTTTAGTTTCATACTCATGATCTGTTAACTCTTCCAAAGGGGGCACTTTAAAGAGCCTAGGGCAGCCTAGACACCAGATACGGTCCTGTACTTACCTACAGTATAATAAGCCGGATCCCTGTTTCAGTTTTCTTCAGGACTTTTAGTAACTAAGCCCCATGTGTCCTAATGAAGGAAAAACATTTGACCCAAAGTGATTATAGATGATCAATACACTGACAGCTGACAGCTTCAAAAAAGGATTAGATGCTTATTTAAAAGAAAATAATATTAACAGTTACTATTAGTGGTTATCAGTAACAGAAACAAAAAGTAATATAAATAACTTCCGCCTATAAAATAAAATAAAAAATAATTTCCCATACCTCAACATACTTGGTTGAACTTGATGGACATATGTCTAATTTCAACCGTATTAACTATGTAACTATTGGAACTATGTAACTATTGGAACTATGTAACTATATAACTATGTAACTATTGGAACTATGTAACTATTGGTACTATGTAACTATGTAACTGTGTAACTATTGGAACTATGTAACTATTGAAACTATGTAACTATTGGAACTATGTAACTATTGGAACTAAGTAACTATCTAACTATGTAACTATCTATGTAACTATCTAACTATGTAACTATGTAACTTTGTTACAATCGTCTCGCTACAGAATATCAGGTCTATTAGGATTGTATAGATGCTGTTACTGTTGTGTATCTCACCTCACCCCTTAGCTGAGCGCCTCACCATGCCGCAGTGCATTGTGGGAGCAGATACCCCCCCCCCCCCCACACACACACACACACACACACCATAGATTTTACAATGGGGCTCATGACTTACTCACCTGACGCACCTTCTCTCTCTCCCCAATGGTTGTCCCCCGCTAGGCCGAATGCGCGGCATGGAGTCGTCCGATGTGGTTACAGCAAAGGTAGGATGGAAATGCTGCTCAGCTCCCTGTGCGTAAGTGACTTCTTCCTCGGAATGAATCCATGCATCCGACTGCCTGGGCAGGAGGGAGGGAGGGGGGCCCAGAGTGGATTGCAGCCCCCCACCATTTGCCTGCTGACCCCCAGAAACTTCAGAACCCATATCTTGCACCCTCTGCTTGTCTGCTTGCATGAACTATATCACATTAGGGTGTAGGTCTCCATTGTGTCTTCAGGGCCCGATATGTGGCTACAGGTGGTTCCATGGCAGCCAGTGGCAAACTGGGGCCAAGAATCAGCCCTGGATTTTACCAGTCCCTGGCCGGCTCGAGACATCCCTGCTGACCCCCCCGCCCGCCATGATGCCGGAGCTATAGCATTGGGAGCTGGGGTTCCCTGGCTTGTGGGTACAGGGGGTTTGGGTACAGGGGACTGAGAGGGAGACTAAGGGGACAAGTAATGAATGTGGGTGATAAAAGCAGCAGCCCAACTGGCCCCTAAGCAGTGCGGCCCACAGGACATTGTCCTGGGTCTCCCTATGGCCAGTCTGCCCCAAATGGTAGCAAGGGCACTGGGGCCCATGTAGACAGGGCATCCAACCATGGCTGCTGCAGGGTCCACAAAGACCATATCAAGTAAATCCATGTCCGATGACTTTGCAGCACGAAGTATAAACCCCTCACCCCTCAGCCCCTTGTTAAAGTGGACCAAAATCCAGGATTTTGACTATCCTGGGTCCTTGCCCCCGGTTGGGGATGCCCCACTGTGTGAAACCCCCCATGTCACCCGATCGCACTCACCCATCCTTGGTCCTAGGGTATCCGAGCATGCTGGTGGCCGCATCTCCCACTACCCTCTAACAGGGAGCGTGCACGTGCCCTGCTAGGTGCACGTACCCTGCTAGAGAAATAGCAGGGATGCACCCGTGGCTCGAGCATGCACCGTTGAACCGGGAAAGAAGGTGAGTTTATGGGCAACCTGTATTTTTTCACACAGCCGGGGAACCTGATTTTTTCCCCATTAGGGAAACCCCAGGGTGTGAAATCCCCTCCCATGATTGCCGCAAAACTGACCTTTCCTGCAATCCCATGGCTCATGCGTGGGCTGCATCCCCTCTATCTGTGTTTCTGAAACGGCCGGTGAAAGGCCCAACGGTGCATGCGCGGGCTCTTGTCCAATCAGAGCCGTTTGCTGCGCCTATGTCATTCGTGAAATGGCTCTGATAGACTGCAATGGGGAGTGTAAGCTGCTGCATGCCCAGCGGCGTGCACCCTCCTGTCCCAGCCTATTAGAATGGCTGGGACGGGAGCGCGTGCACAGCCTGAAGATGCTGGGGATGCAACCGAATCAAGATGTTGATGCAAGGTGTTCCGGTCTCTTTTCCTGTCTATTTTTATCTATTAATTTATTTATATTTAAAGTGGACCAAAACCCACGGCGATAACATTAGATAAGATTCCCAGGCCGATCGATTCCCTCCCCCTGGGGCATCCAAAATCGGGATGCCCCGCAGTGTGAAACCCCCCAGGTCGCCCCATACACTTACCTGGTTTCCCGGTCCAACGGTGCATGTGTGAGCCGCGGGGGTGAGGACCAAAACCCAGGATAGTCAAAATCGTTGGTTTTGGTCCACTTTAAAGGGTCATTTCACTTTCTCAAAAATGTACATTATTGTGTGCCAAAATAATGTCCTCAAGGTGCTGAACTTATCTTTCAGTTATTATTCTTTTCTATTTGCTTACAACTGTGTTATAAAAGAAAACACTTTTCTCTAGCAACAATGTGTTTAGCTTAGCAACGTACACAACAACTGGTGTGTTTAGTGTATGTAACAGAGACTTCCTGACTCTGGCTTTGCTAATCTGATTGGCTGAGGCAGAGACGACGCTCCACACTCCTGGGTTCACAGGTTTAACCCTTTCTGCTGTAATTCGTTGTGATTCAGTTCACAATCTTGTGTTCCAAGATTAAAGGGTTACTGGCAGCGCTCTCACCTTGGGAAGGTCATTACTGCTGCTTGATTTAGTCAAAGCTGCTGATGAGCTCACCTGTTACAGTGGAAGGATTCTGGGACTTGCCGTCAGTGGTTTTTAGTCAAGGCCAGAAAAGTAGCTCCCAATTTGGCAACACAGAAGCACAAGAATATAAAAACTTGGATACAGCGTGCTGATAAGTAAATCACAGGTCTGGGGGCACAATCCTAACACACAGGTTTATCACTCCCAGAAGCGGAAAACAATAAGGCAGAACACCAAATACCCGACCAAAAGGGAAATTTGTGTACTCACCGGTGAATTTCCTATCTTACCCTCTTCCATCCCAGATCCAAGAACAACGGCACCTCAAGCTTAGACCCCCAATTCACCACCATCTGCAGCAACTTACTCCCCAGAGCAGCAGCAGCAGATGACCTGACATCAAGTCAGTAGTGAAGGTGTGGAGAGACGACCTGGTCGCCACCTTGCAGACCTGTTCCACCAACGCCTGATATTGAAAGCCCAAGATGTGGCAATCGGAAGGGCACTTCCTTCCCCTTGCAGGCGTAGGTTTGTATGACCGCCTGTCTGATCCACCTGTTAGGGCCCCTCCTTCCCCTTGCAGACCTGTTCCGCCAAGGCCCGGTGTTGGAAAGCCCAAGACATGGCAATCACCCTGGTGGAGTGAGCGGTGACCCTGAAGGGCCCCTCCTTCCCCTTGCAGGCGTAGGCTTCTATGACCACCTGTCTGATCCATCTGCTAAGAGCGGACCCGGTCCCTCATTGGTCCTCCTGGGATCACAAAGAAGACATCTGTCTTACGTACCTCGAGTAGAGGCCAAGTAATACTTTAATGCCCTAACCACATTGAGGGAATGCAGGAGTCGCTCCTTATGGCGAGTGGGGCGTGGGCACAAGGAAGGTACCACTATCTCCTAATTAAGATGGAAGGAAGAGAATGGTGAGGGCATCCCGTCAACCCTGAGAGGGCTTGGCTGGGGGCTTGTGTTGGCTGGCCCCTTGGGGTCTAGGTTTCCCCCGTGGCTTTCGCTTACCCAAAAAAACTTGCGGCATCTGAAGTCTATAGAACCTCCGAACTTCCGGAAGAGACAAAAATTCGGCGACCTACAAAACAAGGTCCTCAGTTTCCAAATCTGTGGAAGCCTAGTTGACCTCCAACCCTTGGCATTCTGGACCAGGTCATCCAGAGGCTCACCACAAAGATGGCCACCCCACCGAAAAGGGGAGGACATCTTCTTAGAAGCAGTGTCGGACGACCACTGTTTCAGCCAGACCTTGCATCACAAGGGGACCAGCAGGGCCAGCCACCAGATGCTCCAAGTCATCCTTAGCCGGCACCATTTATCTGAAGATCTCCATAGTGAAGGAGTTCAAACGAAAGGCAGAGGAACCCGAACCTCCATGTGGTAAATACCTCTTCTACTTCATCCACCATGGACGTATGGGCGTGGCGCAAGCTGGGCGTATGGCCGGCTCCACCATGGAGAATGTATGCCTGGCCAGCTGGATTACAGGCATCTAACAGGGGTCCCCAGGAATGCTGCAGCTGGTGAGGGGCTGGGAGACAGAAGCCCCCGCTCCCACAGAAAAAAAATTCAGACATCTTATCAGTCCCTTGCGACTGCAAGAAAAGAACTAAGGAGATCCTGCCACAGCATGCTCTATATACGCCCGGAAGGAGCTAATTTTTTTTCTTGCAGTCCCTGTCTATGGCTGAGATTAACCCATGCATTGCTACTGGTGGTGACCCAGAATGGAAGAGATGAGTCAGATTACTCCAACACGTTTCACCCAACCAGCTTCCTCAGGGAGGATTATAATCCAGCTTTAATGTAATTCCATATCCTTTTATGCCTTTTGGGATTATACGTCTTCTTCATGTTTTTTATATATCATGCCTCTCTATTATATGGATTCTCTCTGCTGAATCAGGATGAACAGCCCTTGTGTATTCAGCTGACGTTCTTACTATATCTCTCGGTTGCCTTTTGTGACCGGCTTTCCCTCCACCATATGACAGGCCGCTCTCCCGCTCTCAACTCCTGAACTGCTGATATTATGTATAGTGCTCTATTATGTATTAAAGTGGAACAAAACCCTCAAGACACAGCCCTGGAATCTGAAAGGTTCTAGCCTCCCAGATTAGGATGCCCTGCTGTGTGAATGCTCCCCCCCCCCCTTCCCCAGGTCGGTGCAACACTCACCTGCTTTCTGCTTCCGGGTCCCTCAAACATCCCCTGCATCTTTGGGCTGGCTGCATCCGTCAGAGCCGATGCTCTGGGACCGGGAAGAGGTAAATTGTGCTCGGCAATCTGGGGGGTTTCCCCAATCGGTGTGCCCCCAGTGAAAGTACCAAAACCAAGGTCAAAATGTTGGGTTTTGGTCCACTTTAAGTTATTCTTTGTGTTCCATCATTCCTCCTTTCTATTTTGTTTCCTTAGATGCGTTCCTCTTTCTTTTCTCTCGTTCTATTTGCTCTATTTACTTTCTATGTTACTTTCTATTATTACATTCTTTTGATCTACTTTATGTTGCCTTCCTTCCTTTTATTCTTTCTGCCTTTACATCTTCCCATTCTATCTATCTATAAGAAGCTGCACAGGTGAGGTCAGCCAGGGGGTGGGATGGGTTTTCCGTAGTAAGTAGGTGACCATCCACCATACATGCAGCTTTCCCAGCAAGGGGCCCACAGAGACTCTGTCACCTAGGAGCCACATAAACCTGAAGCCGGTCTGGTCCCTAATAGAGTAAGGCCTTGTATACACAGGGACGGATTATGAGGGGGGGTGCGCCCCTGGGGCCTCCACCACTTGCCCTGCAAAGGGGGCCTCCACCAACCTTTGGGTTATGGTCTGGTCCAGGAGGCTTTTCAGTCTTTGGTCTGATGGGCCGCGGGGCCGGCAACAAAGCTATTGGCAGGAATAGGGGCGCGCCTAGGCAAGGCTTTTTTTTTGCAGCCAAAGCCACCACAGAGCAGGATGGAGAGTCTAGAGCAGCAAAGCCGCCGCCAGCAACGCTACAGTGATGTGTGCAGAGCTGTCACTGCACATAAGCCACCAAGCACAGCCGCTGGCAGCTCAATGCAGGGAACCAGCCGGGCGACTACACTACCCCCCACCCAGAATGGCAAAGCAGGAGTTCCCGAGCAGCACGCACCCGCACAAGGGGGGCACAAGGGACTCCATCTGACGTTACAGTAAGTGGGCGGGTGCCAGACAACCACCAATCAGTTACTTGGTTGGACTATTATTTTACAGGAAAAAAAAATATTGTATCTGAGGCCTCCACCAGAGTTTGTGCCCAGGGGCCTCCACCACACTTAATCCGGCCCTGTACATACAATCATACCTTCCATCTTTTCACGGTGGGAAAGAGGGACAGTTGTTAAATTAAGCCACGCCCCTTTATTCATTGATGGATAGGAGATAAGGTGTAACAGTTACAACAATAGAAACACCTTGAATAGGCAAATGAATAATTTATTGATGCTGATCTGCATATTAAACCTCAAAGAGGGACATAGAAGAACAATGAAGGACAGGGGAGGCATGGGCTCAAAAGAGGGACGGCCCCTCCAAATCAGGGACAGTTGGGAGGTATGTACAATATGTAGTATGAATACTATAGGAGACTCTGCTTAGCACGTGGATCAGGGTGATGGCGAGCTGCATTCACTGAGCGCGACCCCTTATTAACGCTCCGCTGGCTGCAGCAAAAACAAGACTTGTTTTGCTAACTGGGGGTAACGTGACTCTTTTCAGTCTGTTAATGTCATCACACTCCATCTATGTGCATGAATGGGACAGGGTCACCCTCCTCCCTCCTTTTATATACCAGCCTCTGTTTTTATCCAGTACAGTTACAGATGACGTCCACATGTTCCAACAATATGGCTGAGAGGTGGGGGTCCAGTCTATTGATATCGGGCCCCAGTTTAAATAGGGAGGTAAAGTGCAGAGGAGACAATCTTTAGAGAGTCTTTCCCATTCCACAGTGCGATGTACTCATCACATTGCACTGTAAGCTATCTGAATTCCAATAAAAGGCTCATGACCATACCTACCAACTTTTCAGGGTGGGAAGGAGGGACATTTGTTAAATTAGGCCACGCACCCTCAATGAGGGATGGATAGGAGATGTACTCATCACATTGCACTGTAAGCCATCTGAATTTAAATAAAAGGCTCATGACCATGCCTACCAAATTTTCAGGGTGGAAACGAGGGACATTTGTTAAATTAGGCCACGCCCCCTCATTGAGGGATGGATAGGAGATAGGGTGTAACAGTTACAACAAAATTTATATAGGCAAATGAATCATTTATTGTTACACTTACACCTCAAAGAGGGACAAATGAGAACAATGAGGGACAGGAGGGCATGGACTCAAACACGGGACAGTCCCTCTAAATCAGGGGCACTTAGGAGGTATGCATGACTGCTTTAGAAACAATCACAGCAGATTACAATAGAAACAGTCAAGATAAATGAATTGCTGTTTGGCTTAAATCATGTAACACAATGGACCTCTCAGCAGGGAGCTGGCAGGCTTTTCAGAATGACTTACAGGCCGATTCATTAATAGCGCCAGGTAGCGACAGATGAGCGACTGTAGCATGATTTTTTCAGCGCCAGCCAGTATTCGCTGTGCTTGGCCGGCATTAGCTTGATGACAGCGACTCAGTCGGTGTGCGGTAATGTTGAATACGGGCTGGGGGGTCGCTGTTTCACAGGTCCAGCGTTGTATGTGAGCGCCTGACAACGAATGGCCAGAGCGAACGGCTAGCTTCATATTCATCAACAAATCACGCTCCGAATGTGCTGTCGCTGTCCATTCCTTGTTTAAACCCCAGAGCGCTTGCGGCGATGTGTATTAACTAGTTTTTAACCCCTAAACAACCATATTTTTGGAATGTAACATTATACATGTTTTTAGAATCATTTTGTAATATGAATACATTAATCTCAGACCTGTTAGATCAATTCTGCACATATTTTTTTTTTTTTTTTTTTTTACTTAAAAATAAATCCTAACATTGCAGAAGTGGTCTCCGATTTTTTGACATTAAAAAAAAAAAAAAAACAATTAATACCAATTAATTATGAATAATTATAGATTGCTCCATTGAAATGCATTGGACATCGCCAGGGAGCGACAGCTCATACCTGGCGCTGTGAGGGAATTTGCAGCGGGAATTTTGCTTGATAAATGCGTCATTGTGACCGCCGCCGGGCGTACTTGAGTCGGTAGTCGCCGTTAGCTGCCGCTACCTGGCGCTCATCAGACACTACCTGGCGCTATCGCTTGATGAATAAGGGCCTTATTGGGGTTGCTAATTTGCACAAATTTTTTTGAGCCGTGCTTGGGCTTCTGCCTAATTCACGGTCATCAAAATGGGATGCACATTTGTTTTCTCGCCAATTTGTGCACTAGCGTTTGGCAAAACACCAATTTGCACCTGAGATTTTCCGCTCGTGACACTTTACCGCACCAAACTGTCTCCAGCGCCTGATTTATGGTATGTTTAGAGGGCAGAAAAGTGTGTGCAAATGTGGCAACTTGCAGAGTGAATTTCCTCCAGCAAATAGGTGGAGGAAACTGCCAATTCTAATGAGTAACAGGCTTATTTCATCCTGAAAACACATGCCAGCAGCGTCCTGAATGTTTTTGAACAATGAAAGTGTCAGCCGCAGGGAATGAACCCTTTTTCTTTTGTTTTTGTTAAAAAAAATGATAAAATGTTGTCCAAATCACAAAAATTAAGATCAAAACAACAAAAATGTGGATATCGGGCCCCAAAGTTTAGCCAAGAAACAAAAATGAAAGTTATTAAGCATTATTTATGCAAACCAAACAGGGGAGGGAGGGTTAAAGAGAACATCTTGGGGCAAAATATTGGGCAAAAAAACGCTAAGGGTTAACTTGAATCAGAATATCCCTCTAAAAAATAAACACCGGTTCTCCAGAGAATACACATTTTGAAATGACAAATTGAGCTTCACAGGAAACACAGAAGCTGGAGAGATCAATTTGGACAAACAGTAAAGGAAAGAGGAGAAACATGGGGGACCATAGAGAGCTATTAAGCGCTTAGCCGGCCAAATGCGCATGAGGCGGGGCCAACTGTGCTTCAAAACTGCAGATTTTCCTTGCAGAAGGTGCAAATTGGCACAAGAAGGGGCAATCTGCGCTTCTCCCGTGCTTGCCATTTGGTGCGATTGGCACCTGCGCTCGGCGTGCGCACGCAGCAATGAATCAGGCGTCTAGGCGCATGCAGAGTCTGAGCATTTTTTCGCACTGGCCATGAATTGACCTTATTTTGTTTGTAACAGTCACAGCAGGAGGGAGAGATAGCCCATTCCAAGGGTTTACCTCCCATTCCAATATATGAATATAATATCTGTCTGATCTAATAAAAAGGTTTCCCTGCACCCAGCACAGCATCAGGATGACCTACTGTGTCCTCCCTTTGTCATAAGCCCGAAGCCAGTCAATATAATCTATATTGATTCCCGGGCCGATCGATGCCCTCCCCCCGGGGCATCCAAAATCAGGATGCCCCGCTGTGTGAAACCCCCAAGTCGCCCTTACACTTAGACATGCGCAAGCCGTGGCCACATCCCCACTATCCCATTACCAGGGTGTGCCTGTGTCAGGCATTTGTGAATGGCTGGCATGGGCATGCTCACTGTTAAAGGGTAGCGGGGGAAGCAGCTGTCAGCACGCTCAGAGCCGCTCACCTTAGACGAAAGGACCGGATCCGAGCGCACTGGTTGGTATGGCTCCACAGCATCAGTATGGTCCCACAGCATCATTATGGACCCACAGCATCGTTATGGTCCCACAGCATCGGTATGGCACCACAGTACTGGTATGGCCCCACAGTATCGGTATGGTCCCACAGCATCGGTATGGCCCCACAGTATCGGTATGGCCCCACAGTATCGGTATGGTCCCACAGCTTTGGTATGGCCCCACAGTATCGGTATGGTCCCACAGCATCATTATGGACCCACAGCATCGTTATGGTCCCACAGTACTGGTATGGCCCCACAGTATCGGTATGGTCCCACAGCATCGGTATGGCCCCACAGTATCAGTATGGTCCCACAGCTTTGGTATGGTCCCACAGCTTTGGTATGGCCCCACAGTATCGGTATGGTCCCACAGCATCTGTATGGCCCCACAGTATCGGTATGGTCCCACAGTATCGGTATGGTCCCACAGCTTTGGTATGGCCCCACAGCATCGGTATGGTCTCACAGCTTTGGTATGGCCCCACAGCATCAGTATGGCCCCACAGCATGGGTATGGCCCCACAGCATCGGTATGGCCCCACAGCATCGGTATGGCCCCACAGCATCGATGTGGGCGCGTTGCGCTTTGTGACAAGTCTGAGCACAGTCATATAGGACAGATATGCCTGTAATTTTTTAATCTTTGTCCAATATCCCTGTCGTTCATCCTGTAATGGTCTGTACTCGCTCCAACTTCCCCTGTCTCTTCTGGAATCCACAAAGCCAAAAGATTAGATTACATCCGCTGCCATCCTCGTGCTGTGTTGAATGAGACAACTTCCCTCCGTGTACCCAGGTATTAGAACTGTTCCAATATATTTCTGGCTCAACTGTTACCTTCCTCTCACTCCTGCTGATCAACAAAACCTAGATGTGGAAAGACCAACCTTTGATTTGATTGTGATTTATTTTATAACAGGCAGATAGGAATTATCATTAATAACTTCTGCCTGATGAGAGATCTGCATGTGAAAATCAACTACCGGGTCTGGAAAATCATTTCTGTTTTTAAGAAGACACTTAGATAAGCTCAGCACCTTGTGGACGTCATTTTGGCACACAATAATGGAAGCGTTTAAAAATGCCACTGAAAGTGGAATTACCCTTTAAGTGATTGGGGCGTGAGATAAGTATATGGTGATTCCATCAGGTTTCACACAGCAGGGCATTTGGAATTCAGAGGCCCTGGAAGAAGGGGGGGGGGGGGGGGGGGTCTGGGGCCAAAAATCAGCCCTGGATTTTACCTGCCCCTGGCCAGCCTGAGACATCCCCACTGAGCCCCCCCCCCCCTTCCATGATGCCGGGGCTATAGCATTGGGGGCTGGGGTTCCCTGGCTTGTGGGTACAGTGGGGCTGGCTACAGGGAGCTGAGAGGGAGACTAAGGAGACAGGGATTGGATGTTGGTGTTAAAAGCAGCAGCCCAACTGGCCCCAAGGCAGTGCAGCCCAACAGGCTTTGTCCCGGGTTTCCCAAGGGCAAGTCCACCCCTGATGATAGCAAGGGCACCGGGGCCCATGAAGACAGGGCATCCAACCATAGCTGCTGCACCTCCATATTCCATGATGCATTTTGCATCTGCAGGGTCCACAAAGACCATCAAGTAAATTCATTTCTGATGTCTTTGCAGCACGAGGTATAAACCCTTCAGCCCCTTGTTTAAATAGACCAACCGCTATGAATGGCAGCCCCTATTGGTCTAACTTACTGGCACCAGTGCTGTGGCAGATAAGCAGCTCCTTCACATCTATGTAAGTCTAGTAAAATCCATGTCGGAATTAGAAGGCCAGTGGCGTAACTAAATGTGACGGGGCCTTGGTGGAAACATTAAATGGGGCCCTGTGAAGCCTCGTACAGTAAACTATTTTCTTTCTTTCAACTCCATTGGATGCAGTTAGACCACTGGTTCTCAAGCTGTGGTACACGTATCTTAGGGGGTACGCGGGGGTGCACACACAGTAGGGGTCTAATGGGTCTGGCATCTCATTTGAAAGAAGCACTATCGTGAAAAATGGCCCAATGATAAAAATCTATATAAATATGCTGGATGGCAGGAGGAGGGGTCACTTATACACCTTGCATCAAGAAATATACAGCCAGGCTTGGTTTTTATTTATTTTAATGGAAGGAAGAGGAAATCAGGGGTGATAGGTTCTGTCCCCCCTGATAGACTAAACCTGTCACCCCTGGATTTTATTCCTGCCAGCAGAATAAACCACAAGCTTGGTGGGAGTTTTATTCAGTTCTGGTGTATAAGTGACCCCTCCTCTCATTAGCCAACGTGTTTATATAGATCTATATTACACAATTTTGCGCTATAACACAATTTACACAATTTCGCGATAGTGCTCCTTTAACAGTAACTTCGAGGAACAAGGAACTTCTTTTCTCTACGGGGTACTTGGCATAAAATGCTTGAGAACCACGGAGCTAGAACTACTGAAACAACAATTTGGGCTTCCTTTCTCTAAATTATGCCAAGTGAGCACAAATAACATATCTCTCAACTTTTCAGGGTGGGAAAGGGGGGCAATTTTGAAATGAAGTCAAAAGACATGGACTCAAAAGAGGAACAGTCCCTCCAAGTCAGGGACAGTTGGGAAGATGGAGGAGCAACAATGTTGGGGCCCCCCTGACCTTGTGGGCATCGATGTGGTCTCACCCGCCTATAGTTACGCCCCCTGAAGATGGCATTTTGAGAGTTGGGGTCTGACATTAAAGTGCACCCAGGATTTTGACTATCACGATCGGGGATGCCTCGCTGTGTGAAACCCCCCAGATCTCTTCCCGGTCCTACGGGGCATGTGCGGCCACTCGTCCAATCAGCACGCGCAGAGCCTTGTCTAAGGCCAGCGGCTCCGAGCGCGCTGACCGACGCATCCCCCACTACCCTCTAACAGGGAGCGTGCCATTTACAAATGCCTGGCGGACAGGCACCCTTCTAGAGGGATAACGGGGATGCGGCCGCAGCTCGCACATGCGCCGCTGGACCGGGAAACAAGGTAAATGTATAGGGCATCCCAATTTTGGATGCCCCGGGGGGAGGGAATCGATCGGCTGGGTTTTGGTCCACTTTAAATTAAGGACAGTCCCTCCAGATCATGGACAGTTGGGAAGATGGAGGAGCAACAATGATGGGGCCCCCCTGACCTTGTGGGCACCGGTGTGGCCCCCTGAAGAAGGCAGTTTGGGAGTTGGGGCCTGACATTAAGGCTGTATGGGACCGCAGGGGCAGACTGGGGCCAAATGTCAGCCCAGCAATTCACAGGTTATGAGCAGCCCGTGATCCCTTATTTCCACCATCCCCCGAGGAGCCTCTCAGATTATTAATGGGGGCGTTTATGGATGTGTTCAATGATGATACTGAAGCTTTAGAATCATAGAGGCAGGTACTGTGGCAGGGGTCCTCGCAATCATGATGCTGAGGTTATAGCATTGTAGGGGCAGTACATGGGCTGGGGAGGGTGCGTTAAATTGGTCCAAAACCGTCCCTGGA
Source organism: Gastrophryne carolinensis (assembly GCA_027917425.1). Taxonomy (NCBI): domain Eukaryota; kingdom Metazoa; phylum Chordata; class Amphibia; order Anura; family Microhylidae; genus Gastrophryne; species Gastrophryne carolinensis. Next base: position 15,182,622 of record CM051242.1, on the reverse strand, counting down.
CCGTCTGAAACTTGAGGACCTGCTGCTTTCCTGTCCCTGGGGCATCCCAAACTGGGAATGCCTGATATCCTTACCTATCCGACAGGCCCACGGCACATGCGCGGCTGGCAGAGGCGGCATCACTAGCATCCTCTATCGGCTCCACGCACAGCCACACCTACTGCAACTGAATGGCTGTGCGTGGCTGCACACAGCCAAAGGATGCGGGTGATGCCGTGTGCCAGCCGCACAGTAATATGCGTGACCCGAGAAGCTGATTGGACGAGAGGCCGCACATGCACCGCCGGACCGAGGAAAGGTGAGTTTACCGGGTGAGGGGGGGGGGTTTAACACAGCAGGGCACCGCAAACCAGGGTGCCCCAGAGGGATGGACCAAAACCAGGGATAGTGAAAATCCCGGGTTTGGGTCCAGTTTAAAACGGGGTCAGGTACGCCGGGGAATGGAGTTAGAAGAAGCAGTGTATAGGCTCTGGATGAGGTAGGCTGCACGCAAGTGCCCCTAAATCAGTGCAGCCCACCGGGAATTCTCCTTAAGGCCGGCCTGCCCCGGGCCGCAGGTGAGGCAGCAGCAGCAGGATCCATAGCTTTGTTGAGTCCTCTTGCTGCCAGCACCTGCTCTCCTCTCATTAGCGGCGCTTCCTCCGGTGCTGGGAATGAGTCAGCTTTGCCCAAGGCCCCGCTGTGTATATGGAACTGCTGACTCTGTGGATAGATCTGGTGACATGTTGCTTTATAGCGCTCATCCCCATGCAGGGGCGTAGCTAGGGGGGCAGGGGCTTAGCTAGAGTGAGGGCAAAGGTGGCACATGCCCCGGGTGCAGAAGGTCAGGGGGGCACCAAAGGGGGGCCTGAGCCAGGGATGTAGCTAGGGGGAGCAGAAGAGGCACATGCCCTAGGTGCAGCAGGTCAGGGGAGCACCAAGGGGGGGCCTGAGCCAGGGGCGCTGCTAGGGGGGAGCAGGAGGGGCACATGGCCCGGATGCAGCAGGTGAGGTGGGCTTGAGCCAGGGGCGTAGCTAGGGGGGAGCAGGAGGAGCACATGCTCTGGGTGCAGCAGGTCAGGGGGCGCCAAAGGGCAGCCTGAGCCAGGAGCGTAGCTAGGGGGGAGCAGGAGGGGCACATGCTCCCGATGCAGCAGGTCAGGAAGGCGCCAAAGGGGGGCCTGAGCCAGGAGGGGGCAGGGGGGCACATGCCCTGGGTGCAGCAGGTCAGGGGGCGCCAAAGGGGGACCTGATCTGGGGGGAGCAGGAGGGGCACATGCCCCAGGTGCAGCAGGTCAGGGAGGCACGAAAGGGGGGCCTGAGCCAGGGGCATAGCTAGGGGGGAGGCAGGGGCTTAGCTAGAGGGAGGGCAATGGAGTCACGTGCCCTGGGTGCAGCAGGTCAGGGGGGCACCAAAGGGGGGCCTGAGCCAGGGGCGTAGCTAGGGGGGGACAGCAGGAGGGGCACATGGGCGAGGTGCAGCAAGTCAGGGGGGCCTGAGCCAGGGGCGTAGCTAGGGGGGATCAGGAGGGGCACATGCCCCGGGTGCAGTAGATCAGGGGGGCCCGATCCAGGGGCGTAGCTAGGGGGGAGCAGGAGGGGCACATGGCCGAGGTACAGCAGGTCAGGGGGGCCTGAGCCAGGGGCATAGCTAGGGGGGAGCAGGAGGGGCACATGGCCGAGGTACAGCAAGTCAGGGGGGCCTGAGCCAGGGGAGTAGCTAGGGGGGAGCAGGAGGGGCACATGCCCCGGGTGCAGTAGGTCAGGGGGGGCTAAGCCAGGGGTGTAGCTAGGGGGGAGCAGGAGGGGCATATGCCCTGGGTGCAGCAGGTCAGGAGGGCCCCAAAGGGGGGAATGAGCATAGCTTGGGGATGTTATTTCGAATCTTTGCCCCGGGTGCCAGAAAGCCCAGCTACCCCTCTGTCCCCATGTCACCTTCTAGCTGCGGGCAGCTATATCCCTACACAAGCCTGAGATCTCCTCTATGGTCCCGAATATATAGAAGAGACCCTGCTGCACCACTCTGCATACTGACACTAAACCCCCCCATCCATCCATCCATCCATCCACCCCTCCATCCATCCATCCACCCCTCCATCCATCCCTCCATCCATCCATCCACCCCTCCATCCATCCATCCACCCCTCCATCTATCCATCCCTCCACCCCTCCCTCCATCTATCCATCCCTCCACCCCTCCATCCATCCCTCCATCCATCCATCCACCCCTCCATCCATCCATCCACCCCTCCATCTATCCATCCCTCCACCCCTCCCTCCATCTATCCATCCATCCATCCCTCCATCTATCCATCCCTCCACCCCTCCATCCATCCCTCCATCTATCCATCCATCCATCCATCCATCCCTCCATTGCACCACTGTCCCAGTGTGCCGACAGCGAGATGCTCACTCGGACTGACAGCTGATCCGCGTCACCTGACGGTGGCGGCTGCCGCTTGATTGGCTGGCATCAATCACCTGACGTAGGGAACAGATGGTCAGATTTCCTCCGTTCACAACTGTCATGTCCTATTTTTTCTCTGGCTTGTTTTATATAAGAGGCAGGTAGCTGAGCGGCGGCTCAGAGAGGCTTCGGCATAATAGAAATCAGAAAGTCACAGCATTTAATGTTTCCTTTATTATTAGATCTTAAAATTCATTCAGTATATTTATTAATCCTTATTTATCGACTGTCCGATGAAGAAAGCTAAAGCAGACCTAAACACAGTTCCCAGGGAGGGTCCTGTGAAACCCTCACCCACTCCCTCCTGAAGCTGGCAGTCCCGACAGTTAAACCAGACCTTCAGCATCAGTTAATTAATGAAAAGTCCAAACCCTTCAAAAACTATTTCCCAGCAGCTAAAATTAATATATTTTAAGTTTTAGTCACTTACTTTTTATTCTTTCCCCTGCTGGGCTGCAACTCTGTTCAGGGCTCTAGGATAGGGGCGCCCCAATCTTGCCTCAGAAGCATCACATACTGAGCTAAGCAGAGGGAGGAAAAGTGCAGGGGGCGGGGTTATAGCTGTGCTTTGCATAGACAGAGCAGAGCTGGGGTCAGGAAAAGGACAGCAATCCCAGAATGCAGAGCGGCACAATCAGAAGACACTTCCTGTCTGCAGGTGGTTTAGACTCCATCTTGGATGTTTAAAGGCACAGAATACGCACTAGGTGCAGGTAGGATGATTTTTAATGTGGGCAATATGTATGTACGGGGGGGGGGGAACATATAAGATAGACTCCTATCCAGGGTGAAGGTCCGGATTAATGTGGGCAATCTGTATGTACAGTGTGTGGGAAACATATAAGATAAACTCTTATTCAGGGTGAAGGTCCGGATTAATGTGAGCAATCTATATGTACAGGGTGGGGGAAACATATAAGACAGGCTCTTATTCAGGGTGAAGGTCCGGATTAATATGGGCAATCTGTATATACAGGGTGGGGGAACATACAAGACAGGCTCTAATTCAGGATGATGGTCTGGTTTAAAGAGGAACAACACCCAAGAAAGAGGAGACAATCTCTACAGAGAGTCTTATCCACCCCACAGTGTGATGCACACATCACATTGCACTGTAAGCTATCTAAATTCGAATATTAGCCTTACTGCTTTAGAAAGCCTATGATCATAACAAAAACAATTAAAGCAGACCAAAACCCACATTTTTAACTAGCATCCCCTGAATTGCTCCCCTATGAAGAGCACTTTTTGCCTATTTTCACTGCTCCTGCTTCACTTTAATTCCAGATAATGGCGCCTTTTTTTAGCTGTAAAGCTCCGCCTCCTCCATTCATTATCGTGGTGTGTGGCAATGATGTCATGCAATGACTGATCCCCTTCTTACAGAGAGGGACAGCTAGAAAATCAGTGAAATCGAAATATCGAAATCCATTTTTAGTTCTACACCCTAAGAAGAGAATATCAGCAGGGACTATGGCAAAATAGTACTTCACAAGTTTGGTGGGTTTTGGTCACTTATACACCCGGCATCAAGAAATATCCAGCCAGGGAAAGGGACATCCAGGGTGACAGGCTCTGTCCCCCTGATAGACTAAACCTGTCACCCCTGGATTTTATTCCTACCAGGAGAATAGACCACAAGCTTAGCCGGAGTTGTATTCAGTTTAGGTGTATAAGTGACCCCCCCTCTCATTAGCCAATGCATTTATATGTATTTTTATTATTACACAATTTCGCGATAGTGCTCCTTTAAGAGTGGGAATATCCGCAGTGGCTTTGACTACATTTATTTCGCACGTTCTGTGGGTTTTGGTCCACTTTAAAGCAGACCAAAACCCACATTTTTACCAAGGATCCCCTGAATTGCTCTCCCTATGAAAAGTACCTTCTGCTAATTTTCACTGCTCCTGCGTCACTCTTATCCCAGGTAATGGCGCCTGTTTTAGCTGTAAAGCTCCGCCTCCTCCATTCATTGCCATTGTTGTGTGTGGCAATGATGTCATAGCCACATCTATGTAATGACTGATCACCCGCCATCTCACAGAGAGGGACAGCAAAACATAAATGTTACAGGACTTTTCAAAGAGCGAAAATATCCATTTCTAGTTCTGCGCCCTAAGGAGGGAATATCGGCAGGGGCTTTGGCCAAATGTATTTAAAAAGCTCAGTGGGTTTTGGTCTGCTTTAAAATGGACCAAAACCCACGCCGATCGATCCCCCCCCCCAGGATGCCCCGCTGTGTGAACCCCCCCCCCCCCCATTCACTTACCTTGTTTCCCGGACAAACGGTGCATGCGTGAGCAGCATCCCCGCTATCCCTCTAGCAGGGCGCGTGCCTGAACCAGCCATTTGTGAATGATCGGCACGGGCACGCTCCCTGTTAGAGGGGAGAGGAGGATGCGGTCACCAGCACGTTTGGAGCGGCTGGATTCAGACGCCGTCTTAGATGGCGTGACGCCAGCGTCTCCGAGCGCACAGATTGGACGAGTGGCTGCGCATGCGCCGTAGGACCAGGAAGAGGGGAGTTTCTTCGGGCGACCTGGGGGGTTTCACACAGCGGGGAAGGACTGAAACCCAGTATAGTCCAAATCCTGGGTTTTGGTCCACTTTAGAGTGGACCAAAACCCACACCGATCAGCCTGGGAATCTATAAGATTCCCGGGCCATTTGATTCCCCCCCCCCCCCCCCGGGCATCCCGTTTTTGAGCACTGTGAAACCCCCCAGGTCGCCCCATTGACTTACTTTGTTTCCCAGTCCAATGGCCAATGCGCAAGCTGCGGCCGCATCCCCGCTATCCCTCTAGCAGGGCGCGTGCCCGTGCCAAGAATTTGTGAATGATTGGCGCGGGCACGCTCCCTGTAAGAGGGAAGCGGAGGATGCAGCCGCCAGCCGCTGAATTTATATGCGTTTTAGATGGCGTGACATCAGCGGCTCCAAGCGCGCTGACTGGACGAGCAGCCGCGCATGCGCCATAGGACCAGGAAGAGGTGAGTTTCTTCGGGCGATCTGGGGGGGTTTCACGCAGCGGGGAAGGACCGAACCCAGTATAGTCAAAATCCTGGCTTTTGGTCCACTTTAAAGTACCACATCCCCACTATCCCTCTAGCAGGGCATGTGCCCGTGCCAGGAATATTTGCATGGCAGGCTCGTGCACGCTCCCTGTTAGAGGGAAGCAGAGGACGTGCCCGCCAGCGCGTTCAAAGCCGCTGGATTTAGACGGCGTCTTGAATGGCGTGACGTCCGCTCCGAGAGGCCGTACATGCGCCCTAGGCGCGAGTTTCTTCGGGCGATCTGGGGGGGTTTCACACAGCGGGGCACAGGCCCAAAACCCAGGATAGTCAAAATCCTGTGTTTTGTTCCAGTTTAATGTGGACTAAAAACCACGCCGATCGGCCCAGGAATCTATAAGAACTGGGAAGAGGTGAGTTGGTCTTGGCGTCCTGGCTCTGTCACTGTCACCCCTGGATTTTATTCCTACAATGAGAGAATAAACCACAAGCTTGGCGGGAGTTTTATTCAGTTCGGGTGTATAAGTGACCCCTCCTCTCATTAGCCCACACATTTATATGTATTTTTAATATTACACAATTTTGCACTATTACGCAATTGTGCTCCTTTCAGAGGGGGACTATCAGCAGTGGCTTTGGCTCTATTTCAGTGATACTCAACTGGCGGACCGGGGTCCGAATGCGGCCCTTGACTTCAGATTTCCGGACCCCTGCCCTGACAGCCCTGCCCTCAGTTGCTTCTGTGTTACCATGCTCAGAGCTGCCCCATTGATAGGTTATGTGGTGCTTAGTCTCCCTGCCGTGTGTCATGGCTCCCTGGCACCTAGCATTGCAATATGAAGTACTGTATGGGAGGGAAGTGGCATTGCAAGGTACACACAAACTTTGTTTCTCAGTCTCCCAATAGGACTTTTGGGGTGGATGGGGGGAGGGCAACAACCTTTTTTAGTTTTGCCTGGGGAATCTATAGCCCTTACCCCAGTGTTCTGAATTTTAACTATCCACCCCCACCCACAATAGCCCTCCGCCCGGACCTTCACCTCTCACCAGACGCCTTTAAATGGACCTTTACAAGAAGTGGTTGAGTACCCCTGCTCTATTTATTTCACAAGTTCAGTGGGTCTTGGTCTGCTTTAAGTCTCTTTACTCCTAATCTGACATAAGAGTCTATTTCTGTTGATCGAGAAACACATTCTACCCGGTGAGATATGAACCTGAAGCCTTGAATACTTGGTGCAGGCTCGGCATAGTGCGCGGCTCTGGAATACGAAGTGTTAAGGGAGCAGGATGTTATTTTTAAGATCATTAGCAGAGGAGCGCGTGTCTCCATCCCCAGTAATTACTGCCCCGGCAAATCCAGAGGGGGCCTGTACAACGGGAGACACTGAGGGGGATTTGGGGTCGCAAATTGCTTCTCGGTGGTGCATTACAGGCGTCGAGTTCGGACGTTGATGGGGGTTTTGGGGTGGCAATTTGCTTCCCTGTGTGTCGCGTTTGGATGTCAATAGGTCCCCGTATAAATTCGCCTTCTGGTCCGATACTTTGGCAGATTCTCCCCCCTCCCACTCACAGGCTGTAATCGCAGACCCCAATCCTTCTTGGTGCGCCGGACGTCGATGGGTCCCGTATAAATTCGCCTTCTCGTCCGATACTTTCGCAGATTTCCCCCCCTCCCACTCGCAGGCTGTAATCGCAGACCCCAATCCTTCTCGGTGCGCCGGACGTCGATGGGTCCCCGTATGAATTCGCCTTCTGGTCCGATACTTTGGCAGATTCCCCCCCCCCCCCCCCCCCCCCACTCGCAGGCTGTAATCGCAGACCCCAATCCTTCTTGGTGCGCCGGACGTCGATGGGTCCCGTATAAATTCGCCTTCTCGTCCGATACTTTCGCAGATTTCCCCCCCCTCCCACTCGCAGGCTGTAATCGCAGACCCCAATCCTTCTCGGTGCGCCGGACGTCGATGGGTCCCCGTATAAATTCGCCTTCTCGTCCGATACTTTCGCAGATTTCCCCCCCTCCCACTCGCAGGCTGTAATCGCAGACCCCAATCCTTCTCGGTGCGTCGGACGTCAATGGGTCCCTGTATAAATTCGTCTTCTGGTCCGATACTTTAGCAGATTCTCCCTCCTCCCACTCGCAGGCTGTAATCGCAGACCCTAATCCTTCTCGGTGTGCTGGACGTCGATGGGTCCCCCATATAAATGCGCCTTCTGGTCCGATACTTTCGCAGATTCCCCCCCCCCCCCCCCCCCCACTCGCAGGCTGTAATCGCAGACCCCAATCCTTCTCGGTGCGTCGGACGTCGATGGGTCCCCGTATAAATTCGCCTTCTCGTCCGATACTTTCGCAGATTTCCCCCCCTCCCACTCGCAGGCTGTAATCGCAGACCCCAATCCTTCTCGGTGCGTCGGACGTCAATGGGTCCCTGTATAAATTCGTCTTCTGGTCCGATACTTTAGCAGATTCTCCCTCCTCCCACTCGCAGGCTGTAATCGCAGACCCTAATCCTTCTCGGTGTGCTGGACGTCGATGGGTCCCCCATATAAATTCGTCTTCTGGTCCGATACTTTCGCAGATTCCCCCCCCCCCTCCCACTCGCAGGCTGTAATCGCAGACCCCAATCCTTCTCGGTGCGTCGGACGTCAATGGGTCCCTGTATAAATTCGTCTTCTGGTCCGATACTTTCGCAGATTCTCCCTCCTCCCACTCGCAGGCAGAGTGTCTGGTAGGAATGCCAATTCTGGCTCCGCTTCCCACATCTCTCTCCATTCTGCACATGCTCAGCTCACATAGCCGGCAGAGGAGCTGTAGGAGAGGGAGTGCGAAGAGAGGACGACGCGGGGACGCGTACGTTAGCCGCCAGGCCCGCTGCTCCGCTCATCATCCCATCCAATATGTCCCGGAACGCGGACACCTGGGACGGGGCAGGCTGCGATGTGCCCGTCGGCCCGGCATCTCTGCACCAATGAAAGGGCTCAGGCTTGTCTGGTAAGCAGAGACGCCCAGTCATTCTCCTCCGCACCTTTTATAGCACCTCATCCCGCACCTTCAGCCTTCTCCTCTGATTAGAGCGTCTCCATCCCCAGTAATTACTGTCCCGGCAAATCCAGAGGCCTGTATTACGGGAGACACTGACGGGGTTTGGGGTGACAAATTGCTTTCCGGTGCTGCATTACAGGCGTTGCATTTGGACGTCCCTGTATAATTTCACCTTCTCGTCTGATACTTTTGCAGATTCTCCCCCCTCACAGTCTCTATAGACTTCAGCCTCGATTCAATAAAGGTAGAAAAAAATTCTCATGGTAGTAAAAGATTCAATTCATGAGAAAAAAGCCTGAGAATGTCACTGTTACTGAATCACCAGCTAAGAAAACAATGAAAGCCAATGGCACTTTTTTGCTCCTAAGAAAAGTAGAGAACGGTTTCCTCCTTTCTACACTGTAGTAAAAGCTGCCATTGACTTTCATTGTCTTTTTATCTAGTGATTCAGTAACAGTGACATTCTCAGGCTTTTTTCTCATGAATTGAATTTTTTACTAGCATGAGAATTTTTTTCTACCTTTATTTAATCGAGGCCTATATCTTTATCCTTACAAATTAACCTGCACTAAACCTTAAACCTCAATTCCTGTTATTGCTTGGTTAGTGTGTAATTGTTAATAGCTCTACTAATGTATCTCCTTGCCTCGCCTTATCTAAGTATCTAAAAAGTATCTGTTTGGATTCGGGGCCGGCAGGAAAAGTTCGCTGTTTTCTGCAGCAATAACTGTTACAGTCAGACTGCAGCGGCCGGCAGCTCATTCATGGACTGAAGAGACGCCCTATGGCCGGCTCCTGGGATGAACGCAGGTTTCTCATCCTCTCCCCCTCCATCCTCCCTTAGTAAATAGCATCCAGGTAGTCCTGACTAGAGGTGAGCGAAACCAATGGGGGAGTGCAAAATTCAATTTGACTGAGTTGTAGGCATTTGAAGCAGTAGAGATACAGATTGCCCACATTAATCCGGACCTTCACCCTGAATAAGAGTCTATCTTATATGTTTCCCCCCCTGTACATACAGATTGTTCACATTAATCCGGACCTTCACCCTGAATAAGAGTCTATCTTATATGTTTCCCCCCCTGTACATACAGATTGCCCACATTATTCCGGACCTTCACCCTGAATAAGAGCCTATCTAATATGTTTCCCCCCTGTACATACAGATTGCCCACATTAATCCGGACCTTCACCCTGAATAAGAGTCTATCTTATATGTTTCCCCCCCTGTACATACAGATTGCCCACATTAATCCGGACCTTCACCCTGAATAAGAGCCTATCTTATATGTTTCCCCCACCCTGTACATACAGATTGCCCACATTAACCCGGACCTTCACCCTGAATAAGAGCCTATCGTATATGTTTCCCACACCCTGTACATACAGATTGCTCACATTAATCCGGACCTTCACCCTGAATAAGAGCCTATCGTATATGTTTCCCACACCCTGTACATACAGATTGCTCACATTAAAAATCATCCTACCTGCATCTACTGCATGTTATGAGCCTTTAAATATCCAAGATGGCGGCTCATAGAGCATCAGGCTGCCTGCAAACAGGAAGTGTCTTCTGACTGTGTCGCTCTGCATTCTAGGATTGCTGCCCTTTCCCTGACCCCAGCTCTTCTCTGTCTGTGCAAAGCACAGCTATAACCCCGCCCCCTGCACTTTATCCCGGTATGTGTGATGCTTCTGAGTCAAGATGGCGGCGCCCGTATCCTAGAGTCCTGAACAGACTTGCTGTGGGGGAAATAATAATAAGTAAGTGATTAAAAACGTAAAATATATTAATTTTAGATGCTGGGAATAGTTTTTTAAGGGTTTGGGCTTTTCATGAAATCATGATGAAGGTCCGGTTTAATGTCTGCGTGCACGTTATACTTGCATGTAACTGTAAGGTGGGCCCCCAGAGTCCTTTTTCCTGCTGGGCCCCAGACACCACAGTTTTGACACGGTGGTCTGATTGGGGTTCTCGGTGTTGTTAGTTGTCTGGGCCCAGTAAGTTCCGTCTCTTCCTGGGGTGCTTGTTTTGCTGAGTGCCCTATATAAAGGTCTCTGGGGGGAAACAATGTGCTGGCATCTTAGTTCCATTTAACAATTGTCCCTCTTTCCCACCCTGAAAAGTTGAGAGGTACGGCCGTGGGTCCAGTAGCAGTTTCCTTCCCTGCTTCTATGGTATATACACCCCTGACTGACTGACATCCCTAGACTGACTCCAAGGGTTAGCTCATAACTAAACGCCATCTCTAGCTAGACCTAAGGGTCTCCCTGCTTATTGCTTAAAGTGGACCAACACCCAGGATTTTCACTATCCTGGCTTTTGGTCCACTTCCGCGGGGCACCCCGATCGCCCTAAATAACTCACCTCACCCCGCTCCTACGCGAGCGCTCGTGCAATCAGAGCGCTCAGAGCCGCTGTGTTATGTACGGACAAGCGACAGACAACCACAGCGGCTCTGAGCGCGCTGGAGGCCGCGTCTCGCGCTTCCTTCTAACAGGAAGCACGCCCGCGCTGGCCATTCACAAGCAGCCGGCGCGGGTGCGCGCCCTGCTAGAAGGAAGCGCGAGATGCGCCGTTGGAACGGGGATAAGGTAAGGTTTCTGGGCGTCCTGCGAGGTTTCACCTCGGGGGGGGGTTTATAGATTCCCGGGCTGATCCCCCCTGGGTGTTGGTCCACTTTAAACTGGACCAACAGCCTGCCACAGTTGGAAAAGAAAGGTAGCGGCCATTTTGGAGCTTCCTCTCCCAACTGACAATGCACAGTAACAGGAAGCCCAGCAGCACTTCCTGTTTGCAGGTGGCCTGCAAATGCACGAACCACCATGTTGTTTTTAAAATTTACCCCAGCAGGAGTTAAAAAAAAGGTAAATACATTTTTATGTTCTGCAATCTGAATTGCCCCGCGGAGGGGAATATGAGCACGGTTTGTTGTGTTGGTCATTTTTGACTGTTGGTCCGCTTTAATAATTTGAGATTAGGGTTTGTAATGAGATAACTAGGCCCCGTGGAGCCCATAGTGTTTTGGGCAATTGTCTAGGCCAGGGGTTCCCAACAGATGGTACTAATACCACTGGTGTTGAGATCCTCCCAGGTGGTACTCAGCAAGCCTGCAGATTTACCTAAACTCCAAACACTCACCCTGGCGAAGTGGCATTTGGCCACGCAATGCGTCGGTGGTAGGCTGCTGTGGGAGGATCCTGGCTCATTTTGACTGGTGATGTTATTCAGCTTTTGGTCTTCTGATTGCTTTTTGATTGCTTGAATGGGTCTTCCCTTGCACTAGCAGTACTTTATTTCCATCCATTGATTGCACATCTGATATGGTCTAGCATTATTATTATTATTGTTTATTTATATAGCGCCATCAACTTCCGTAGCGCTTTACAAGGTATGAATACAGACAGGGAAAACATATAGTACAGAGAACAATACAAAATTAGATGCCACAGGTTAAAACCAAGAGGCTGATTTATTAATAGCGACATGTAGCGACAGTTGAGTGACTGTAGCGGTATTTTCACAGCGCCCGCTAGTAGTCGCTGTGCTTGGCCGTTGTTCGGTTGTTGATAGTGACTCAGTCGGTGTGCCGTAATGTTGAATAAAAGGTGACGAGTCGCTATTTGACAGGTTCCACGATGTATGGTTGCGCATGATAGCGACTGGTCAGAGCGACCGGCTCCCACCATATTCATCAAAAAATCAGGCTCAGAGAATTCTCGCGCTGTGAAATGCTTGTTTAAACCCCAGAGCGCTGGCGGCGATGGGTTAAAAGTAGTTTTTTAGCCCCCAAACAACCATATTTTTGGAAACAAAAAAAAAAAAGTTTTTAAAATAATTTAGTAATATGAATACAATAATATCAGACCTGTAATATCAATTCTGCACAATTTTTTTTTTTTCCCTTAAAAAAATTATCTAAAATGGCAGAAGTGGTCACAGAATTTGTCACATTTAAAATAGAAAAAAAACATTAATAACAATTAATTATTAATATTTAAAGATTGTTCCACTGAAATGCATTGGAGAGCGCCAGGTAGCGAGAAGTCATACCTGTCGCTGTTCAAGGTCGGACGCTGGCGCTGTGGGCTGAGGCTGGAATAATGATGAATGAGTCGCTATATGGCGCTATCTCAGTCGCTAAGCAGGATTGGCTTGATAAATGTGTGATTGTGGTGGGGAGCCGGCGTTCTCGTGGCGGGGCCCGTCATTACCGGCCGCTCACCAGTCGCTACCTGTCGCTATTCCTTCATAAATAAGGGCCCAAGTGTTGTGAGCACAGGAGACAATAGGGAGGAGTGCTCTGCCCTTGCGAGCATTGAAACACTTTTGCACATTGTCACTTTATCACACATACATTTAATATTAAATAAATATCAAAATTATTTTTTATTTTATTTATTTTTTCTTTCCTTGCACTTTTGGATTGATTGATCAATTATATTGCACTGACCACTACATTTACCATTCAATTAAGTATTTATTGATTTAATATTATTTTCTTTGTGAACTTGCAGATTTATTAGAGCCATTTATAGGATTCCTCCGTAGCCCTTTGTTTATTTATGTTTTTTAAACGTGTCTGTGTATGTTGTGTGTTTTAGCTGCTTATTTGATTACAATAAATTTGTGTTTTATATTTGTATATATTTCTGAGTGTGGCTGTCTTTGGGGGCTTCTCGGGGCATATCTAGAGCCCCGGTTCCGTATTAAACCCCAAACTTGCCTGCTGCCATCTACACTTCACTCAAGTAAATCTGAAAGTTTCTTGCGGCCTTATTTATCAAGGGATAGCGCCAGGTAGTGTCTCACTAGCGCCAGGTAGCACCAGCTATCGGCGGCTACCGACTCCAGAACGCCAGGCGGTGGACACAATCATGCATTTGTAAAATAGTAAAGAAAGAACAGCGCTTATAGAAATGCTCAACTGCAGCCTGACCGGTTGGCTAAACCGTTGGCTAAACAATCACGCATTTATCACGCTAAATGAGGCTAGCGCCGGCGAGAGCGTCAGCTAGTGCGGGATTCATCATGTAGCGGACTGCAACGAACAGCGCTGCTGCTAATCCCATCACAGCGCCAGGTATGACCTCTCGCTACCTGGCGCTCTCCAATGCATTTCAATGGAGCAATCTTTAAATATTCATAATTAATTGATATAAATGTTTTTTTTTTTTTTTTTTTTAACTGTCAAAAATTCTGTGACCACTTCGGCAATGTTAGATTTGTTTTTTAAGGTAAAAAAAAATAAAAAAAAAATTTGTGCAGAATTGATATTACAAGTCTGATATTAATGTATTCATATTACAAAATGTTTAGAAAAACTTGTTTAATTTTTAAATCAAAAAATATGGTTGTTTGGGGGGTTAAAAAACTACTTTTAAGCCATCGCCGCCAGCGCTCTGGGGTTTAAACAAGCATTTCACAGCGCGAGAATTTTTTGAGCGTGATTTGTTAATGAATATGCTGGGAGCCGTTCGCTCTGGCCATTTGCTGTCAGGCGCTCCCATACAGCGCGGAACCTGTCAAACAGCGACTCCTAACCCCGTATTCAACATTACCGCACACCGACTGAGTCGCTGTCAACAAGCGAACAACGGCCAAGCACAGCGAATACTAGCGGGCGCTGTGAAAATCACGCTACTGGCGCTCATCTGTCGCTACCTGGCGCTATTAATGAATCGGCCTCCCCGTCTTGATTTTTGCCTGTCTAGCTGATGTGGAACTACATGCACCATCGTGCTCTTCTCTTGGTCTTGTAGCCCCGCCAAAGCCAGAGGGTTGCTTTGCCTTTTTTTGTGTGTGATTCACTCACAATCCATTTAGATTGCTGTTTTGAGTGTTTTGATTCCGATATTAGGTGACCGACATGGCTCATGCACTATCCGGATAGTACTTGATATAATGCAAAGTAAAAAAAGTTTGGGAATTGCTAGTCTAGATCTGTTGCAGAGTGTGTGTGCTGTTTGCAGTGGAGTCATAATCCGGAAAGACATTAGTGGTATAAGAGGAACCGGCTTTACTGGAACATGAGTGCAGAGCGAGAAGCCCCCTTACATGGTGTATAACACAGACAGGAAAAAGAAATCATAGAGCGCAGCTGATTATACAGGAAATATAACATGCAGCAGAGAATGCACAGCAGAGACTACAGTTAAAGTGGACCAACACCCAGGGGGGATCGGCCCGGGAATCTATAAGATTCCTGGGCCGATCAGATCCCTCCCCGCGGGGCATCCAAAATCGGGATGTCCCGCTGGGTGAAACCCCCCAGGAAGCCCAGAAACCTTACCTTAACCCCGTTCAAACGGCGCATGTGCGGCCGCGTCTCGCGCTTCCCTCTAGCACGACGTGAATGGCCGGCGAGGGTGCGCTCCCTGTTAGAGGGAAGCGCGAGACGCGGCCTCCAGCGCTCAGAGCCGCTGTGGTTGGACGCCGCTTGTACGTGCATACCACAGTGGCTCTGAGCGCTCTGATTGAACGAGCGCCCGCGTAGGAGCGTGGTGAGGTGAGTGTTTACGGGCGTTCTGGGGGGTTTCACACAGCGGGTGATCGGAGTGCCCCAACGAAGTGGACCAGAACCCAGGATAGTCAAAATCCTGGGTATTGGTCCACTTTAAGCACTGGTAACAGCGCCATCTACTGTCATAAAAGTCAATCTGGCAAAAATCACAAATTCAGAGACAAGCAGAAGCTGTTGCAAATTATTGTATCTCCAGCAAGATCATGGATTCCCTACCAGTGGTACCAGTACCAGAGATGGTACACGAGCTTTCCTCTAGTGGTATTAAAGGTCAATGGAGATGAAAGCGGGGGAACATGAAGCATTGCAGACAACTACTGCTCCAATAAGATGTGCCAGGGGGCCAAGCCAACAAGCTGCATGAGTGCAGGAGCTTGGGATGACTGCACTGCTAACAGAATAGATCATCGTTAGGTCGGTATAGGACCTATACCCTACCGAGGAAGTCTATATTAGTGGTGGCAGGGGTGGCACTGGACCTAATTGAAAAATAGGAAGTGGTTCTCCAGGGAAAAAGGTTGGGAAACCCTGGTCTAGGTTGGCTGGTGCATAATATGGATGATGCACCTTTTTTGCCCCCTCCACTAGTTCCAAACTGGCTGGATCCTGATACTGGAATCAGTGTAAGAATAACAGGAAAGTGGGGGGGGGGGGGGGGGGGGGGGGGATCCAGACACTGGGTTGCTTGTACATACTTCCCGAGTGTCCCTGATTTGGAGGGGTTGTCGCCACTTTTGAGTGTCCCCCTGTCGCTCGTTGTCCTCTTTAGTTCCTCTTTGAGGTTTATTATGCAGATCTGCAGCAATAAATGATTCATTTATCTATTTAAAGTGTTTATTTTGTTTTAACTGTTACACCCCATCTCCTATCCATCAATCAATGAGGGGGCGTGGCTTAATTTTACAAACGTGCCTCTTCCCCACCCTGAAAAGTTGTTAGGTATGCCCATGTTCCCTGTCTGGTTAAATTGTTTCTACCTGTGCTGTCTGTGGATTTTCTGTTAAGTGGACCAAAACCCAGGATTTTGACTATCCTGGGTTTCGCCCCACTGTGTGAAATCCACCCACCCCCCCCCCCATCGCCGCAGCCAACTCACCTCATTGCGGTCCTACGGAGCATGCGCGGCCCCTCCTCCAATCAGCGCGCTCGCAGCCACTGAGCTATGGGCGTCTAAGCGACGTCTAAGCTCAGCGGCTCTGAGCGCGCTGGCGGACGCATCTCGCGCTTCCCTCTAACAGGGAGCGCGCCGGCCATTCACAAATGCCTGGCGTGGACTCCGCCTTGCTAGAGAGATAGGTGGGATGCGGCTCACACATGCGCCGTTGGACTGGAAAAGTAGGTAAGAGTATGGGGCGATCTGGGGGGTTTCACACAGTGGGGAATCCCAATTTTGGATGCCCAAAGGACCGAGGACCCCCACCCCCCCCCGGGTGCCCATTGACGGCTGGCACAATGTGGTTAACCCTTCTAGTGCCAGCTCTGTGAGTCTCATGTAGTAGCCTCTTCTACCGTTAAGTGTCAGCTACATGAGACTCACTAAAAAACAGCTCCAATAGGGGGTTGGAGGGCAAGCAGCCCTTCTTAGTTTTGGCCATGGAATTTATAGACCCCACCGCAAAGGGACCCACTGAGACCATGCTGCCCAAGGGCCCACATAAACCTGGAGCCAGCCCTGGAAATGATGGAAAATAACCAAAATGCAGGCACTGGAAAGATGACGGGTGCCCACAGAGAGAACTCTGAGTGCCGCCTCGGGCTCGGGTGCCATAGGTGCTCTAGGACCAGTTTTCATCTGCTTTAATGCCTGTCTGCAGATAAATATACTAAATGGTAGTATCATACCTACCAACCTTTCAGAAAGAGGGACAGTTGTTAAATTAAGCAATCTCCCCTATTGATGGATATATAGAAGATAGGATGTAACAGTTACAACAATAGAAACACTTTGAACAGGGAAATGAATCATTTATTGCTGCAGATCTGCATGTTACACCTCAAAGAGGGACAAATGAGAAGGACAGGGGTACATGGGCTCAAAGGAGGGACAATCCCTCCAGATCAGGGACACTTGCATACCTACCAACTTTTCAAGGTGGGGAAAGAGGGACAATTGTTAAATTAGGCCACTCCCCCTCATTGATTGATGGATAGGAGATGGGATGTAACAGTTACAACAATAGAAACACTTTGAATAGGCAAATGAATCATTTATTGCTGCAGATCTGCATGTTACACCTCAAAGAGGGACAAAGGAGAACAACGAGGGGCATGGACTGAAAAGAGGGACAGTCCCTCCAAATCAGGGACACTTGGGAGGTATGAGCCTGAGAAGATAAAGCATAGGCGGGCAGCGGCCACTGTGCAGGAGTAAATTGGGGAAGGGTTAGAGCCCATCATTTTTGTTGCCTGTGATTCTAATGAGGGGTTCTAGCCTCACTTCCTGTCTGATAGGCATACCTCCCAAGTGTCCCTGATTTGGAGGGACTGTCCCTCTCTTCAGTCCATGTCCCCCTGTCCCTCGTTGTTCTCATTTGTCCCTCTTTGAGGTGTAACATGCAGATCTGCAGCAATAAATGATACATTTGCCTATTCAAAGTGTTTCTATTGTTGTAACTGTTACACCCTATCTCCTATGCATCAATCAATGAGGGGGTGTGGCCTAATTTAACAATTGTCCCTCCTTCCCACCCTGAAAAGTTGGTAGGTATGCTGAGAGGGATGTTATCTAGCAGGAAAGCCCTGGGTGTCACATACTTTGTACTGATACACGTCCGTTGTTTGTCGCACTTCTTTCCCCTTGTGCATCCCGGACACTATAGAAAAGCCGGAGTTGTGTTTTAAATTAAAGAGCAATGGAGGAGGAGGAGGCGCTGGGTGTAGCCGCCATGCCGGAGCGCCGGAGCTCGGTTACACCCGTGCAGCTTGGATTGATATATGGGATGACGGGGGGGGGGGAATATTCCAAATATTCTGCATCGGTAATTCCAGGACAGCACAAAAAAAAAAAAGTATATGCAATGTAAAAGCATTTATAGGTAATAAACGTACCCGTGTCACCAGGCTGGTGCATGGGGATTCTGATTGATTTACTTAAAGTGGACCAAAACCCTTAACGCCTGGTCTCAAAAAGACTCCAGGGCTGGGTTTCAGATTTCCCCTGGGGCATCCCTATTGGGATGTGAGAAACCCTCCGCAGTTGCCAGGCTTACCTCGACGGCACATTTTAAAGTAAACCAAAACCCAGGATTTGGACTACCCTTGGTTTTGGTCCTTTCCCCCCCCCCGATCGGGGATGCCCCGGTGCGTGAAACCCCCCCAGATTACCGAGCGCAACTCACCTCTTTCTGGTCCTACGGTGCATTCACGGCCGCTCATCCAATCAGCGTGCTCAAAGCCGCTGACGTCACGTCGCCTAAGGCTTCGTTTAAGGTGCTGGCGGCCGCCTCCCCCGCTTCCCTCTAACAGGGAGCGTGCCCGCCGGCCATTCACAAATGCCTCTGCTAGAGGGATAGTGGGGATGCGGCTCGCGCATGTGCCGTTGGTCCGGGAAACAAGGTAAGTGTATGGGGCGACCTAGCAGGGTTTCATACAGCGGGGTATCATAGTCACAGCAGATGGCTCTCATTGGACGGGAGCCCGCACATGCCCCATTGGAGCCTGCGAATGAGGGGGCATCCCGATTCACTTTAACCTCTTCAGCTGTATAGTCATTGAAAGTCATATACTGTAGGTTTGAAGGCAGACCATTAAGGAATCTGACTTTTCTGGGTTTTGTTCTGTTCCCACCTGGGCATCCCGATTCCAGATACCCCAGAGGAAGGCCCCAGGTGGGTTTTGTTCTGCTTTAACCCTAACATGCAATATAACATGCAATATACCATTAGCCCCTTAGCTAAGCCCCTGGTCCTGATGGACTAACCTACCGCCCTCACCCTATCAGTGAGCCCTGTATTAGAGAGTTACCTTTTCCTAGCATAGCTCCACCCAACAGGGAGCAGGAAACAGCTGCACACACGTGCAGCAACCACACCCCCTCCAACAGGGAGTGCAGCTGTTTCCGTCCCTTCCATATAGGGCTCCATTTCCAGGAATCTTTTCCTGGGAGGGACCACTGAGACCGGGGTTACATGTTAAAGTGGACCAAAACCCAGCTGGATCGGCGTTTCCCGGGCCAATCCATTCCCTCCCCGCGGGGCATCCAAAGTCGGGAAAGGTGAGTTGATTGGGCTTATCTGGGGGGGAAATCCTGGTGATCGATCCACTTTAAAGCAGACCAAAACCTCGGATTTTCACCCACCTCCCCCCCTGGGTTTCGGAATGCTTTACAGGGCATCCTAATTTGGGATGCTACTGTGTGTGTGTGTTTGCCTTACACTTGTGCCTACAACATGTGCGCGCCCTCTCTTACCATTTGTTGCTGTGCATATTAAAGTGGAGCAAAACCGAGCTGGATCGGCCCGGGAATCCTATAGATTCATTCCCTCCCCCCGGTGAATCCAAAATCGGGATGCCCCGCTGTGTGAAATCCCCCAGGTCACCCCATACACGCACATGCACCATAGGTGAGTTGATGCGGGAGATCTGGGGGGTTTCACATATCGGGCAACCCTCGATCAGGGTGAACCAAAACCCAGAATAGTCAAAATGGTCCATTTTAAAAGTCATTAAAAAAAAAGAAACTTTAGGTCTGCTTGAAGTCCTGCATTGGTAGTAATGGGAAGGCTGTGGGCGAGCTCACTGAGCCCCTTATACGATTAATAGGCTTAGCTCCTCCCCCCGCTGGGTGAGTCCCGGGCTCAGGACGGGATTGCAGAGCAAGCTGCAGGGTGACCGGGTGACCGGCGTGATGTCCAGGTAAGTAATATTTATCTATTACTGGAGCCTTTCTATTTCCTCTCCTCTGGAGGATGTTCCCGTCCTTGGGGTGAGCACAGCCCCCCATTAATACCATCCTAAGGGGGGGGTAGGTGATCCCCAGGGGGGTATTCCACCTGGCTGCACGCCCCTGCTGCCCCCCGTGAGCGAGCGAGCGCGCAGCCTGCGGGATGCCATCTGTAGTCGGAGCCTTTAATCCTCTTACCATTTATCCTGCTTCCTATTCACCCTCCATCAGAGCCGCGGGATTAAAGGACTCACCCGCCCCGCACTTCCTCCACCCCCCCCCTCCCCGGCCTCGCCATCACCCGCACTGCTTGTCTTACAACCGCGGGGTCCCCATAGCAATATAAGGGGGGCGATTCAGGACCAAAACTCTGTTTAGCAGAGAAAACGTCCATTCACTTTCATGGTCTGCCTTGATTATACCTGGCTGATTCAGCACCAGGTGGGAATACTCTACTACTGTTTAGGAAAGAAAACTTTCATTAACTTGCATGGTCTGCCTTGATTCTACCTGGCTGATTCAGCACCAGGTGGGAAAACTCTACTACTGTTTAGGAGAAAAAACTGCCATTAACTTTTATGGTCTACCTTGATTCTACCTGGCTGATTCAGCACCATGTGGGAAAACTCTACTACTGTTTAGAAGAGAAAACTTTCATTAACTTGCATGGTCTACCTTGATTCTACCTGGCTGATTCAGCACCATGTGGGAAAACTCTGCTGCTTTTTAGGAGAGAAAACTACCATTAACTTTTATGGTCTACCTTGATTCTACCTGGCTGATTCAGCACCAGGTGGGAAAACTCTACTACTTTTTTGGAGAGAAAACTTCCATTCGCTTTCATGGTCTACCATGATTCTACCTGGCCGATTCAGCACCAGGTGGGAAAACTCTACCACTTTTTGGGAGAGAAAACTTCGCTTCTGCCATTCTCTTTCATGGTCTACCTTAATTCTACCTGGCTGATTCAGCACCAGGTGAACATTGACATGCAGTTGCTGAATCACGTCCAAGGTAGAGAGTGGATGTGAATGGCAGTTTCCTCTCTCCTAAAAAGTAGTAGAGTTTTCTCACCTGGTGCAGAATTGACATCGGTTGCCGCTATCCAGTGATATCTGAATTCTGGGACCTAAACTCTCCAGCTGACTCTGTGCCGGGTCTGACCCTACTTCCTGAATTTAAAGCAGACCTACAGTAAGAAAATAGGAACTCCATTCAAAAAAAGAAAACGCGTTTCGGACTTCCAGTCCTTAGTCATGTTATTATGACTAAGGACTCAAAGTCCGAAACGCGTTAGCGGCCACCCACACTACTCACCTTTTACCGGGACTTTGTCATTCGTGGATTTTAAAGGTTTGCTACAACTTATTTGGAGATGCTTTTAATATAAAAAAATAAAAGTCACGTTTTATTGAATGGAGTGCGGACCACCTACCTTTCTGCGATCTATATGGGCTTGAGACTACCCAAGGGCGAGCACCTACATCCCCAGCGGTGGAGCTTTAACTAATTCCTTGTTGTTCTACAGTAAGAAAATAGAAAGGTAGGTGGTCCGCACTCCATTCAATAAAAGAAAACGCGTTTCGGACTTCCAGTCCTTAGTCACGGTACTATGACTAAGGCTCGGAAGTCCGAAACGCGTTAGCGGACACCCCTACTACTCACCTTTTACCAGGACTTTGTCATTCGTGGATTTTAAAGGTTTGAATGGAGTGCGGACCACATACCTTTCTGTGATCTATATGGGCTTGAGGCTACCCCAGGGCGAGCACCTACATCCCCAGCGGTGGAGCATTAACTAATTCCTTGTTGTTCTACAGTAAGAAAATCACTGACTTTCTGTCCATTTCCCTTAATAATTAAAGCAGAACAAAACCCGGGAATTAGACTTTTGTTCGGTGCCCGAATTGGGCTGCCCCACTGTGTGAAGCCCCCCAGTTTGACCCCTAAAAACTCACCTCTCCGCGCTCCAGCGGCGCATGTGCGGGCTCTCGTCCAATAAGAACAGCCTGCTGCGACTGTCATTCAGCAAGCTACTCTCACTGACTTAAATGGGGGGAGCGCGCACTGCCGCATCCCCCGCAACCCCGGCAGCAACCACGCTCCTACCCCCGCCTATGTGAATGGCTGAGACAGGAGCGAATGCTGCCGGGTATGTGGCAGCACACTCCCCGTTCAAAACAATGAGAGCCGTCTGCCGAATGACATAGTCACAACAAGCAGCTCTCATTGTACAAGAGCCCACGCATGCGCCATCACTGCGTGTAAAGGTGAGTTTTTAAGGGGTGAACTGGGGGTTTCACACAGCTCAGGATGCCACAGGGAAAAGCCAGGGGCCGGCCCTGGAATCTTTTAGATTCTGGGCCGCCCGCTGGTGGGTTTTGTTCCACTTTTATGTGGACCAAAACCCAGCTCAATCGGCCCAGCAATCTATAAGATTCCCAGGCTGATCAAATCCCTCCCCCCGGGGCATCCAGAATCGGGATGCCCCGCTGTGTGAAAACACCCAGGTTGCCCTATATACTTACCTTACTTCCCAGTCCAACGCCGCATCCCCGCTATCCCTCTAGTAGAGCACGTGCCTGCGCCAGGCATTTGTGAGTGACCAGCAGGGGGCACGCTCCCTGTTAGAGAGAAGCAGGGGATGCGGCCGTCAGCGCGCTCAGAGCCACTGGCCTTAGACGGCGTGACATCAGCGGCTCCGAGCGCGCTGATTGGACAAGAGGCTGCACATGTGCTGTAGGACCGGGAAGAGGTGAGTTTCTTCGGGTTATCTGGGGGTTTCACACAGTGGGGCACCCCCCCCGATCCTAGGTTTTGGTCCACTTTAAAGATCCCCTAGGAAGCCGACATTGGGAATGAAAGTGAACCAGAAGGTGTATCGATCGGCCCTGGAGTCTGAATTCCAGTTCGGGATGCCCCACTGTGTGAAACCCCCCAGTAAAACTCACTTACAGCACACGCACTGGCTTTCGTCCAATCAGAGCTGTTTGCTGTGCATATCTAATGCTCCATTTATGGCAATTGGGAGCGCAAGCGGGCGCAACCCCAGCAGCGGGCGCTCTCCTGCCTATTTGAATGGCCGGGGGAGGGAGCAAGCGCGCGGCCCAAAGATGTGGGGATGCGCCCGTCTGAGGTTTTGAAGCCAGGAAGAATGAGTTTGGGGCATCCCGGGGGGTTTATACAGTGGGGAATCCCTATTTGGGATGCCCGGGGGGGAGGAGGCCAGTGGCCGGCCCTGGAATCTTTTAGATTAGGTTTTGTTCCGCTTTAAACACTGAAAAAGCCGATACTGATGGCATCACATCTTTGGGGACACGATGACATGTGTCCACAGAACGGATAAAATAGGTGACGGGTGCAGCAATGATGGGGCCTCCTGACCTCCTCTGCGGTGGCCACCCTTGCACCCTGTGCAGATCGGTTTGTTTGTATGTTCTTCTATAAAGCGGAACATAACCCTGCCTAGTCAGCCCTGGAATCTAAAAGAGCCAGCCGCTGGCCTTCCCCCAGATTGGGATGCCCCGCTGTATGAAACCTCCCCAGGTCGGCAGTAATAACCTTTCCCTGGTCCAACGGCACATGTTCAGGCTCTCGTCCAATCAGAGCGCTTTGCCTTTCCTCCCTGGTCCAGTGGCACATGTTCGGGCTCCCGTCCAATCAGAGCGCTTTGCCTTTCCTCCCTGGTCCAACGGCACATGTTCGGGCTCTCGTCCAATCAGAGCACTTTGCCTTTCCTCCCTGGTCCAGTGGCACATGTTCGGGCTCCCGTCCAATCAGAGTGCTTTGCCTTTCCTCCCTGGTCCAGTGGCACATGTTCGGGCTCCCGTCCAATCAGAGTGCTTTGCCTTTCCTCCCTGGTCCAGTGGCACATGTTCGGGCTCCCGTCCAATCAGAGCACTTTGCCTTTCCTCCCTGGTCCAGTGGCACATGTTCTGGCTCTCATCCAATCAGAGTGCTTTGCCTTTCCTCCCTGGTCCAGTGGCACATGTTCGGGCTCTCGTCCAATCAGAGCGATTTGCCTTTCCTCCCTGGTCCAGTGGCACATGTTCGGGCTCCCGTCCAATCAGAGTGCTTTGCCTTTGCTCCCTGGACCAGTGGCACATGTTCTGGCTCTCATCCAATCAGAGTGCTTTGCCTTTCCTCCTGGTCCAGTGGCACATGTTCTGGCTCTCATCCAATCAGAGCGCTTTGCCTTTGCTCCCTGGTCCAGTGGCACATGTTCGGGCTCTCATCCAATCAGAGTGCTTTGCCTTTCCTCCCTGGTCCAGTGGCACATGTTCGGGCTCTCATCCAATCAGAGTGCTTTGCCTTTCCTCCCTGGTCCAGTGGCACATGTTCGGGCTCTCATCCAATCAGAGCGCTTTGCCTTTGCTCCCCGGTCCAGTGGCACATGTTCGGGCTCTCATCCAATCAGAGCACTTTGCCTTTGCTCCCTGGTCCAGTGGCACATGTTCAGGCTCTCATCCAATCAGAGAGCTTTGCCTTTCCCCCCTGGTCCAGTGGCACATGTTCGGGCTCTCATCCAATCAGAGTGCTTTGCCTTTCCCCCCTGGTCCAGTGGCACATGTTCGGGCTCTCATCCAATCAGAGCGCTTTGCCTTTGCTCCCCGGTCCAGTGGCACATGTTCGGGCTCTCATCCAATCAGAGTGCTTTGCCTTTCCCCCCTGGTCCAGTGGCACATGTTCTGGCTCTCATCCAATCAGAGTGCTTTGCCTTTGCTCCCTGGTCCAGCGGCATATGTTCGGGCTCTCATCCAATCAGAGTGCTTTGCCTTTGCTCCCTGGTCCAGCGGCATATGTTCGGGCTCTCATCCAATCAGAGTGCTTTGCCTTTCCCCCTGGTCCAGTGGCACATGTTCAGGCTCTCATCCAATCAGAGAGCTTTGCCTTTCCTCCTGGTCCAGTGGCACATGTTCGGGCTCTCGTCCAATCAGAGCGCTTTGCCTTTCCTCCCTGGTCCAGTGGCACATGTTCGGGCTCCCGTCCAATCAGAGTGCTTTGCCTTTCCTCCCTGGTCCAGTGGCACATGTTCGGGCTCCCGTCCAATCAGAGTGCTTTGCCTTTCCTCCCTGGTCCAGTGGCACATGTTCAGGCTCTCATCCAATCAGAGTGCTTTGCCTTTCCTCCTGGTCCAGTGGCACATGTTCAGGCTCTCATCCAATCAGAGTGCTTTGCCTTTCCTCCTGGTCCAGTGGCACATGTTCTGGCTCTCATCCAATCAGAGTGATTTGCCTTTCCTCCCTGGTCCAGTGGCACATGTTCGGGCTCCCGTCCAATCAGAGCGCTTTGCCTTTCCTCCCTGGTCCAGTGGCACATGTTCGGGCTCTCATCCAATCAGAGTGCTTTGCCTTTCCTCCCTGGTCCAGTGGCACATGTTCGGGCTCTCATCCAATCAGAGTGCTTTGCCTTTCCTCCCTGGTCCAGTGGCACATGTTCGGGCTTTCATCCAATCAGAGCGCTTTGCCTTTCCTCCCTGGTCCAGTGGCACAGTGTTCGGGCTCTCATCCAATCAGAGTGCTTTGCCTTTGCTCCCTGGACCAGTGGCACATGTTCGGGCTCTCATCCAATCAGAGCGCTTTGCCTTTCTTATGTCATTTGGCAAATGGCTCCGATTGTTTAGGCTGGGACTAGAGCGCCCCCGCTGCTTCGGTTGCACCCGCTCTCGCTCCCCATTACAGAACTTCGGAACCATTTGCTGAATTACATAAGCATGGCAAAGGGCTCTGATTGGATCAGAACCTGTGCATGTACCGTTGGACCGAGAAAAGGTTAATCTTTCACTGCTGATCTGGGTGAGGAATCCTAATTCGGGATGCCCCCGGGGCTCAGAACAAAACCTGCGATAGTCAAAATTAAAGAGGAACAAAACCAAATCTTGGATTGTGTTCCTTCGTGGTGGCCCATCCTGACTTGGGACGCCCCCGCTGAGTGTATCGCCCAAAAAACTCACCTCCTCCGGGTCCCCATGTGGGCCGCTCAGCCAATCAGCAGCGCTCTTTTGATTCCGATTTCCTTATGTCAGTGCAGCAAAGAGTGAGAGCCGCCAGCCACATCCCCGCTCACCTCTAGCTGTGGCCTGGGGAAGGTACACGCCTCAAATAGAGGCATGCTGGGTATGTGACCGGGGTGCTGGGGCTCTTTGGGAAAAGGTAAGTAAATCAGACGATCGGGGGGGTTCACAGAGCAGCTCATCACAATTTGGGATGCCCCTTTTTTCCCGCTGGAGTTGCGCTTTAAAGCTGACCAAAACCCACTGAACTTTTGAAATACATTTGGCCAAAGCCCCTGCCGATACTTCCTTCTTAGGGTATAGAACTAGAAATGGATATTTTCACTCCTCGAATTGTCCTGGAACACTTTTTATTTGCTGATCCTCTCTGTAAGATGTCAGGTGATCAGTCATTGGATAGATGTGGCAGTGAATGGAGGAGGCGGAGCTTTACAGCTCAACTCATAAATTGATCCAAAAAATACATTTTTATTAATTACATATTTATAATCACTACATACAATACACTCAACATATTAAAATCCCTTAAAAAACACATAAATCAAACAATAACACACAGGACAAACCAACATAAAGGTGTGTAATTGATATCCAATGCCTATATATATATATATATATGTGCTAAATCATTCAACATAGTGTTCCAACAGTGCAACTGAGCATGTGCAGATCCTGCCTATGATCCAGATCACTATAAAATCTATTTATTTATAAAGTGCAAGTGCTACTCAAACAATCAATTAAGAATTAATATTCCCAACCATAACAACTCATAAACATATCAATCTATTCTATTCACCAATTAATAATTTGAAAATATAATCACCTGTATATATTATTAGGCATCCCAAAGTGGAACCACTAATGTATATCGCAATGCCAATCCAGAAATTAAATCACAAATCTATCACAAAAAACATCACCAGAAATAAAGCCAAGGTATCATGAAAATAACACGTGTGAAGTCTCCCCTCTCCACCGCACCAGGAGCCACGCGTTCCGTGGGTGCATCACCCACTTCATCAGACTGATCTCATGCTTTTTTTTGTTCCTGGTTTGAGCTCTGTTGCAGCTTTGGGAGCGGCACCTCTATAGATTAAAAATGGTATAGTGCAAGTCCCCATTTTTCCTTCCTGTTACAGCTAAAACAGGCGCCATTATCTGGGATTAGAGTGAAGCAGGAGCAGTGAGAATTGGCGAAAGGTTCTCTTCATAGGGGGAGCAATTCAGGAGATGCTAGTTAAAAATTAGGGTTTTGGTCCGCTTTAAGGCTGGCACAGGGGATCTCGGTGGCTCTGCTCGGTTCGCCGTGCGTTCCTCCCTTCTGGTAAATGACACGTCAGTGCAGCTGCAGTCTGTCATTACGGCGCTTTTTTTGGTCGCCGGAATAAAAGTAGAGCAGCACAGCAGCGACGCCTTGATGTGGTGAGAAGCAGCGGGGAGGGCTCGGCGTCGCCAGGTTAGCGCTCCGCTCGCCCCTGCGTGCCCAGGCTGCTTATTCTGATCGGTTTGGGGAGCGCTTGCTTTGCGTTTGGTGCCATTTGTCAGCTTTGCTTTATTACAGTGGAACAAAACTCACTCTGATCGATTCTCAGGCTGATCAGTTACCCCCGGGGCAGCTAAAGCCGGGATGCCCCACTGTGTGAAACCCCCCAGGTCACCCCATTCACTTACCTTGTTTCCCGGTGCAACGGCGCATGCGCGAGCCGCAACTGCATCCTTCTAGAAGGGGGTGTGCCCATGCCAGGTATTTGTGAATGGCCGTCGTGGGCACGCACCATTAGAGGGAAGCAGGAGATGCGGCTGCCAGCACGATCGCACGAAGGCTTAGACGACGTGACATCAGCGGCTCCGAGCGTGCTGATTGGACGAATGGCCCTGCATGCACCGATCTGTAGCCGATCTGTGGGTTTTCAATTATTATTATTATATATTATACTATAATATATATATATATATATATATATATTATATCTATTATCTATATAACTTATATATACAGCGATTGGGGTGCCCTGGGGGAAAGGATCAAATCCCAGGATAGTCAAAAGTTTGGTCCACTTTAATGTGGACCAATAACCGCCCGTCCGACTATGTGCCCCTGGGTGCATTGCGATTCGGGATGCCGCACAGTGTGAACCCCTGGACCACATCCCCGCAGCCGAGGCGCACTCCTGCCATACAGATAGGCTGGGCGTGGGAGCGCACACTCAGCCGGGAAACTGGGGATGCGACTGCCTCGCTCCCTATGCCGACGCCCTGTTTTAACCAAGGCCTCGCATTAGTAAGCACTGATTGGACGAGCACCCACACATGCCCTATCAAGGGGGATTCACCGTTCATTGGAACATCCCAAATCTGGATACACCAGGTATAAGAGGAGTAAAAATCCTGGTGATGGGTCCACTTCAAAGCAGACCAAAACCTAGGATTTTTACCCACCTCCCCTGGGTTTTGGGATGCTTTACAGGGCAACCCAATTTGGGATGTCACTGTGTGTGAAACTCCCGGGTTTGCCCTATACTAAGGTGTGCGCGCCCTCTCTTACAATAAGGAACATTTTCTGCACGGGGGGCATCCCGATTGTTGGTGCATTAACCCTCAGTAGACTGAGAAATCTTACCTTTCTCCTCCACCCTCCTGGCGAAATCGCGCCCCGGATATTTTACTACTGGCAACCACACGACTGTGGCGGCCAATCACAGGGTCTACTAAGGGTTAATGCGCAGGGGGCACGGGCAATCTGGATGACAGTTTTATGACAATAATTGATGAATGAATTGCACAGGCTCTCGTCCAATCAGAGACACTTGTCGTGCATATGTAATGTTGGCCAATACAGATATGCTTATGGCCTATCTGAATGGCTGGGCGCAGGAGCGTGCCACAGCCCAGGGGTGCTGGGGATGCAGCTGATCGATATTTACAATCACCGAGGGATTTCACACCCAATTCAGGATGCACACCCGATTCAGGATGCATCTCTTTAAAGCGGCCTTGGATGAACCCCCTGGGGTCACCAGTAAATCCTGGCAGCTCCCATGCTGTTGTCTGCCACATCCCCGGCTTCCCTGTAGCCGAGGCGCACTCCCGTGCCCAGCCATTCCTATAGGCCAGGGGCTGAAGTGCTTCTCAGTGTAAAGGGAAGCCGGGGATGCGGGCAGCGGGCTGGTCTTGTCAACCGGCATTGCGGAGATCATCCAATCGCTGAACTCAAAAATAGCAGGTGGTCGTGATCTCAGTGGTATATGTTCTTTTTAAACCGAGGTACTTGACTGTGGTGGGCGCGGGGGGATCTGAAAAGGGTTTTAAAGCGGTCCTTCACCCTGAATAAGAGCCCATCTTATATGTTTCCCCCCCTGTACATACAGATTGCTCACATTAAAAATCATCCTACCTGCATCTACTGCATGTTATGAGCCTTTAAACATCCAAGATGGGGGCTCATGGAACATCAGGCTGCCTGCAAATAGGAAGTGCCTTCTGACTGTGCTGCTCTGCATTTTGGGATTGCTGACCTGTTCCTGACCCCAGCTCTGCTCTGTCTGTGCAAAGCACATCTAAAACCCCTCCCCCTGCACTTTACCCCACTCTCCTCTCCTCAGTATGTGATGTTTCTGAGTCAAGATGGCGGCGCCCGTATCCTAGAGTCCTGAACAGAGTTGCAGCCCAGTGGGGGGAAGAATAATAAGTAAGTGAATAAAAACTTAAAATATATTACCTTTAGATGCTGGTGAATCATTTTTTAAGGGTTTGGACTTTTCAATAAGTCATGGTGAAGGTCCGGTTTAAGAGCCAGATATGTGATTAGCATACACGCAGCAGGGCATCCCAAGAGGATCAACACTTGGGAAAGTGAAATTCCCTGGTGGTGTGTTTAAAGTGGACCAAAACCCAGGACCCGACGGCCCTGGAATTGATGTTTTTGTCCTTTTCCGTAGTTTAGATCCATATCTCACCCTTCTGGTGTTCCCATGGCGCGGGTTGCTCAGCCAATCAGCGTGTGTGGTTTTGCTCACCTTCCACACAGCAACACAGAGGCTGGGACCCGAATGGTACCAAGCAAGACGTACCATTGATCCTACCAATGATCCATACCATTGATTGGGCTCCTGGGAACAGGTGAGTGGATCGGGTGTTCTGGAGGGGGGGGGGCATCTCGATTCAGGATGGGATTCAGATGGCCCTGGAGTCTTTTAGACGTTAGATGTTGTTCCTCTTTAAAGTGGACCAACACCCAGGATTTTCACTATCCTGGGTTTTGGTCCACTTCCAATCGGGGGTGCCCTGCTGCGTGAACCCCCCCCCCCGATCGCCCTAAATAGCTCACCTCACCCCGCTCCTACGCGAGCGCTCGTCCAATCAGAGCGCTCAGAGCCGCTGTGGTATGTACGGACAAGCGACGGACAACCACAGCGGCTCTGAGCGCGCTGGAGGCCGCGTCTCGTGCTTCCTTCTAACAGGGAGTGCGCCTGCGCTGGCCATTCACAAACGGGTGCGCGCCCTGCTAGAGGGAAGCATGAGATGTGGCCGCACATGCGCCGTTGGGGATAAGGTAAGGTTTCTGGGTGTCCTGGGGGGAGGGAGCTGATCGGCCCGGGAATCCCCCCCCCCCCCCCCGGGTGTTGGTCCACTTTAAGAGTAGATTTGATTGAATCTGGTCTTTGGGAGAGCTCCCGGTCTGGTCTTTGGGAGAGCTCCCGGTCTGGTCTTTGGGAGAGCTCCCGGTCTGGTCTTTGGGAGAGCTCCCGGTCTGGTCTTTGGGAGAGCTCCCGGTCTGGTCTTTGGGAGAGCTCCCGGTCTGGTCTTTGGGAGAGCTCCCGGTCTGGTCTTTGGGAGAGCTCCCGGTCTGGTCTTTGGGAGAGCTCCCGGTCTGGTCTTTGGGAGAGCTCCCGGTCTGGTCTTTGGAAGAGCTCCCGGTCTGGTCTTTGGGAGAGCTCCCGGTCTGGTCTTTGGGAGAGCTCCCGGTCTGGTCTTTGGGAGAGCTCCCGGTCTGGTCTTTGGGAGAGCTCCCGGTCTGGTCTTTGGGAGAGCTCCCGGTCTGGTCTTTGGGAGAGCTCCCGGTCTGGTCTTTGGGAGAGCTCCCGGTCTGGTCTTTGGGAGAGCTCCCGGTCTGGTCTTTGGGAGAGCTCTTGGTCTGGTGTTTGGGAGAGCTCCTGGTCTGGTCTTTGGGAGAGCTCCTGGTCTGGTGTTTGGGAGAGCTCCTGGTCTAATATAATAGAGCGCTCAGTGCGATTTGGGAGAGCTTTTGTCTGCTGTTGGGAGAGCTCCTGGTCTGGTGTTTGGGAGAGCCACTTGTGAGTCTTATATAGGAGAGCTCGCAGTCTGATGTGGGAGAGCAGTTTTTCCTTATCATTATCTATATAGTGCCATCTATTTCTGTAGCGCTGTACAAAGTAGCAGATAAACATACAGAGAGGAAGTGTAAAGGAAGTGGACGTGTATAACATGAAACAGAGGGGAGTAAATCTGATTAGAAATGCTACATAATGGGTGTGGGTCCGCATTGGAGTCTCTGGGGGGCCCCCCTTGCGCATAGCACCCCACAATCCCTACCTAAACCTCAATTCCTGGGTGAAATACTGCCCCGCAATTAGCCGGCGGCGGTCACGTGACCCGGGGTCCCACTCACTGGTTCAGGCCGGCCAGTGTGACCGACGGCAGCCAATCGCTGGGCCGCATTTTGGCCATGGGATTGAGGGTCAGCTAAGGGTTGCGGGGTCTCTATACATATGGGGAGGGGGCTCCAGCAATCTCTATGGCTACCCAAGACTGTCACAATGTGGCCACGCACGCACCCATCATATAGAACGCGAGTCTGTGCATGCGCGCTGTATCCCGGGCTTTTTATGGGCGATTCGGGGGTTACACACAGCGGGACATCAAGTATTAAAACTCAGGACAGTAAAAAAACGTGTTATGTTCCACTTTGACACGGAACAAAACTAAACTGACCAGATGTCCCACTTTCAAGGGACAGTCCCACTTTGAGGACCACTGTCCCTCTGAAAACTCTGGGGACAGCTAAATGTCCCTCTTTGCTGACATGGGGAAGACTGTCCCACCCTATGCACAATGCTGGGTGTTTTTGGTTGAATGGTGGCGGTGGAATGAATGGACTTCTGAGCATTGGCTCCATCACCAGCATCTTTTATGGGCCAAATATTCCTAGATCATGTGACCTGTAATGAAGTCACACCCCTACCACCATACCTCCCAACTTTTCAGGGTGGGAAAGAGGGACAGTTGTTAAATTAGGCCACGCCCCCTCATTGAGGGATGGATAGGGGATATTTTGTAACAGTTACAACAATAGAAACACTTTGAATAGGCAAATTAATCATTTATTGCTGCAGATCTGTTACACCTCAAAGAGGGACAATATGTAAATGAAGCCACACCCCCTCATTGATTGATTGGGTAGGAGATAGGATGTAACCGTTACAACAATAGAAACACTTTGAATAAGTAAATGAATCATTTATTGCTGCAGATCTGCATGTTACACCTCAAAGAGGGAC
The DNA here is from genome assembly GCA_027917425.1 of Gastrophryne carolinensis. NCBI lineage: Eukaryota > Metazoa > Chordata > Amphibia > Anura > Microhylidae > Gastrophryne > Gastrophryne carolinensis. The sequence continues at coordinate 15,150,184 of CM051242.1, read as the reverse complement.
AAATGAGACCAACGAGGGACAGGGGGGCATAGACTCAAAAGAGGGACAGTCCCTCCAAATCAGGGACAATTGTTAAATTAAGCCACGCCCCCTCATTGAGGGATGGATAGGAGATAGTGTGTAACAGTTATAATATAAACGATTTGAATAGGCGAATGAATCATTTATTGCTGCAGATCTGCATGTTACGCCTCAAAGAGGGACAAATGAGAACAACGAGGGACAGGGGGACATGTACTCAAAAGAGGGACAGTCCCTCCAAATCAGGGACAACTGGGCACCCCAAATCAATATGACCCGCTGTGTAACCTCCCCAGCGTGCCGGGGGGTAATAACTCACCTTTCCCCAGTCCAACAGCACATACACAGCCTCTGATCATTTACAATGGTAAATCCCTGATATTTGTTTGAAGTTCACCAGTTTGCCATGTTCACTCACAATGCTGTCAATCCAGTGGTGCATGAACTGGCCCTAGCTTCCCTCCAGCTGATGTGCGCCCTGGAGTCTATGAGACTCCAGTGGTGCGGGAGCGCGCATACCTCCAGGGATGTGACAGTTCACACTTCCCATTGAAGGCAATCAGAGCTCTTTACCAAAGGATCCAGAAAAAGAAAAGAAAGGACCTGCACTACTGGAGTTTAGTATAGTAGAAAGGTGCTGGCGTAAGCACACCCCTTAGGAGGATATTATTACTGTATTAGAAATATGGCCTCCAGACTAGCCTACTATGAGGCTGATTCATCACTAACGCCAGGTAGCGACAGATGAGCGTCTGTAGCGGCATTTTCAGAGCGCCCGCTAGTAGTCGCTGTGCTCAGCCGTGGGTCGCTACTTTATAGCAACTCAGTCGCTGTTCAGTAATGTTGAATACATTGTGAGGAGTCGCTATTTGACCAGTACAGCGCTGTATGGGAGCGCATGTTAGCGACTGGTCATAGCGACCCATTCACACCATATTCAGGAAAAAAACAGCCTCACAAATCTCTGGCGCTGAATAGTTGTTTGAAGCCCAGAGTGCCGGACGCTGTGTGTTTAAAGTGTGTTTTTCAGCATCTATCCACCAGTAACAAAGCGAAACCATATGGAATTACATTGTAACAACATTGTAACATGAACACTTTAATGGCAGACCTGTAATGTCATTTCTGAAGAAGTATATAAAAAATGAAAAAATTATGAAAAAACTGCTTTCTCAATGCCAGAAGAGGTCACAGAATTATTTGAGATTTTTTGGAAAAAAAAAATAACAAATACCCCGTTTAAAGAGAAGAAAAGGATCGTCCATTGAAATGTAAGGGAGAGCGACAGGTAGCGAGAGGTCATACCTGGCGCTGTGCAAGGCTGAACGCCGGCGCTGTTCTCTGAGGCTGTGAAAATGATGAATAAGAAGCTACATGGCGCTATCCCAGTCGCTAAACAGATTCTGCTTGATAAATGTGTAATTGCGTGCCATGTCCGGCGTTGACCTGTCGCTACCTGTCATTAACCAGCCGCTACCTGACGCTATCCCTTCTTAAATAAGGGCCTTTGCCTACAAATATGTGCCGCACACTGGCATCATAAATTATATCTATTTTATTATATTTAAATTAATAGGCGCATACATATAAAGACATAAAATTAATAGGCGCATACATATAAAGACATACAGTACATCACATACATTTAAAAAACAAAAATTAAAAGAGGAATGGATATAACGGATCTCTTAAAAACTCTACATGGTTAATATAGCTGTTCTCTATGCCAACTGATAATATGAGCTTAAACCGGACCTTCAGCGTGATTTAATGAAAAGCCCAAACCCTTAAAAAACTATTCCCCAGCATCTAAAATTAATATATTTTAAGTCACTTACTTATTATTCTTTCCCCCACTGGGCTGCAACTCTGTTCAGGACTTTAGGATACGGGCGCCGCCATCTTGGCTCAGAAGCATCAAATTTACTGAGGAGAGGAGAGTGGGATAAAGCACAGGGGGGGTGGGGTTATAGCTGTGCTTTGCTCAGACCAAGCAGAGCTGGGGTCAGGAAAAGGATAGCAATCCCAGAATGCAGAGCGACACAGTCAGAAGACACTTCCTGTTTGCAGGTTGCCTGATGTTCCATGAGCCGCCATCTTGGATGTTTAAACATATAAGATAGGCTCTTATTCAGGGTGAGGGTCCGGATTAATGTGGGCAATCTGTATGTACAGGGTGGGGGAAACATATAAGATAGGCTCTTATTCAGAGTGAAGGTCCGGATTAATGTGGGCAATCTGTATGTACAGGGTGTGGGAAACATATAAGATAGGCTCTTATTCAGGGTGAAGGTCCGAATTAATGTGGGCAATCTGTATGTACAGGGTGGGGGAAACATATAAGATAGGCTCTTATTCAGGGTGAAGGTCCGGATTAATGTGGGCAATCTGTATGTACAGGGTGGGGGAAACATATAAGATAGACTCTTATTCAGGGTGAAGGTCCGGATTAATGTGAGCAATCTGTATGTACAGGGTGTGGGAAACATATAAGATAGGCTCTTATTCAGGGTGAAGGTCCGCTTTCAATCAAAGAACATTTACATACTTAAAGTGCTAGTGCTGAGCTAACACAAGGTGACCGATGCAATAAAGTGCTGCTACATGTGACCATCCAGTGCTGTACTGCTATCAGTTCATAAAGGATGAACTATAAAGTGCTTCTATACAGTGCAATCCAAGGCATTAATAACATGGGAACTAGTAACAATGAATCTTATCACCATTCAAATCAAGCCGTTACCTTTAGACGCCCCCTATGCCAAAGGATGTTAAAGTGGACCAGAACCCAGGATTTTGACTATGCTGGGTTTTGGTTCTGGCCTCTGGGGCACCCCGATCGGGGATGCCCCGCTGTGTGAAAGGTCGCCCGATTGCACTCACCGTGCCTCAGTCCCACTGCGCATGCACAGCCTCTCTAAGCGCGCTTGGATCCACTCACGTCAGCTCGTCTAACGCAAGCGGATCTGAGTGCGCTGGCAGATGCATCCCCCGCTACCCTCTAACAGGGAGCATGCCCGCGCTGGCCATTAACAAATGCCTGGCGCGGGTGCACGCCCTGCCAGAGGGAAAGCGGGGATGCGGCTGCAGCTCGCGCCATTGGACCCGAAAAGAAGGTGAGTTTATGGGTGACCTGGGGGTATCACACAGAGGGGCATCCTAATATTGGATGCCCCGGGGGGAAGGAATCAATCTATAAGATTCCTGGGCCAATCTCTGTGTGTTTTGGTCCACCTTAAAATGACAATTGGATGAGAGCCCGTGCACAGACCGAGGAGAGTTTTACTGGGCGAATTGGGGGGGGGGGGGGGTTCACACACCCCAATTCGGGATGCCCCGGAAACGGAACAGAACCCGGGAAAGTCAAATTCCCAGGTTTTGCTCCGCTAAGTAATACGTGTGAAACTCAGCAAGACTTCCTGGAAGGGGTTAACTTAGGATGTGAAATTGTTATTATTGCTTATGTAGATAGCGCCCTCTTCTTCTGTAGCGCAGTACAAAGTGGCCGATGTAGCAAACCTTACCCCGGCGCATGTTGTGTTACATTTTCAGTTGGTCTTGCCCCGATTAGCAAGTTATACGTGTCAAGCACAAGGGGTTAACAATGGCCGTGAAATTGTTATTTTTGCTTATGTAGATATCGCCCTCTTCTTCTGTAGCGCAGTACAAAGTGGCCGATGTAGCAAACCTTACCCTGGCGCTTGTCGTGTCACTATTTTAGCCAATTAGCAAGTTATGCGTGTCAACCACAAGGGGTTAATGAAGGCCGTAAAATTGTTAATATTGCTTATCTATATAGCGCCCTCATCTTCTGTAGCGCTGTACAAAGTAGCCGATGTACCTTACCCCAGCGCTTGTCGTGTTACATTTTCAGTGGATCCTGCCCTGATTAGCTAATTAGCAAATGATATGTGTCAAGCTCAAGGGATTAACGATGGCCGTGAAATTGTTATTATTGCTTATGCTGATAGCGCCCTCTTCTTCTGTAGCGCTGTACAAAGTAGCTGATGTAGCAAACCTTACCCCGGCGCTTGCCGCGTCCCTATTTTAGCCAATTAGCAAGTTATACTTGTCAAGCACAAGGGGTTAACAAAAACCGTGAAATTATTATTATTGTTTATGTAGATAGCGCCCTCATGTTCTGTAGCGCTGTACAAAGTAGCCGATGTAGCTAACCTTACCCTGGTGCTTGCCGTGTCACTATTTTAGCCAATTAGAAAGTTATACTTGTCAAGCACAAGGGGTTAACCAAAACTGTGAAATTATTATTATTGTTTATGTAGATAGCGCCCTCATGTTCTGTAGCACTGTACAAAGTAGCCGATGTAGCAAACCTTACCCCGGCGCTTGCCGCGTCCCTATTTTAGCCAATTAGCAAGTTATATGTGTCAAGCACAAGGGGTTAATGAAGCCCATGAAATTGTTATTATTGTTTATGTAGATAGCGCCCTCTTCTTCTGTAGCGCTGTACAAAGTAGCCGATGGATGTAGCAAACCTTACCCCGGCGCTTGCCGTGTCCCTATTTTAGCCAATTAGCAAGTTATACTTGTCAAGCACAAGGGGTTAATGAAGCCCATGCAATTATTATTATTGTTTATGTAGATAGCGCCCTCATGTTCTGTAGCGCTGTACAAAGTAGCCGATGTAGCTAACCTTACCCTGGTGCTTGCCGTGTCCCTATTTTAGCCAATTAGCAAGTTATACTTGTCAAGCACAAAGGGTTAACAAAGGCAGTGAAATTATTCTTAGCGTCAGGACATGACGCCGCACGCTCGGCATCTTGCGGCAGTCGCTGCGCTCCGGAGCCCCCCGGGCCGAATGCTGCATTGACAGGCCAGATATTGGGGGGGGGGGGGGGTTGCAGTTTAGCTGCACAGGTGTGAGCATCACGTGACGTCTCACGGCTCGGCACACCGGGTGCCCGGGTCATGGCTGGCACAGCGGCTGTAGCGCAGCACATATGTGTTCTAAGCAGCCTGGGATCCAGGGAGCAGCTGTGAGTCAGGGAGGAGGAAGAGGAGGAGGAGGGGGGGTGGTCCATGAGCCGCACTTTCCTCCCATCACTCCAAGAGAGGGGAGGGAAAGAGAGGATCAGCTGAGGAATAAGGCTTTCTCTTCTCTGTGATCAGAGCCCCCCAATAAAGCCCCCTCTATCATTGGGGGGGCTGTGAGATGGAGCCGGAGGTGAGTAGCCCTCCCGCCTGCCCGCCGCCGCTGCTGCCACCTCCCCTGCTCCCTGCTGCTGCTGCTTTTTCTGCATGAATGAATGGATCAAGCGATGATGCTGGCTCATCCCCTCATGGCTGCCAGGTTAGTGCCGAGGCTCCTGCGTGTTGTCTGTGCCGATGGTCGGGTGACCTTGTCGGGGTTGTGTGTGGTCACCCGGATGGTGGAGGGGGGGGGCTGCTGATGCCGCTGCGCGGTGACACATCACGCTGCGGAGTGCCCACTCAATGTCAGGGATGCTGATTCCAAGTACCCCCCCCCCCTTCCCCACCGGCCGGGGATGCTGAAATAATCACTGCGTCATCCCGAAGGGTCACCGCAGCCTGTCCGGCACATGTATCATGCCCACCCGTATGTTCACACACTGTACCGCAACCCTCCGGCAGGGTGTGTCTTTTTGTGTCTAGTTCCTGGCTGGGTGAAGTTCTGCACCGGCCAATGTTTATAGGGCTGCTCGCCCTCTGGGGTGGGAGCAGGTGGATGGAGCGGCCCGGACCCGATCATTTCCAGCATTAGAATTCCCCCTGGGGCTCAACCTGGCACTCACCTGACAGATACAGGTAGGTCGCCAGCATCTGTGACCCTGCAGGTGAGGCGCAGGGACCAACGTATATGCTATTATGTACTCTGTACGGCGCTATGGAATAGGTTAGCACAATATAGATATGCAGGTAAGTCAGCGTGATCTGTAACCCAGCAGGTGAGACACAGGGACCAACGTCTATGCTTTATGTACTCTGTACGGTGCTACGGAATAGGTTAGCACTATATAGATATGCAGGTAAGTCAGTGTGATCTGTAACCCAGCAGGTGAGACACAGGGACCAACGTCTATGCTTTATGTACTCTGTACAGCGATACGGAATAGGTTAGCACTATATAAATCAGCAGGTAGGTCAACATGATCTGTAACCCAGCAGGTGAGGTGCAGGGACCTACGTATATGCTATTATGTACTCTGTACAGCGCTACAGAATAGGTTAGCACTATATAAATCAGCAGGTAGGTCAACGTGATCTGTAACTGGCAGGTGAGGCGCAGGGACCAATGTATATGCTATTATGTACTCTGTACGGCGCTACGGAATAGGTTAGCACTATATAGATATACAGGTAAGTCAACATGATCTGTAACCCAGCAGGTGAGGTGCAGGGACCTACGTATATGCTATTATGTACTTTGTACAGCACTACAGAATAGGTTAGCACTATATAAATATGCAGGTAGGTCAACATGATCTGTAACTGACAGGTGAGGCGCAGGGACCAATGTATATGCTATTATGTACTCTGTACAGCGCTACGGAATAGGTTAGCACTATATAAATCAGCAGGTAGGTCAACGTGATCTGTAACTGGCAGGTGAGGCGCAGGGACCAATGTATATGCTATTATGTACTCTGTACGGCGCTACGGAATAGGTTAGCACTATATAGATATACAGGTAAGTCAACATGATCTGTAACCCAGCAGGTGAGGTGCAGGGACCTACGTATATGCTATTATGTACTTTGTACAGCACTACAGAATAGGTTAGCACTATATAAATATGCAGGTAGGTCAACATGATCTGTAACTGACAGGTGAGGCGCAGGGACCAATGTATATGCTATTATGTACTCTGTTAGCACTATATTTTATTATACAGGTAGGTCAGTATGATGTGTAATAGGCCGGTGAAGCACAGTGACCCATGCATATGTCTTTATGTACACTGCTACGGACTAGGTTAGCAATATATATTATTATACAGGTAGGTCAGCATGATGTGTAAGGGGCAGGTGAATGGCCATAGTGTTTATATATATGTGGATGCGCTAGGGACATTCATCTGTGAGGATCTTATGGGCCTTTAAAGAGGAACTTCAGGGGCCCTAGAGTCTAAAAGACTCCGGGGACATCCGAGCTCTACTCCCTGGGGCATCCCGAATTGGAGCCAATCAGCTCGCTCGGTTTCTGCCTCGCCTGCACCATGGGAACGAAAGGAAGGTGAGTGTATAGGGCGATCTGGGTGGGATGCCCCGCCTGAAAGGAACACACAGGAAAGTAAAATTCCTGTGTATTGTTCTTTATGGGCTCTTTGTGGCGCTACGCACTAGGTTAGCACTATATATAATAACAAAGAAACAGGTAGGTCAGACTGGCTTACCAGGGTATCCCCCGGTGGGTCCCTGCTCCCAGAGGCTCCTGTGACGGCCTTCATCACCAAAACATGCTCTAGGTACAGTGCCATGCTTTGCCACCACGCAATCCATGCAATTGCATGGGGCCCCCACCTCTCAGGGGCCCCCCAGAGCTCTGCTGAGTAAATACAGGAAGCGGATGGCGTGTAATACTGGTGCTGCTGTCAGTGCTGAGGCTACATGGGAAAAAAAGCTTTTGTTCCTCTTTATTATTGTATTTTGGTTATATAAAAATGCCTTTGCTTAGGGCCCCCAGACAACTTTTCATGGGGCCCCTGTCTAGGTATAGCATATTTTTGGCATTTACAAGTGCACCCACATAGGCAATACAGTGTGGCATGTGCATTGGCCCTGATTCTAGTGCCAGTAATACTTGCATCTGTGTAGTCACTTCTACTGGTGAGGGGCCCCATACACCCCAGTCCCACACTGCAGGTAGGTCTAAAAGTGGACCAAAACCCAGGATTTTGACTATCTTGGGTTTTGGTCCATTCCCCACCCCAATCGGGGATGCCCTGCTGCGTGAAACCCCCCAGATCGCTGATTAACTCACCTCTTCCCGATCCTACGGCACATGCGCGGCCAATCAGCGCACTCGTAGCCGCTGACGTCACGTCGTCTAAGGCCAGCGGCCCCCGCTGCCCTCTTACAAGGCATTTGTGAATGGCTGGTGCGGACAGTGCGGAGTGATAGCGGGGATGTGGCCGCGGCTCGCGCATGCGCCGTTGGACCGGGAAGCAAGGTAAGTGTATGGGGTGACCTGGGGGGTTTCACACAGCGGGGCATTGATTTTGAATGCCCCCGGGGGGGGGGGGGGAATCGATCGGCCCGGAAATCTTATAAATTCCCAGGCTGATCTCAGTGGGTTTTGATCCACTTTAATGATAACTGTAACTAGCAGGTGAAGCAGTGGCTGGCTCAGCTGGCCAGAATATATATATATATGTGTGTGTGTGTGCTAGTGACATTCCTCTGTGGAGATCTTAAATGCCTTAATGTAGTTTGTACAGCGCTATGGAATAGGTTAGCGCCTGTAGCCCTGTTTTGAGGTGGGTTTCCCGCTCCAGACAGGTCAGGTAGAATAGCAGTTTGGTATTAGTCAGTGTCTCCACCCAGAACAGGGTCCTTGTGGGTAATGACAGCGAACTTAAACCGGACCTTCACCATGATTTATTGAAAAGCCCAAACCCTTAATAGACAATTCCCCAGCATCTAAAATAATGTATTTTAAGTTTTTAGTCACTTATTATTCTTTTCCCCACTGGGCTGCAACTCTGTTCAGGACTTTAGGATAAGGGCGCCGCCATCTTGACTCAGAAGCATCACACTTACTGAGGAGAGGAGAGTTGGATAAAGTACAGGGGGGCGGGTTACAGCTGTGCTTTGCTCAGACAGAGCAGAGCTGGGGTCAGGAAAAGGTCAGCAATCCCAGAATGCAGAGCAGCACAGTCAGAAGACACTTCCTGTTTGCAGGCTGCCTGATGAGCCACCATCTTGGATTTTTAAAGGCTCATAACATGCAGTAGATGCAGGTAGGATGATTTTTAATGTGAGCAATCTGTATGTACAGGGTGTGGGAAACATATAAGATATAATCTTATTCAGGGTGAAGGTCCGGATTAATGTGAGCAATCTGTATGTACAGGGTGTGGGAAACATATAAGATAGGCTCTTATTCAGGATGATGGTCCGCTTTAAAGAGGAGCAACAACCTAAGATTCTAGGGCCGGTAGTCTCTCTCTTTTTGGGGAATCCTGAATTGAATGGAACCCCCCGGTGTCGCCTGCTACTCTCATCTCACAGCAGTCCCACAATGCATCCCTTCTATTCCTTTAGCTGTGGCGCGTTTCCCACCGGGCATTTCTGTGCAGGAGCAGACCAGAGAGGGGCTGCAGTTAGGAGGAGCTGGATATGAGGAGCAGACCAGAGAGGGGCGGCAGTTAGGAGGAGCTGGATATGAGGGGCAGACCAGAGAGGGGCGGCAGTTAGGAGGAGCTGGATATGAGGAGCAGACCAGAGAGGGGCGGCAGTTAGGAGGAGCTGGATATGAGGAGCAGACCAGAGAGGGGCGGCAGTTAGGAGGAGCTGGATATGAGGAGCAGACCAGAGAGGGGCGGCAGTTAGGAGGAGCTGGATATGAGGAGCAGACCAGAGAGGGGCGGCAGTTAGGAGGAGCTGGATATGAGGGGCAGACCAGAGAGGGGCAGCAGTTAGAAGGAGCTGGATATGAGGAGCAGACCAGAGAGGGGCAGCAATTAGGAGGAGCTGGATATGAGGAGCAGACCAGAGAGGGGCGGCAGTTAAGAGGAGCTGGATATAAGGAGCAGACCAGAGAGGGGCGGCAGTTAGGAGGAGCTGGATATGAGGAGCAGACCAGAGAGGGGCGGCAGTTAGGAGGAGCTGGATATGAGGAGCAGACCAGAGAGGGGCGGCAGTTAGGAGGAGCTGGATATGAGGAGCAGACCAGAGAGGGGCGGCAGTTAGGAGGAGCTGGATATGAGGAGCAGACCAGAGAGGGGCGGCAGTTTGGAGGCACTGGATATAAGGAGCAGACCAGAGAGGGGCGGCAGTTTGGAGGCACTGGATATAAGGAGCAGACCAGAGAAGGGCAGCAGTTAGGAGGAGCTGGATATAAGGAGCAGACCAGAGAGGGGCGGCAGTTTGGAGGCACTGGATATAAGGAGCAGACCAGAGAAGGGCGGCAGTTAGGAGGAGCTGGATATAAGGAGCAGACCAGAGAGGGGCGGCAGTTTGGAGGCACTGGATATAAGGAGCAGACCAGAGAAGGGCGGCAGTTAGGAGGAGCTGGATATAAGGAGCAGACCAGAGAGGGGGGGCAGTTTGGAGGAGCTGGATATGAGGAGCCGACCAGAGAAGGGCGGCAATTACGAGGAGCTGTATATGAGGGGCAGACCAGAGAGGGGCGGCAGTTAGGAGAAGCTGGATATGAGGAGCAGAAAAGAGAGGGGCTGCAGATAGGAGGAGCTGGATATAAGGAGCAGACCAGAGAGGGGCAGAAATTAGGAGGAGCTGGATATGAGGGGCAGACCAGAGAGGGGTGGCAACTAGGAGGAGCTGGATATGAGGAGCAGACCAGAGAGGGGCGGCAGTTAGGAGGAGCTGGATATGAGGGGCAGACCAGAGAGGGGCAGCAGTTAGGAGGAGCTGGATATGAGGAGCAGACCAGAGAGGTGGCGGCAGTTAGAAGGAGCTGGATATGAGGGGCAGACCAGAGAGGGGCGACAGTTAGGAGAAGCTGGATATGAGTAGCAGGCCAGAGAAGGGCGGCAGTTAGGAGGAGCTGGATATGAGGAGCAGACCAGAGAGGGGCGGCAGTTAGGAGGAGCTGGATATGAGGGGCAGACCAGAGAGGGGCGGCAGTTAGGAGAAGCTGGATATGAGGAGCAGAAAAGAGAGGGGCTGCAGTTAGGAGGAGCTGGATATGAGGAGCAGACCAGAGAGGGGCGGCAGTTAGGAGGAGCTGGATATGAGGAGCAGACCAGAGAGGGGCGGCAGTTAGGAGAAGCTGGAAATGAGTAGCAGGCCAGAGAGGGGCGACAGTTAGGAGGAGCTGGATATGAGGAGCAGACCAGAGAGGGGTGGCAGTTAGGAGGGGCTGGATATGAGGGGTCGCAATTAGGAGGAGCTGGATATGAGGAGCAGACCAGAGAGGGGCGGCAGTTAGGAGGAGCTGGATATGAGGAGCAGACCAGAGAGGGGCGGCAGATAGGAGGAGCTGGATATGAGGAGCAGACCAGAGAGGGGCGGTGGTTAAAAGGAACTGGATATGAGGGGCAGACCAGAGAGGGGCGGCAGTTAGGAGAAGCTGGATATGAGGAGCAGACCAGAGAGGGGCGGCAGTTAGGAGGAGCTGGATATGAGGAGCAGACCAGAGAGGGGTGGCAGTTAGGAGGGGCTGGATATGAGGGGTCGCAATTAGGAGGAGCTGGATATGAGGAGCAGACCAGAGAGGGGCGGCAGTTAGGAGGAGCTGGATATGAGGAGCAGACCAGAGAGGGCCGGTCGTTAGGAGGAGCTGGATATGAGGAGCAGACCAGAGAGGGGCAGCAGTTAGGAGAAGCTGGATATGAGGAGCAGACCAGAGAGGGGCGACAGTTAGAAGGAGCTGGATATGAGGAGCAGACCAGAAAGGGGCGGCAGTTAGGAGGAGCTGGATATGAGGAGCAGACCAGAGAGGGGCAGCAGTTAGGAGAAGCTGGATATGAGGAGCAGACCAGAGAGGGGCGACAGTTAGGAGAAGCTGGATATGAGGAGCAGACCAGAAAGGGGCGGCAGTTAGGAGGAGCTGGATATGAGGAGCAGACCAGAGAGGGGCGGCAGTTAGGAGGAGCTGGATATGAGGAGCAGACCAGAGAGGGCCGGTCGTTAGGAGGAGCTGGATATGAGGAGCAGACCAGAGAGGGGCGGCATTTAGGAGGAGCTGGATATGAGGAGCAGACCAGAAAGGGGCGGCAGTTAGGAGGAGCTGGATATGAGGAGCAGACCAGAGAGGGCCGGTCGTTAGGAGGAGCTGGATATGAGGAGCAGACCAGAGAGGGGCGGCAGTTAGGAGGAGCTGGATATGAGGAGCAGACCAGAGAGGGCCGGTCGTTAGGAGGAGCTGGATATGAGGAGCAGACCAGAGAGGGGCAGCAGTTAGGAGAAGCTGGATATGAGGAGCAGACCAGAGAGGGGCGACAGGAGGAGCTGGATATGAGGAGCAGACCAGAGAATGGGCGGCAGTTAGGAGGAGCTAGATATGAGGAGCAGACCAGAGAGGGGCGGCAGTTAGGAGGAGCTGGATATGAGGAGCAGACCAGAGAGGGGCGGCAGTTAGGAGGAGCTGGATATGAGGAGCAGACCAGAGAGGGCCGGTCGTTAGGAGGAGCTGGATATGAGGAGCAGACCAGAGAGGGGCAGCAGTTAGGAGAAGCTGGATATGAGGAGCAGACCAGAGAGGGGCGACAGTTAGGAGGAGCTGGATATGAGGAGCAGACCAGAGAGGGCCGGTCGTTAGGAGGAGCTGGATATGAGGAGCAGACCAGAGAGGGGCGGCAGTTAGGAGGAGCTGGATATGAGGAGCAGACCAGAGAATGGGCGGCAGTTAGGAGGAGCTAGATATGAGGAGCAGACCAGAGAGGGGCGGCAGTTAGGAGGAGCTGGATATGAGGAGCAGACCAGAGAGGGGTGGCAGTTAGGAGGAGCTGGATATGAGGGTTCGCAATTAGGAGGAGCTGGATATGAGGAGCAGACCAGAGAGGGAGGCAGTTAGGAGGAGCTGGATATGAGGAGCAGACCAGAGAGGGGTGGCAGTTAGGAGGAGCTGGATATGAGGGGTCGCAATTAGGAGGAGCTGGATATGAGGAGCAGACCAGAGAGGGGCGGCAGTTAGGAGGAGCTGGATATGAGGAGCAGACCAGAGAGGGCCGGTCGTTAGAAGGAGCTGGATATGAGGAGCAGACCAGAGAGGGGCGGCAGTTAGGAGGAGCTGGATATGAGGAGCAGACCAGAGAGGGAGGCAGTTAGGAGGAGCTGGATATGAGGAGCAGACCAGAGAGGGGTGGCAGTTAGGAGGAGCTGGATATGAGGGGTCGCAATTAGGAGGAGCTGGATATGAGGAGCAGACCAGAGAGGGGCGGCAGTTAGGAGGAGCTGGATATGAGGAGCAGACCAGAGAGGGCCGGTCGTTAGAAGGAGCTGGATATGAGGAGCAGACCAGAAAGGGGCGGCAGTTAGGAGGAGCTGGATATGAGGAGCAGACCAGAAAGGGGCGGCAGTTAGGAGGAGCTGGATATGAGGAGCAGACCAGAGAGGGCCGGTCATTATGAGGAGCTGGATATGAGGAGCAGACCAGAGAGGGGCAGCAGTTAGGAGAAGCTGGATATGAGGAGCAGACCAGAGAGGGGCGACAGTTAGGAGGAGCTGGATATGAGGAGCAGACCAGAGAGGGGCGGTAATTAGGAGGAACTGGATATGAGGAGCAGACCAGAGAGGGGCAGTTAGGAGCATATGAAGAGCTGACCAGAGAGGGGTGGCAGTTAGGAGGGGTTGTATATGAGGAGCAGGAACAGGCTCCTATAGCAATATATGGGCAAGATGGTTTCTACATGCAGACCTATATACAGCACAGACCTGAGGCGATGGGGCCCCGATGCCATAGCCATAGGGCAGAGGGACGTCTGCCACCAGAGAAGTATTAGCTGTTAGCTGCTTCCCCTGCTCTGGGCTGAATACATAGATGACAGCAAGTCATGTGCTCCCTCTTATTGATACATTTGGATACATCCACTCCTTACAGGGGCAGGAAGTGTCCCATCAACCCCTGAGTGAGAGGGGCCCCTCTGTGACATCTCCTGTGAGTGTTACCAGGCTTCTCCTGTTTGGAAATACAAAAAGAGAATCTCCTGACACACTATGAAGGTATTCAGGTAGGTCACTACTATCTGGGCAGCTCAGCACTGGGCGCACCAGGGCCCCTGCACCTTGGGGGGCCCCCTCATCCCCTCTACACTGGGCAGCCCCTATACAGGATGCAGGGCCATGCAGCCAGGGGCAGATTAGTCTTCGGGAGAAACTTTCTCTCAGTCCCTCTATTCTTTGTATTTTTTTTCCTCCTATTCTTTTCACTTTCTTTCCATCCTTTCTATCCTTTGTTTCTTTATTTTATCTGTTCATTCTGCCATTCCTCATCTTCCTTTCTTCTTTCTTTCTATTATTATGTCATTCCTTCTTTTTTATGTCTTTATTTAGTTCAGGCCTTCTATTTGTTCTTTCCTTTTATTCTCTTTGTTTCTTTCATTACATCATATGCTTTTGTTCTTTGTTTCTTTCCATTTATTCTTTGTTCTTTATTTCTTATTCTTCCTGCCATTCCTTCTATTATTATTTGTTCTTTGTTTCTTATTCTTCCTGCCATTCCTTCTATTATTGTTCTTTATTTCTCTTCCTTCACAGCATTCCTTCTATTATTATTTGTTCTTTATTTCTTATTCTTCCTGCCATTCCTTCTATTATTATTTGTTCTTTATTTCTTTTTCTTCCTGCCATTCCTTCTATTATTATTTGTTCTCTATTTCTTATTCTTCCTGGCATTTCTTCTATTATTATTTGTTCTTTATTTCTCTTCCTTCCCGTCATTCCTTCTATTATTATTTGTTCTTTATTTCTTATTCTTCCTGCCATTCCTTCTATTATTATTTGTTCTTTATTTCTTATTCTTCCTGCCATTCCTTCTATTATTATTTGTTCTTTATTTCTTATTCTTCCTGCCATTCCTTCTATTATTATTTGTTCTTTATTTCTCTTTTTTACTGTCATTTCTTCTATTATTATTTGTTCTTTATTTCTCTTTTTTCCTGCCATTCCTTCTATTATTATTTGTTCTTTATTTCTTATTCTTCCCGCCATTCCTTCTATTATTATTTGTTCTTTATTTCTCTTCCTTCACAGCATTCATTCTATTATTATTTGTTCTTTATTTCTTATTCTTCCTGCCATTCCTTCTATTATTATTTGTTCTTTATTTCTCTTTCTTCCTGCCATTCCTTCTATTATTATTTGTTCTTTATTTCATATTCTTCCTGCCATTCCTTCTATTATTATTTGTTCTTTATTTCTTATTCTTCCTGCCATTCCTTCTATTATTATTTGTTCTCTATTTCTTATTCTTCCTGCCATTCCTTCTATTATTATTTGTTCTTTATTTCTCTTTTTTCCTGTCATTTCTTCTATTATTATTTGTTCTTTATTTCTCTTTCTTCCTGCCATTCCTTCTATTATTATTTGTTCTTTATTTCCCTTTCTTCCTGTCATTCCTTCTATTATTATTTGTTCTTTATTTCCCTTTCTTCCTGTCATTCCTTCTATTATTATTTGTTCTTTATTTCTCTTTTTTCCTGTCATTTCTTCTATTATTATTTGTTCTTTATTTCTTATTCTTCCTGCCATTCCTTCTATTATTATTTGTTCTTTATTTCTTATTCTTCCTGCCATTCCTTCTATTATTATTTGTTCTTTATTTCTCTTCCTTCCCGTCATTCATTCTATTATTATTTGTTCTTTATTTCTCTTTCTCCCCGCCATTTCTTCTATTATTATATTAAAACAGTGGGGTATCCCCCATCAGGGTGTCCCAGGGGAAAGAACCAAAACCCAGGATTTTGGACCTACCAGGCATTTGTGAATGGCCGCTCCCTGTTAGAGGGTAGCAGGGGATGCGGTTGCCAGTGCGCTCTAAGCCACTGTCCTTAGACGACGTGACATCAGCGGATCCGAGCGCGCTGATTGGACGAGCGGCCGCGCATGCGCCATAGGACCGGCAGCTCACCTAGGGGTGAGTTGCCTTAGGCGATCTGGGGGGTTTCACACAGCGGGGAGCCCCGGGGGAAAGGACCAAAACCCAGGATGGTCAAAATCCTGGGTTTTGGTCTGCTTTAAAGCTCAGGGGCATCCTTATTTGGGATGCCCCGCTTTGTGAAACCTCTTGAGGTCGCCCATAATAACTCACTTTTACAGTGCATGTTTACATAGGCAAGCGAGCCAGGAAGAAGGTGAGTTTTTTGGGGCCCGGAGGGGGGTATTCCCACAGTGGGATGCCCCAGGGGAGGTGAGCGGGCGACGTCGGGTTTAGTTCCGTTAAAGCCAAACTCCGGGCATCTGCCTCAACCTCCTTTGACTTCTATGGGATCTTCCTACCAGTCACATGACACAATAGCCTGGGGCATCCCCAATGAGGTGCATCCGAGTCACATGACCTAACTCCCTCCGGTTCTCCCGCTGGCTCCATTTAATTCTACCGGATCAGGATCCTGGTCACATGACAAATCTCCCTGCGGCATAAGCGCGTGCTCCTCTGACGGAGTCACATGTCCCTCCAAGGTGAGTAGCATTCTTGTTCTGTCCCATACATGCCCTTTAATTTAAAGCAGACCTTCACCCTGGAAAAGAGCCTATCTAGTATGTTTCCCCCCGTACATACAGATTGCCCACATTAATCCGGACCCTCACTCTGAATAAGAGTCATTCTTATATGTTTCCCCCACCCTGTACATACAGATTGCCCGCATTAATCCGGACCTTCACCCTGAATAAGTCCCTATCTTATGTTTCCCACACCCTGTACATACAGATTGCCCACATTAATCCAGACCTTCACCCTGAATAAGAGCCTATCTTATATGTTTCCCACACCCTGTACATACAGATTGCCCACATTAATCTGGACCCTCACCCTGAATAAGAGCCTATCTTGTATGTTTCCCACACCCTGTAAATACAGATTGCTCACATTAATCCGGACCTTCACCCTGAATAAGGGCCTATCTTATGTTTCCCACACCCTGTAAATACAGATTGCTCACATTAATAATCATCCTACCTGCCCCTAGTGTTTTTTCTGAGCCGTTAAACATCCAAGATGGCGGTCCATGGAGTCTCAGGCTGCCTGCAAACTGGAGGTGTCTTCTGAATGTGCGGCTCTGCATTCTGGGATTGCTGTCCTTTCCCTGACCCCAGCTCTGCTCAGCTATAACCCGGCCCCTGCACTTTACCCCCTCTCCTCTCCTCAGTATGTGATGCTTGTGATGCAAGACGGCGGCGCCCATATCCTAAAGTCCCGAACAGAGTTGCAGCCCAGTTGGGGAAAGAATAAAAAGTGACTAAAAGTGTAAAATATATTAGTTTTAGATGCTGGGGAATAGTTTTTAAAGGGTTTGGGCTTTTCATTAAATGACACTATAGGTCCAGTTTAAAGTGGACCCACACTCGTATGAGTATGTAAAGCAGCAGGGACTTAGGGCTGTAATGGGAGGAGCCTCTGGGACACTTTCCAAAGCGGCGCCTGTGCCCAACTCCAGGAAGCCAGTCGTAGCGCTCACCCCTCATTGCCTGGGAGGAGGTTGGGAATGGAAAGCCCGTCCTTATCTCATGCCAGGCTTCCTTATAGATAAAGAGAACTGAGACAACGTCTGATTCCTCACCAGAGACTATAGCGCGCAGCGAGAGGGGCGTGCCGACAAGGGAGGGCACCACATGGCTCAGCGCCGGGGGTAAGGGCAGGATAAATACGGTTTATTCTTTAACCTTTTCTTAAACCGGACCTTCACCATGATTTAATGAAAAGTCCAAACCCTTAAAAAAACTATTCCCCAGCATCTAAAATTAATATATTTTAAGTTTGTAGTCACTTACTTATTATTCTTTCCCCCGCTGGGCTGCAACTCTGTTCAGGACTTTAGGATACGGGCACCGCCATCTTGACTCAGAAACATCACAGACCGAGGAGAGGAGAGTGGGATAAAGTACAGGGGAGGTAGGGTTATAGCTGTGCTTTGCTCAGACAGAGCAGAGCTGGCGTCAGGAAAAGGTCAGCAATCCCAGAATGCAGAGCAGCGCAGTCTGAAGGCACTTCCTGGCTGCCTGATGTTCCATGAGCCGCCATCTTGGATGTTTAAAGGCTCATAACATGCAGTAGATGCAGGTAGGATGATTTTTAATGTGAGCAATCTGTATGTACAGGGAGCGGGGAAACATAAGATAGGATCTTATTCACGGTGAAGGTCCGGATTAATGTGAGCAATCTGTATGTACAGGGTGTGGGAAACATAAGATAGGATCTTATTTACGGTGGAGGACCGGATTAATGTGAGCAATCTGTATGTACAGGGTGGGGGAAACATATAAGATAGACTCTTATTCAGGGTGAAGGTACGGATTAATGTGAGCAATCTGTATGTACAGGGTGGGGGAAACATATAAGATGGACTCTTATTCAGGGTGAAGGTCCGCTTTAAAGCGGAACAAAACCAAAATCAGCCTAAAAGACTCCAGGGCCAGCCACTGGTCTTCCCCTGGGATGCCCCGCTGTGTGAACCTTCTTGTTCAATATTTCTATTGACAGTTATTAATAACAGAACAATCATCGTAATCATCCAGTATCCAATTATAAGTAGGTTATATATATGTAGGTTATAGGTTATATATATATGTAGGTTATAGGTGATATATATGTAGGTTATAGGTGATATATATGTAGGTTATAGGTGATATATATGTAGGTTATAGGTTATATATATGTAGGTTATATATATATGTAGGTTATAGGTGATATATATGTAGGTTATAGGTGATATATATGTAGGTTATAGGTGATATATATGTAGGTTATAGGTTATATATATGTAGGTTATAGGTTATATATATGTAGGTTATAGGTTATATATAGGTTATAGGTTATATATATGTAGGTTATAGGTTATATATATGTAGGTTATAGGTTATATATATGTAGGTTATATATATATGTAGGTTATAGGTTATATATATGTAGGTTATAGGTTATATATATGTAGGTTATAGGTTATATATAAGTAGGTTATAGGTTATATATATGTAGGTTATAGAATGGATGTACAGCGGTCAGAGACATCATTTTCACGCTACATAACATATATAGTCCAGTATTTTGTAAAAGCACATTACTGTCAGGCTTATCCAAGTCGGTCTCACACATATGCCAATGTACTTTAATAGCAGGAACGCATACTGGATTCCTTCTCAGCCTTTTAAACCAGAAAATAGCAGGAGGGTAGGAGAAAAACAGACATGATTGAAAGGGGAGGTGACACATTAAAGTGGACCAACACCCAGGATTTTGACTATCCTGGGTTTTGGTCCACTTCGGTGGGGCACCCCGATCTGCCAATCCCCGCCGACGGACAAGAGAGCGCTCCCGCGCCTCACTCTCACAGGGCGCGCACCCGCGCTGGCCATTCACAAACGGCCGGCGCGGGTGCGCGTCCTGCTAGAGGGACGCGCGGGAGGCGGCGACGGGCGCTGCTGGATCGAGGAGCAGGTAGGGATTTAGGGGTTTCTGGGGGGTTTCACCGATCGGGGTGCCCCGCAGTCAGGGGACTGATCAGTCCGGGAATCTTATAGATTCCCGGGCCGATCAGTGGAGGGTGTTGGTCCACTTTAAGGGAAGGGAAAAGGATAAAATGAAATAAACTGTAAATTAAAAAAAAAGAAAAAAAAAAAAAAAGGAGACCAAGGGATAACTTTGTATAATTCTAATAACACCTGTTCAACTAGTAAGGAGGTCAGAGTCGAAATTTGTCTGTAAATAGTTGTGGATCCATGGTAGTCCCCACCTCTCGAAATGTCTCCAGACCCGCTCTATTGATTGCGGTCATCTTCTCCATTGCCATAATAAAGTTGGCGCTGTTCCTAAACGCTGTGTGAACCTTCTATCCTGGCTCACGGAAATACTCACCTTTTCCCATGGCTTCCACATCGGCCACCACATCCCCAGCATCCCCGGGCAGAGACGCCCTCCTGGTCCCAGCCATTCAGTTAGGCCGGGGGCGGGAGCACGCCCCAATCTTAAGGAAAACTGGGGATGCGGGTGACCCCTATTGCCAAGCACTGTGTCTCAACAGAGCCTCATCGCTGATCATTAAAGTGGACCAAAACCCAGGATTTTGACTATCCTGGGTTTTGGTCCTTGCCCCCGGGGGACCCCGCCTGGAGTGCCCCACTGTATGAAACCCCCCAGGTCACCAAAACAAACTCACCTCTTCCCGGTCCTACGGCACATACACGGCCGCTCATCCAATCAGCGCGCTCGGATCTAAGGCGAGCAGCTCCTAGCGCACTAACGCACGCTAACAGAAGGATAGCGGGATGCGGGCGAGCCTCGCACATGCGCTGTTGGAGCAGGAAAGAAATTAAGTGTATGGGGCGACCTGGGGGGGGGGTTTTACACAGCGGGGCATCCCGATTTGGATGCCCCGGGGGAACAGAATCGATTGGCTGGGGAATGCGATAGATTCTACGACCGATCACCGTGGGTTTTGGTCCACTTTAAAAGCTTTGCGAGTACCCCACATCACGCTGCTCAGCCCTGTCACTTTTTGCCGACTCAAAGGGGACAATTTTTTTTTTAATACAGTAAATAAAGTACATTAGTAAAATATTTCTTTCTTTGTAGCCTATCATAGAATAGCATTTCCTTATCACATTCATGACACTTCTCTTTTAAAGTGAACCAAAACCCAGGATTTTGACTATCCTGGGTATTGGTCCTTGCCCCCAGGGCGCCCCAATGCGGGATGCCCCAGTGTGTTAAGCCCCTCAGGTCGCCAGAACAAACTCCGCTTTCCACGGTCCTGCGGCGCATGCGCGGCCTCCCGTCCAATGAGCGCATTCGACTGCTCTGGCGCGAGCTCGTCTAAGGAGCCGAGTGGGCTAGCGGCCCCATCCCTGTTACCCTCTAACAGGGAACGTGTCCACACCGGCCATTCACAAATGCTTGGTGTGGGCACGAGACCTATGAAAGAGACAGCGGGGATGCAGCTGATGCTTGTGCATGTGCCATTGGACCCGGGGAAGAAGGGGAGTATACCGTGCGACCTAGGGGGTTTCACACAGCAGGGCATCCCGATTCTGGATGCCCCAGGGGGGGATGGAACCTAGCGGCCCTCGAATCTTAAAGATTCCAGGGCCGATGCTCATGTGTTTTGTTCCACTTTAAGCTGGTTATTTGCCTGGCGTGCTGCTTTCCTAAACCACATTACTAAGTATAGAGACCCGGCACAGGGACGGGAGGGCTAATTGGCCCATGATACCTACAGGGCAGTTTTGATGCAAAACAGCGCTCAGTGCAGGAGGAAAGAAAGTCCACCCTATCCTCACCTATGGTGCAGCTGCTGCCCTGTACAGGTGTGTGCCATGCTGTGCCTCTGCTATAGTACCCCCTCCCCATACCAGAGCCCAATGTAGGGGGTCTGTAGCCGGCACCACTAACAGTGGCCCTGACCCATGCTGCAAATAGGATGGTTTGGATAAAGGCCCCCCCTCCCTCCCCATGGCCTTGGCACCCATGCCGATTGCCCTTCCCTAGAAACAGCCCTGGGTACCCATATACTTGGGGCTGGATTCACTATTAGGCTTATTTAGGCCTCTGTATAGTAATGAGCCAAGGTAACTACACCTTTCTACCTCCTCCATTCCTTTCTCTCCTCCTGAGCGCAATCCCTGCAATTGCCGGTCCTGCCAGGTGGGCAGGACTTTGGGGAAATTGCCGGCTCTATTGCTGAGAAAGGAGAGAAGTCAGGATGGAGAAACCAAAAGGTGCTGCCTGTGGGGTGAGGGATGTGGGGGAGATCAGTAAAAAAAAAGCCTTCCCCAAGGGCATCCCGAATCAGGATGCCCCGCTGTATAACCCAACAACAAGGGCACCGCAAAAGTCACCTGCTTTCTGGCGCCTTCGGCGATGCAAACTCCCAGCAGTCGTAGACCCTCATTTTCTAAGTCGTCCTTTAGCTTGACCACCAATTATCCACATGATCAAGCTGAAGGATTCCTAAAAGAGCCGGTACCGGTAAGTCTAACGGAGGTTTTTCCAAGTCATCCTTCAGCTTGACCACGAGGAGAGCTTGAGCACGTGGATAATTGGTGGTCAAGCTGAAGGATTAAAAAAAAAAAAGCCATTACCGGTAAGTCTGAGTTTTTTTGTTCTGTGAGCGCGCTCCCACCCCCCAGCCATTCAGATTGGCTGATGCTCTGCTTTTAAACAGAACCGTTTGCGGAGCATTACATATGCACAGCAATATGTGTCGTAGGACCAGGGAAAGGCGAGTTTGTATGGGCGTTCTGGAGGGTTTCACACAGCGGGGAATCCCAATTCAGGATTCTAGGGGGTGGGACAAAACCCGCCTGTCACTTCTAGGGAACATCAAGCCGAACAGTGGGTCTGATCGTTCATGGAATTAATGATCGCACCCCGGGTGGATTTCTTTAGGCTGCTACAACAAACGCCCACGTCACCTGTGGGCAGTTATTTCCAATCCAAAACAATAAGGTCAGAGTTTTTCCAGTCCACCCGATAGGTGGTTTCCAAGTTCCCGGCATCAGATCGTCCCACAGACGCCGGCCATGTGGTGGGCAGGATTAGATAGGTAGTGGCAGGATGCGGCTGCGCCGTGCAGATTGTTCCTTTGTATGATCGGAGATGGTGAGGCAGTTGGGGGAAAAAAAAAGTCTCTTCCTGTTTGGTGGTGGCCGGGTGGGGGGTGTGGTGAGATATCTCCTCACTGGCTGTGTATTGGCCGTCACTCGTCGTCTTTCTTCACCTGTTTCGTTTTCTCTCCTCTTCAGCCCTCGGTCATGGATGTACGGCTCTGATTTTCGGCTTTACTCACCTGTTCGGCTCTCTGCTGCCTGCATCCCTCCTGGCTCCCATCCACCCACCCTGTGCCCGCATCCCCCGGCACCCACCCATCCTGTGCCCTCATCCCCCAGCACCCACCCTGTACCCGCATCCCCCAGCACCCACCCTGTGCCCACATCCCCCCAGCACCCACCCTGTGCCCGCATCCCCCAGCACCCACCCTGTGCCCACATCCCCCAGCACCCACCCTGTACCCGCATCCCCCAGCACCCACCCTGTGCCCACATCCCCCTAGCATCCACCCACCCTGTGCCCTCATCCCCCAGCACCCACCCTGTACCCGCATCCCCCAGCACCCACCCTGTGCCCACATCCCCCTAGCATCCACCCACCCTGTGCCCTCATCCCCCAGCACCCACTCTGTACCCGCATCGGCCATTCACAAATGCTTGGTGTGGGCACGAGACCTATGAAACAGACAGCGGGGATGCAGCCGATGCTTGTGCATGTGCCATTGGACACGGGGAAGAAGGGGAGTATACCATGCGACCTGGGGGGTTTCACACAGCAGGGCATCCCGATTCTGGATGCCCCAGGGGGGGGATGGAACCTAGCGGCCCTCGAATCTTAAAGATTCCAGGGCCGATGCTCATGTGTTTTGTTCCACTTTAAGCTGGTTAATTGCCTGGCGTGCTGCTTTCCTAAACCACATTACTAAGTATAGAGACCCGGCACAGGGACGGGAGGGCTAATTGGCCCATGATACCAACAGGGCAGTTTCGATGCAAAACAGCGCTCAGTGCAGGAGGAAAGAAAGTCCACCCTATCCTCACCTATGGTGCAGCTGCTGCCCTGTACAGGTGTGTGCCATGCTGTGCCTCTGCTATAGTACCCCCTCCCCATAACAGAGCCCAATGTAGGGGGTCTGTAGCCGGCACCACTAACAGTGGCCCTGACCCATGCTGCAAATAGGATGGTTTGGATAAAGGCCCCCCCCTCCCTCCCCATGGCCTTGGCGCCCATCCCTAGAAACAGCCCTGGGTACCCATATACTTGGGGCTGGATTCACTATTAGGCTTATTTAGGCCTCTGTATAGTAATGAGCCAAGGTAACTACACCTTTCTACCTCCTCCATTCCTTTCTCTCCTCCTGAGCGCAATCCCTGCAATTGCCGGTCCTGCCGGGTGGGCAGGACTTTGGGGAAATTGCCAGCTCTATTGCTGAGAAAGGAGAGAAGTCAGGATGGGGAAACCAAAAGGTGCTGCCTGTGGGGTGAGGGATGTGGGGGAGATCAGTGAAAAAAAAAAAAAAAAGCCTTCCCCGAGGGCATCCCGAATCAGGATGCCCCGCTGTATAACCCAACAACAAGGGTACCGCAAAAGTCACCTACTTTCTGTCGCCTTCGGCGATGCAAACTCCCAGCAGTCGTAGACCCTCATTTTCTAAGTCGTCCTTTAGCTTGACCACCAATTATCCACATCCGTCAAGCTGAAGGATTCCTAAAAGAGCCGGTACCGGTAAGTCTAACGGAGGTTTTTCCAAGTCATCCTTCAGCTTGACCACGAGGAGAGCTTGAGCACGTGGATAATTGGTGGTCAAGCTGAAGGATTCAAAAAAAAAAACCATTACCGGTAAGTCTGAGTTTTTTTGTTCTGTGAGCGCGCTCCCACCCCCCAGCCATTCAGATTGGCTGATGCTCTGCTTTTAACAGAACCGTTTGCGGAGCATTACATATGCACAGCAATATGTGTCGTAGGACCAGGGAAAGGCGAGTTTGTATGGGCGTTCTGGAGGGTTTCACACCCTGGGAATCCCAATTCAGGATTCTAGGGGGTGGGACAAAACCCGCCTGTCACTTCTAGGGAACATCAAGCCGAACAGTGGGTCTGATTGTTCATGGAATTAATGATCGCACCCCGGGTGGATTTCTTTAGGCTGCTACAACAAACGCCCACGTCACCTGTGGGCAGTTATTTCCAATCCAAAACAATAAGGTCAGAGTTTTTCCAGTCCACCCGATAGGTGGTTTCCAAGTTCCCGGCATCAGATCGTCCCACAGACGCCGGCCATGTGGTGGGCAGGATTAGATAGGTAGTGGCAGGATGCGGGCTGCGCCGTGCAGATTGTTCCTTTGTATGATCGGAGATGGTGAGGCAGTTGGGGGAAAAAAAAAGTCTCTTCCTGTTTGGTGGTGGCCGGGTGGGGGGTGTGGTGAGATATCTCCTCACTTGCTGTGTATTGGCCGTCACTCGTCGTCTTTCTTCACCTGTTTCGTTTTCTCTCCTCTTCAGCCCTCGGTCATGGATGTACGGCTCTGATTTTCGGCTTTACTCACCTGTTCGGCTCTCTGCTGCCTGCATCCCTCCTGGCTCCCATCCACCCACCCTGTGCCCGCATCCCCCGGCACCCACCCATCCTGTGCCCTCATCCCCCAGCACCCACCCTGTACCCGCATCCCCCAGCACCCACCCTGTGCCCACATCCCCCCAGCACCCACCCTGTGCCCGCATCCCCCAGCATCCACCCACCCACCCTGTGCCCGCATCCCCCGGCACCCACCCATCCTGTGCCCTCATCCCCCAGCACCCACCCTGTACCCGCATCCCCCAGCACCCATCCTGTGCCCACATCCCCCAGCACCCACCCTGTGCCCGCATCCCCCAGCACCCACCCTGTGCCCACATCCCCCCAGCACCCACCCTGTGCCCACATCCCCCAGCACCCACCCTGTACCCGCATCCCCCAGCACCGACCCTGTGCCCACATCCCCCTAGCATCCACCCACCCTGTGCCCACATCCCCCAGCACCCACCCTGTGCCCACATCCCCCCAGCACCCACCCTGTGCCCACATCCCCCCAGCACCCACCCTGTGCCCACATCCCCCCAGCACCCACCCTGTGCCCACATCCCCCCAGCACCCACCCTGTGCCCGCATCTCCCGGCACCCACTCATCCTGTGCCCGCATCCCCCAGCACCCACCCTGTACCCACATCCCTCAGCACCCACCCTGTGCCCACATTCCCCCAGCTTCCACCCACCCACCCTGTGCCCGCATCCCCCAGCACCCACCCTTTGCCCGCATCCCCCCACCCACCCTGTGCCCACATCCCCCCAGCACCCACCCTGTACCCACATCCCCCAGCACCCACCCATGCTGTGCCCGTATCCCCCAGCACCCACCCACCCTGTACCCACATCCCCCAGCACCCACCCACCTTGTGCCCGCATCCCCCAGCACCCACCCTTTGCCCGCATCCCCCCACCCACCCTGTGCCCACATCCCCCCAGCACCCACCCTGTACCCACATCCCCCAGCACCCACCCATGCTGTGCCCGTATCCCCCAGCACCCACCCAGCCTGTGCCCGCATCCCCCAGCACCCACCCACCCTGTGCTCGCATGCTCCCCACATTGCTCTGTTTGGGGGTCACCCTCCCCGTTGGCTGCATCGTGGCTTATCCATCCTGTGATGTTTTTGGCAGCAGCCTCCTGTACTTCCCCTGCTCGCCCGGTCCCCCTGTGATGTCACTATCAATGCTTCTCGCTGTTGTTTAGTCGCCGCGTCGATTCCATCTCCCTCTGTCCCTCGCTGTAATTATAGATCTCACCTGTAAACACCAGCAGCAGCAGCAGCCGCTCTTGTTGTTTTCTCACCCGGTCTCTTTTTCCCTTTTTTTTTTCTCTTCCTCAGCACGGCAAGTAACTCCAACCGAAGCTCGCCCGCCTGCTCGCCCGTCCTGCGCAAGCGCTCCCGCTCTCCCACGCCCCAGCAGAGCGAAGGAGAAGCCATGGTGGAGAAAAGTTCTGACCATTCTTCGGACAAGTCACCTCCCACTCCAGAGCCCGGGGTCCAGCGGAGCGGATCATCGCAGTCCGGACGGAGCGGAGGCAAAAATTCCAAGGTGGGTACTGCATGCGCTGCGCGGGGGGGGGGGGGACTTTTTATCTTTTCTTTTTTATTTGTGTGGCATCCAAAAAGACTTTTAGGTCTACTTAGGAAACCCCTTCATGGGGTCACCCTGATATGAGCCCCATACAGCTAAAGCAGTCTTTATGAAATGTGTACCAAAACCGAACCTAGCATGTATTATTATTATTGTTATTATTGTTGTTTCTTTATATAGCGCCATCATCTTCCATGGCGCTGTACAATGTGGAATTACATTGTAAAACAACTAACTTATAATACATGACATAAAAGCACAATTACACAGTTATAGTGAAATGCGGGAGGGCCCTGCACTTGCAGGCTTACAATCACATATGCTCAACCTGTGGCCCTCACAGCCATTTGATGTGGCCCCAGACCTTCCCTGGGGAAAGTTGGAGGGGTAAATAGAGGCATAGTAAGGATGAGAGGTTGGGAGATGGTAAAGGAGGGGCCCATTGGAAAAAAATGATATACACCTAGCTGATCCCATGGCACATGCACAGGTTGCACTGCACCCCCTGCTACATTCAGGCACCGCCATATATCTAAGTGGTCAACACACTGCTATGGGGGGGGGGGGGGCACAACCAGTGATGAGACCCTGCAGTGCCATCAGGTAGATGGAAGCCGATTAAGGGGGGGGGGGGGGGTGTTACAATATCCTGAAGGAACAGGGCTAAAGCATCTCTAGACTATGGAAGGTTAAAGTCTGCCTAACAAAAGTGGATTAAAGAAGACCAAAACCCACTTTAGTGTTGTGTAGAACCACTGAGTTTGCTGGCTTGGTTAGTATAGCCAGCAAACCAATAGGTTTCATCCAAATTGGGATGCCCTGCTAAAGTAATCCTAGACCCAGGTTAGTGGGGGGGAAACTGGGTTTTGGTTTGCTTTAATGGTAAAATGCTTAGGGGCTGAACTTAAAAGAAATACCCCAGTTTAGGTTAGGGAGCCCTGCCCAGGCCTAAACAGTAAATCCATCAAGCAGGCAAATATATGAACCTTACCTAATGCTCCCGCTGAATCCTGCAATGGCCACCAGACTTCTTCTTCCTGGAGTGGAGACTTCTACCTGAAGAGCGTGCCTTGTGCTTCAGTCCCTTCCTTCCGAGAAGTGCATCTCGATCACCAGGCCACGTGACCTAAGCTATGTCTCGCTCCATTGCCAAGTCCACCAATCACAGTTAGGAGGCACCAGGGAGTGCAGCCAGTAATGCAACACTCCCCACTGATTCCCCATCCCTATCCTGCTCCCCCATCTCTGCCCTGCTCCACATCTGTATCTGGCTACTCTGCATTTCTGTTCTGCTCCCCATCTGTGCCCCCCCTTCCTGTGTCTGGCTGCTCCCCCATCTTCTCCTCCATCTCCATCCAGCTGCTCCCCATCCCTGTTCAACTGCTCCCCCATCTCTGTCCAGCTGCTCCCCCATCTCTTTTCAACTGCTCCCCCATCTCTGTCCGGCTGCTCCCCCATCTCCGCCCTGCTCCCCCATCTCTGTCCGGCTGCTCCCCCATCTCCGCCCTGCTCCCCCATCTCCGTACGGCTGCTCCCCCATCTCCGTCCTGCTCCTCCATCTCCGTCCTGCTCCCCCATCTCCGTCCTGCTCCTCCATCTCCGTCCTGCTCCCCCATCTCTGTTCAACTGCTTCCCATCTCTGTCCGGCTGCTCCCTATCTCCTTCTTGCTCCCCCATCTCTTTCCGGCTGCTCCTCCATCTCCGTCCTGCTCCCCCATCTCCGTCCTGCTCCTCCATCTCCGTCCTGCTCCCCCATCTCTGTTCAACTGCTTCCCATCTCTGTCCAGCTGCTCCCTATCTCCTTCTTGCTCCCCCATCTCTTTCCGGCTGCTCCCCCATCTCTGTCCAGCTGCTCCCCATTTCTGTTCAACTGCTTCCAATCTCTGTCCGGCTGCTCCCCCATCTCTGTTCAACTGCTCCCCAACTTTGTCCGGCTGCTCCCCCATCTCCATCCTGCTCCCCCACCTCTGTTCAACTGCTCCCCACCTCCGTTCTGCTCCCCATCTCTGTCCAGCTACTCCCTATTTCTGTTCTGCTCCCCATCTGTGCCTGGCGTCCCCCCATCTCCATTTTGCTCCCCCAATCGGTGTCCTGCCTACCATCTTTCCAGCTGCTTCCCATCTCCGTCCAGCTGCGCCTCATCCCTGTCTGGCTACTCCCCATTTCTGTTCTGCTCCCTATCTGTGCCCCCCCAATTCTGTGTCGGCTACTCCCCATTTCTGTTCTGCTCCCTATCTTTGCCCCCCCCCAATTCTGTGTCTGGCTGCTCCCCATTTCTGTCCAGCTGCTCCCCATCTCCGTCCTGCTCCCTATCTGTGTCCTGCTCCCCCATTTCTGTCTGGCTGCTCTTAATCTCTATCTGGCTGCACCCCTTTTCCGTTCTGCTCCCCATCTCTGTCCAGCTACTCCCTTTCTGTTCTGCTCCCCATCTGTGTCTGGCTGCTCCCCATCTCCATTCTGCTCTCCCATCGGTGTCTTGCCTACCATCTGTTCAGCTTCTCCCCATCTCTGTCTGGCTGCTTCCAATCTCTGTTCTGCTCCCCATCAATGTCCAGCTGCTCCCCATCTCCATTTTGCTTCCCATTTTATGTCCTGCTCCCCACCTGTGTCCTGCTTCCCCACCTGTGTCCTGCTTCCCCACCTGTGTCCTGCTCCCCCACCTGTGTCCTGCTTCCCCATCTGTGCCCTGCTTCCCCACCTGTGTCCTGCTTCCCCACCTGTGTCCTGCTACCCCACCTGTGTCCTGTTACCCCACCTGTGCCCTGCTTCCCCACCTGTGTCCTGCTCCCCCACCTGTGTCCTGCTTCCCCATCTGTGCCCTGCTTCCCCACCTGTGTCCTGCTTCCCCACCTGTGTCCTGCTTCCCCACCTGTGTCCTGCTTCCCCACCTGTGTCCTGCTTCCCCACCTGTGTCCTGCTACCCCACCTGTGTCCTGCTACCCCACCTGTGCCCTGCTTCCCCACCTGTGTCCTGCTTCCCCACCTGTGTCCTGCTTCCCCATCTGTGCCCTGCTTCCCCACCTGTGTCCTGCTACCCCACCTGTGTCCTGCTACCCCACCTGTGTCCTGCTTCCCCACCTGTGTCCTGCTTCCCCACCTGTGTCCTGCTTCCCCACCTGTGTCCTGCTACCCCACCTGTGTCCTGCTACCCCACCTGTGCCCTGCTACCCCACCTGTGTCCTTCTACCCCACCTGTGTCCTGCTACCCCACCTGTGTCCTGCTTCCCCATCTGTGCCCTGCTTCCCCATCTGTGCCCTGCTTCCCCACCTGTGTCCTGCTTCCCCATCTGTGCCCTGCTTCCCCATCTGTGCCCTGCTTCCCCACCTGTGTCCTGCTTCCCCATCTGTGCCCTGCTTCCCCATCTGTGCCCTGCTACCCCACCTGTGTCCTGCTACCCCACCTGTGTCCTGCTTCCCCACCGGTGTCCTGCTTCCCCACCGGTGTCCTGCTCCCCACCTGTGTCCTGCTCCCCCACCTGTGCCCTGCAACCCCACCTGTGTCCTGCTTCCCCACCTGTGTCCTGCTTCCCCACCTGTGTCCTGCTCCCCACCTGTGTCCTGCTACCCCACCTGTGCCCTGCTACCCCACCTGTGTCCTGCTCCCCACCTGTGTCCTGCTCCCCCACCTGTGTCCTGCTTCCCCACCTGTGTCCTGCTTCCCCACCTGTGTCCTGCTTCCCCACCTGTGTCCTGCTCCCCACCTGTGTCCTGCTACCCCACCTGTGCCCTGCTACCCCACCTGTGTCCTGCTACCCCACCTGTGTCCTGCTACCCCACCTGTGTCCTGCTTCCCCACCGGTGTCCTGCTCCCCACCTGTGCCCTGCTCCCCCACCTGTGCCCTGCTCCCCCACCTGTGCCCTGCTCCCCCACCTGTGTCCTGCTCCCCCATCTGTGTCCTGCTACCCCACCTGTGTCCTGCTACCCCACCTGTGTCCTGCTACCCCACCTGTGTCCTGCTACCCCACCTGTGTCCTGCTACCCCACCTGTGTCCTGCTACCCCACCTGTGTCCTGCTTCCCCACCTGTGTCCTGCTTCCCCACCTGTGTCCTGCTTCCCCACCTGTGTCCTGTTACCCCACCTGTGTCCTGTTACCCCACCTGTGCCCTGTTACCCCACCTGTGCCCTGTTACCCCACCTGTGTCCTGCTACCCCACCTGTGTCCTGCTTCCCCATCTGTGCCCTGCTTCCCCATCTGTGCCCTGCTTCCCCACCTGTGTCCTGCTTCCCCATCTGTGCCCTGCTTCCCCACCTGTGTCCTGCTACCCCACCTGTGTCCTGCTACCCCACCTGTGTCCTGCTACCCCACCTGTGTCCTGCTACCCCACCTGTGTCCTGCTTCCCCACCTGTGTCCTGCTTCCCCACCTGTGTCCTGCTTCCCCACCTGTGTCCTGCTTCCCCACCTGTGTCCTGCTTCCCCACCTGTGTCCTGTTACCCCACCTGTGTCCTGTTACCCCACCTGTGCCCTGTTACCCCACCTGTGCCCTGTTACCCCACCTGTGCCCTGCTACCCCACCTGTGTCCTGCTTCCCCATCTGTGCCCTGCTTCCCCATCTGTGCCCTGCTTCCCCACCTGTGCCCTGCTTCCCCACCTGTGCCCTGCTTCCCCACCTGTGTCCTGCTACCCCACCTGTGTCCTGCTACCCCACCTGTGTCCTGCTACCCCACCTGTGTCCTGCTTCCCCACCGGTGTCCTGCTTCCCCACCGGTGTCCTGCTCCCCACCTGTGTCCTGCTCCCCCACCTGTGCCCTGCTCCCCCACCTGTGTCCTGCTCCCCCACCTGTGTCCTGCTTCCCCACCTGTGTCCTGCTACCCCACCTGTGTCCTGCTACCCCACCTGTGCCCTGCTTCCCCACCTGTGTCCTGCTACCCCACCTGTGTCCTGCTCCCCACCTGTGTCCTGCTACCCCACCTGTGCCCTGCTACCCCACCTGTGTCCTGCTACCCCACCTGTGTCCTGCTACCCCACCTGTGTCCTGCTTCCCCACCGGTGTCCTGCTCCCCACCTGTGCCCTGCTCCCCCACCTGTGCCCTGCTCCCCCACCTGTGCCCTGCTCCCCCACCTGTGTCCTGCTCCCCCATCTGTGTCCTGCTACCCCACCTGTGTCCTGCTACCCCACCTGTGTCCTGCTACCCCACCTGTGTCCTGCTACCCCACCTGTGTCCTGCTACCCCACCTGTGTCCTGCTTCCCCACCTGTGTCCTGCTTCCCCACCTGTGTCCTGCTTCCCCACCTGTGTCCTGCTTCCCCACCTGTGTCCTGCTTCCCCACCTGTGTCCTGCTTCCCCACCTGTGTCCTGTTACCCCACCTGTGTCCTGTTACCCCACCTGTGCCCTGTTACCCCACCTGTGCCCTGTTACCCCACCTGTGTCCTGTTACCCCATCTGTGTCTGGCTGCTCTCCATCTGTGTCCTGCTCCTCATTCCTGTCCAGCTTCTCCATTAGTGTCCGGCTGCTCCCTTTCCCTGACCGGCTGCTCCCCAGGTATGTCCTGCATAAAATGATGGGCCCCACTGGCAGCCGTGTTGGCGAGGCCCAAAAAACGTGGTAGCTTGACACACACACAGCTCTGCCAGCAAATCTTGCTGGTGGCGGGTGAGTGCAACCGGAGGAGAGTAGCCAGCATGAGACCGTCCATGGGGCCATCCTGATATGGGATTCCAGGGCTCTAAATGTGATTGAGCTATTGCATGATTGCATTAAACCCGTGCACCTCTCCTGCTTGGAACTTTACACTGGAAGGGGTAAGTGCTAGTGCCAGACTTTCACATAGAGGAACATCTTCCTCCCATCCAACACTGTTTCTGAAACATTTATTAGGGCTCACAATTCGATTAGGCTATTGCATCACGTCGCAGGTTGGAGATAGTGCGATCCTACAATAGCTGAATCGCATGGACAGCCTTAAAAAATTACAGTATTAAAGGAGAAGAGGGGCCCCCATCAATGTCCCCTATGCACTAGGCTTAGCTCCTTCCATTGCAAGAGCCAATGTAAGGAATACCATGACTCGTGCATGCTGGCATGATGCAAGATTTGGTTTAAAGCACACCAAGACCCAGTTTTCCTGGGTTGCCCCTGTGTGTGTGAAACCCCTCGGTTTGTCCAGTTTTTCTCTTTGGCACTTTCACGATGCATGTGCGGGCTCTTCTTCATGGAACAAAATAGATTCCTGGGTGATGCCAGCCAATTAGAATGGGTTGCGCAATCTGGCATTCTATTCTGAGCAAGTGCCGACACATTTATTAGGTGAGCAGAGGTAGGCAGAGAGGAGGTGGGCAGAGGAGAGGTGGCCAGAGAGGAGGTGGGCAGAGGAGAGGTGGGCAAAGGTAGGCAGAGAGGAGGTTGGCAAAGGTAGGCAGAGAGGAGTTGGGCATAGGTAGGCAGAGAGGAGTTGGGCATAGGTAGGCAGAGAGGAGGTGGGCATAGGTAGGCAGAGAGAAGTTGGGCATAGGTAGGCAGAGAGGAGTTGGGCATAGGTAGGCAGAGAGGAGTTGGGCATAGGTAGGCAGAGAGGAGGTGGGCAAAGGTAGGCAGAGAGGAGGTGGGCAAAGGTAGGCAGAGAGGAGGTGGGCATAGGTAGGCAGAGAGGAGGTGGGCAAAGGTAGGCAGAGAGGAGGTGGGCAAAGGTAGGCAGTTAGGAGGTGGGCAAAGGTAGGCAGTTAGGAGGTGGGCAAAGGTAGGCAGTTAGGAGGTGGGCAAAGGTAGGCAGAGAGGAGGTGGGGAGAGGTAGGCAGAGGGGAGGTGAGCAGAGGTAAGCAGAGAGGAGGTGGGCAAAGGTAGGCAGAGAGGAGGTGGGCAAAGGTAGGCAGAGAGGAGGTGGGCAAAGGTAGGCAGAGAGGAGGTGGGGAGAGGTAAGCAGAGAGGAGGTGGGCAAAGGTAGGCAGAGAGGAGGTGGGGAGAGGTAAGCAGAGAGGAGGTGGGCAGAGGTAGGCAGAGAGGAGGTGGGTAAAGGTAGACAGAGAGGAGGTGGGTAAAGGTAGGCAGAGAGGAGGTGGGTAAAGGTAGGCAGAGAGGTGGTGGGCAGAGGTAAGCAGAGTGGAGCTGAGCAGAGGTAGGCAGAGAGGAGGTGGTGGGTAGAGGTAAGCAGAGAGGAGGTGGGTAAAGATAGGCAGAGAGGAGGTGGTGGTCAGAGGTAAGCAGAGAGGAGGTGGGTAAAGGTGGGTAAAGGTAAGCAGAGAGGAGCTGAGCAGAGGTAGGCAGAGGTTCCGGGGGCTGCCACAGATGGCATTGCAGGCCGCATGGGACTCCCCAGCCACAGTTTGGGCATCCCTGGTCTAATGTAATGGACAGACTCATGTCAGGTGGGGAACATATCCCCCTAAAAGTAACACCACGTTCCCATAGAAAAAAAAGTGACACCTAAAATCCGCATCAGCCGTTCCATGTTTGGAGCAGTGAAAATCTCCGGAGAGGGTGATCTGCGAATCGTCAGCGTATGGCAGAAAATAGGCCACTGTGCACAGCGAGATCCGCAGTAGGGCGGGCTGCCTCCTTTTGCTCTCATATATTATTTTTCCTGAAGCTGAATGTGTTAAAGACAGGCGGGACTAAAATAGATGTGTTTCTTATCGCTGTGCTGCGTGACAGAGCATGGCGGTGTGAATTGTATTGTCACACACACTTTATCCGTTACTTCCTTAAATGTATTCTTCAAGGCATCGTCTGTGAGTTCTGCTTTCTTGACATACGTGGACATAGACGCGCCGAGCCATTGAGCTTCAATCACCCGCACATGTGCGGCTCCAAAGCTCTGGCTTAGAGGTTCCATTAATTATCATACGATACGGTAAAGAAAAATAAAACATGGGGCTGACACTGATAAGACACTGGCTGCATTGTTGCTTCTCCAGCAATAATTATTGAGGTTCTGACCCGGAACCATGGCACGGATCATGAGGTCTGAAACTTTACTGGTTTCAGATCAGAAGGTCGCTGATATTTAAAGTGGAGGAGAAGCGTGATGATTGGGCTATTAGATTTCATTCTTCTTAGAAGTATCTTTCCCTACTGCTGTGACTAAAAACAAGATGAAAAGCCTGCCAGCTCCCTGATGAGAGTTACATTGTGTTACATTGTTGTAGGTGAGGAGCAGCTGATATATCATAATCGTTTCACTTTTAACCAGCTACAGTACACTGTAAAGCAGTCAGCCGTTCACAAGAGAGCTGAAAAGCATTTCACATAGGTGTGACATCACCCCACTGCCCAAATAATCTGAGCTCATTATTTTAATAGGCCGATAGAAATCTCTGTAATGACTTCTGCCACACTGATGCTTTGGGACCAAGCACACTAGCAGATTGATTTGTTTTCATTTGGATTGCCTGTCATTGTTTCCAGCTATTGTGGTTCACTGACACGTGGTGCTTCAGTACATTGACTGACTGACACGTGGTGCTTCAGTACATTGACTGACTGACACGTGGTGCTTCAGTACATTGACTGACTGACACGTGGTGCTTCAGTACATTGACTGACTGACACGTGGTGCTTCAGTACATTGACTGACTGACACGTGGTGCTTCAGTACATTAACTGGCTGACACGTGGTGCTTCAGTACATTGACTGACTGACACGTGGTGCTTCAGTACATTGACTGACTGACACGTGGTGCTTCAGTACATTAACTGGCTGACACGTGGTGCTTCAGTACATTGACTGACTGACACGTGGCGCTTCAGTACATTAACTGACTGACACGTGGTGCTTCAGTACATTAACTAACTGACACGTGGCGCTTCAGTACATTGACTGACTGACTTACACGTAATGCTTCAGTACATTGACTGACTGACTGACACGTTGTGCTTCAGTACATTGACTCACTGACACGTGGCGCTTCAGTACATTGACTGACTGATACGTGGTGCTTCAGTACATTGACTGACTGACACGTGGTGCTTCAGTACATTGACTGACTGACACGTGGCGCTTCAGTACATTGACTGACTGACACGTGGTGCTTCAGTACATTAACTGACTGACACGTGGCGCTTCAGTACATTGACTGACTGACACGCTGCGCTTCAGTACATTGACTGACTGACTGACACGTTGTGCTTCAGTACATTGACTGACTGACTGACACGTTGTGCTTCAGTACATTGACTGACTGACACGTGGCGCTTCAGTACATTGACTGACTGATACGTGGTGCTTCAGTACATTGACTGACTGACACGTGGTGCTTCAGTACATTGACTGACTGACACGTGGTGCTTCAGTACATTGACTGACTGACACGTGGTGCTTCAGTACATTGACTGACTGACACGTGGTGCTTCAGTACATTGACTGACTGACACGTGGTGCTTCAGTACATTGACTGACTGACACGTGGTGCTTCAGTACATTGACTGACTGACACGTGG
Source organism: Gastrophryne carolinensis (assembly GCA_027917425.1). NCBI lineage: Eukaryota > Metazoa > Chordata > Amphibia > Anura > Microhylidae > Gastrophryne > Gastrophryne carolinensis. The sequence goes on along the minus strand of CM051242.1, from coordinate 15,114,261 downwards.
TGCTTCAGTACATTGACTGACTGACACGTGGTGCTTCAGTACAGTGACTGACTGACACGTGGTGCTTCAGTACATTGACTGACTGACACGTGGTGCTTCAGTACATTGACTGACTGACACGTGGTGCTTCAGTGCATTGACTGACTGACTGACACGTGGTGCTTCAGTACATTGACTGACTGACACGTGGTGCTTCAGTACATTGACTGACTGACACGTGGTGCTTCAGTACATTGACTGACTGACACGTGGTGCTTCAGTGCATTGACTGACTGACTGACACGTTGTGCTTCAGTACATTGACTGACTGACACGTGGCGCTTCAGTACATTGACTGACTGATACGTGGTGCTTCAGTACATTGACTGACTGACACGTGGTGCTTCAGTACATTGACTGACTGACACGTGGTGCTTCAGTACATTGACTGACTGACACGTGGTGCTTCAGTACATTGACTGACTGACACGTGGTGCTTCAGTACATTGAATGACTGACACGTGGCGCTTCAGTACATTGACTGGCTGACACGTGGCGCTTCAGTACATTGACTGACTGACACGTGGTGCTTCAGTACATTGACTGACTGACACGTGGTGCTTCAGTACATTGACTGACTGACACGTGGTGCTCAGTACATTGACTGACTGACTGACACGTGGCGCTTCAGTACATTGACTGACACGTGGCGCTTCAGTACATTGACTGACTGACACGTGGCGCTTCAGTACATTGACTGACTGACACGTGGTGCTTCAGTACATTGACTGACTGACACGTGGTGCTTCAGTACATTGACTGACTGACACGTGGTGCTTCAGTACATTGACTGACTGACACGTGGTGCTTCAGTACATTGACTGACTGACACATGGTGCTTCAGTACAGTGACTGACTGACACGTGGTGCTTCAGTACATTGACTGACTGACACGTGGTGCTTCAGTGCATTGACTGACTGACTGACACGTGGTGCTTCAGTACATTGACTGGCTGACACGTGGCGCTTCAGTACATTGACTGGCTGACACGTGGCGCTTCAGTACATTGACTGACTGACACGTGGCGCTTCAGTACATTGACTGACTGACACGTGGCGCTTCAGTACATTGACTGACTGACACGTGGCGCTTCAGTACATTGACTGACTGACACGTGGTGCTTCAGTACATTGACTGACTGACACGTGGTGCTTCAGTACATTGACTGACTGACATGTGGTGCTTTAGTACATTGACTGACTGACTGACACGTGATGCTTCAGTACATTGACTGACTGACACGTGGCGCTTCAGTACATTGACTGACTGACACGTGGTGCTTCAGTACAGTGACTGACTGACACGTGGTGCTTCAGTACATTGACTGACTGACATGTGGTGCTTTAGTACATTGACTGACTGACTGACACGTGGTGCTTCAGTACATTGACTGACTGACACGTGGCGCTTCAGTACATTGACTGACTGACACGTGGTGCTTCAGTACAGTGACTGACTGACACGTGGTGCTTCAGTACATTGACTGACTGATACGTGGTGCTTCAGTACATTGACTGACTGATACGTGGGGCTTCAGTACATTGACTGACTGACATGTGGTGCTTTAGTACATTGACTGACTGACTGACACGTGGTGCTTCAGTACATTGACTGACTGACACGTGGCGCTTCAGTACATTGACTGACTGACACGTGGTGCTTCAGTACAGTGACTGACTGACACGTGGTGCTTCAGTACATTGACTGACTGATACGTGGTGCTTCAGTACATTGACTGACTGATACGTGGGGCTTCAGTACATTGACTGACTGACATGTGGTGCTTTAGTACATTGACTGACTGACTGACACGTGGTGCTTCAGTACATTGACTGACTGACACGTGGCGCTTCAGTACATTGACTGACTGACACGTGGTGCTTCAGTACAGTGACTGACTGACACGTGGGGCTTCAGTACATTGACTGACTGACACGTGGTGCTTCAGTACAGTGACTCACTAACACTTGGTTTTTCAGTACAGTGACACACGGACAATTGGTGCTTCAGTACATTGACTGACTGACACGTGGTGCTTCAGTACATTGACTGACTGATACGTGGGGCTTCAGTACATTGACTGACTGACATGTGGTGCTTTAGTACATTGACTGACTGACTGACACGTGGTGCTTCAGTGCATTGACTGACTGACACGTGGCGCTTCAGTACATTGACTGACTGACACGTGGTGCTTCAGTACAGTGACTGACTGATACGTGGGGCTTCAGTACATTGACTGACTGACATGTGGTGCTTTAGTACATTGACTGACTGACTGACACGTGGTGCTTCAGTACATTGACTGACTGACACGTGGCGCTTCAGTACATTGACTGACTGACACGTGGTGCTTCAGTACAGTGACTGACTGACACGTGGGGCTTCAGTACATTGACTGACTGACACGTGGTGCTTCAGTACAGTGACTGACTGACACGTGGGGCTTCAGTACATTGACTGACTGACATGTGGGGCTTCAGTACAGTGACTGACTGACACGTGGTGCTTCAGTACATTGACTGACTGACTGACACGTGGTGCTTCAGTGCATTGACTGACTGACACGTGGGGCTTGACGCTTGGTGATTCAGTACAGTGACACACGGACAATTGGTGCTTCAGTACATTGACTGACTGACATGTGGCACTTCAGTACAGTGACTCACTAACACTTGGTTTTTCAGTACAGTGACACACTGACGCTTGGTGCTTCAGTACAGTGACACACGGACAATTGGTTCTTCAGTACAGTGACTGACGCTTGGAACGACTGACTGGTTGGTATCAGGAACAGGACCTAAGTGGCCGCCTGTGGGTAAGCGGAACTAACACATCTGGCGTGCCCTACATACCTCCATGGAAGCCGGTAGCGTCTCTCTGGTGAGGATCTGGCCTCCCGCCCCTGCGAGCCGCCTTCTATCTGCAGCTACAAGTCACTGAGCCGCAGTTAAGAGCTTTTCATTGCTGCTTAACTGAAATCGCAGCCAATAAACACTTCCTGTGCTTTGTGCGCTCCGCAGCTCCCTGCCAAAACCTGACATCCTATCCTGGAACCAAACACTTGTCACACTGTGTCACCTCTCAAGTGTGTGCGTGTGCGCGGCTCTCCAAGGTCACTGCACACTGCAAATTATATGGTAGGCTCTCCCCGGGGAAGGCGCTAAGGTCTCATTGTAGAAATGATCACATTCATCTCACAGATCGTTTAGTACAGAAATATTTAGGGTGGAGTAACATGCTGCTGCATCTCTCTGGATCTGGACCAGTGGTCCTCAACCTTTCCATGAGAACCACGTTCGACACTATAGGGTCGATTCATGGTTGGTGCACAGAAATAGAGCACAACAACTCTGCATGTGCCTAGGCGCATTGCTAAATGCACCAAATGGCAAGCGCATGGGGAAGCGCAATTTGCACCTTCCGCAATGTAAATCTACTATTTTAAATGACAAAAACCCCCGCCCCATGAGCATTTGGCCGGCTATGTGCTTAACTGCTGCCGATGGTCACCCCATGTTTCTCCCCTTTCCTTTACTGTTTTTCCATAGCCATTTGATCTCTCCAACATTCGACACTATAGGGTCGATTCATGGTTGGTGCACAAAAACGGAACACAACGATTCCGCATGTGTCTAGGCGCATGATTCATGGCTACATGCTGTTTTGAAGCGCAAATGGCCCTGTCCCATGCACATTTGGCCGGCTAAGCGCTTAACTGCTCCCAGGTCCACCATGTTTCTCCCCTTTCCTTTACTGTTTCTCCATAGCAATTTTATCTCTCCAACATTCAACGCTATAGGGTCGATTCTTGGTTGGTGCACAAAAATGGAGCACAACAATTCAGCATGTGTCTAGGCGCATGATTCAAGGCTATGCGCACACTCTAGGACGGACGTGCTAAGTGCACCAAATGGCGAGAACACGGGAGAAGCGCAATTTTCACCTTCTGCAAGGTAATTCTGCTGTTTTAAATGACAAATGGCCCCGCCCCATGCACATTTGGCCGCTAAGCGCTTAACTGCTCCCGATGGTCCCCCATGTTTCTCCTCTTTCCTTTACTTTTTCTTTTCTCCATAGCCATTTGATCTCTCCAATATTCGACACTATTGGGCCGATTCATGGTTGGTGCACAAAAATGAAGCACAATGATTCTGCATGTTTCTAGGCACATGATTCATGGCTACGTGTGCACGCCGGCACGCACGTGCTAAGTGCACCAAGTGGCAAGCGCATTAGAGAAGCGCAATTTTCACCTTCTGCAGGTGTTTTGAAGCACCAATGGCCCCACCCCATGCACATTTAGCCGGCTAAGCCCTTAACTGCTCCCAGGTCCACCATGTTTCTTCCCTTTTCTTTTACAATGATTCTGCATGTGTCTAGGCGCATGATTCATGGATATGTGTGTACGCCGGGTGCATGTGCTAAGTGCAACCAAATGGCAAGCGCATGGAGAAGTGAAATTTGCACCTTCCGCAAGGTAAATCATGCGTATTTGGTCGGCTAAGTGGCTTAACTGCTCCCGATGGTCCCCCATGTTTCTCACCTTTTACTGTTTATTCACAGCGATTTGATCTCTCCAGCTTCTGTGTTTTTTGCAAATCTCTATTCACCATTTCAGAGTGTATTCTCTGGAAAACCTGTGTTCTCCCTTTTTTGGGGGGGTGGATATTCTGGTTCCCTCCCCCTGGGGCATCCAAAATTGGGATGCCCCGCTGTGTCAAACCCCCCAGGTCGCCCCATACACTTACCCTCTTTCCTGGTCCAACAGCGCATGCGCGAGCCCCGACAGCATCGCCTCTATAACTCTAGCAGGGCGCGTGCCTGTGCCAGGCATTTGTGAATGGCCTGCACGGGCACGCTCCCTGTTAGAGGGAAGCAGGGGATGCGGCCGCCAGCGCGCTCGGAGCTGTTCGCATTAGCCCGAAGGCTTAGACAACGTGACATCAGCGGATCCAAGCGCGCTGTTTGGACGAGCGGCCGTACACATGCCGTAGGTCTGGTGAAGAGGTGAGTTTGTTTCAGCGACCTGGGGGGTTTCACACAGCGGGGCATCCCTGATCGGGGTGCCCCGGGGGCAAGGACCAAAACCCAGGATAGTCCCAGGACGCTATAGGGTTGATTCATGGTTGGTGCCCAAAAACGGTGCACAGCGATTCTGCATGTGTCTAGGTGCATGATTCATGGCTATGTTCAGATGCCGGGACGCACCTGCTAAGTGCACCAAATGGCGAGCACACGGGAGAAGCACAATTTGCACCTTCCACAAGGTAAATCTGCTGTTTTGAAGCGCAAAAGGCCCCATCCCATGCACATTTGGCCGGCTAAGCGCTTAACTGCTCACAATGGTCCCCCCATGTATCTCCCCTTTCCTTTACTGTTTCTCCATATCGATTTGATCTCCCCAACATTGAATGCTATTGGGTCGATTCATGGTTGGTGCACAAAAACGGAGCACAACGGTTCTGCACGTGTCTAGGTGCATGATTCATGGCTATGTGCACACGCCGGGGACGCACCTGCTCTCTTATAGATTCCCGGGCCAATTGCGCTGGGTTTTGGTCCACTTTAACCATGTAGTAAAACATGATCACATAGTTACACAATATATAATGGGATGTAAATTAAATAATAGAAGAATCTCCCTGAACAAATCGGGTCAGACAAATCAAAAGCACAGTGTTAGTCTTAAACCGGACCTTCACCATGATTTAATGAAAAGCCCAAACTCTTAAAAAACGATTCCCCACCATCTAAAATTAATATATTTTACATTTTTAGTCACTAACTTATTATACTTTCCCCCACTGGGCTGCAACTCTGTTCAGGAATTTAGGATACGGGCGCCGCCATCTTGACTCAGAAGCATCACACTTACTGAGGAGAGGAGAGTGGGATAAGGTACAGGGGGGCAGGTTATAGCTGTGCTTTGCTCAGACAGAGCAGAGCTGGGGTCAGGGAAAGGTCAGCAGTCCCAGAATGCAGAGCAGCACAGTCACTTCCTGTTTGCAGGCACTTCCTGTTTGCAGGCTGCCTGATAAAATGGCGGCTTCCATAAGCCACCATCTTGGATGTTTAAAGGCTCATAACATGCAGTAGATGCAGGTAGGATGATTTTTAATGTGAGCAATCTGTATGTACAGTGTGGGGGAAACATATAAGATAGACTTTTATTCAGAGTGAAGGTCCGCTTTAAATCTCCTGCCTGGGGCCCATCGGAGGGAACCTCTGGTCTCTGACACTTCTTCTGTTCATGCTTTGTTGTGTGTAATAATGTGCCCCCTTGACGTCCAAATGGATCTTGGGAGGTTGTTCTGTGCTACCTTGGTGACCTCATAGTCTATGATCTCTCTTTTGTCTTTGATCCCTTTAAATAAGCCAAACCTGTACCCCTGGGGTTACAGGTTGAGGGGTTCCTCAACTGGGGTTCTTAAGCTGCCTTTGAAGGATCATATGAAGCTTGTTGGCTTTAGGCTGCGTAGAATCAGAATAAATGTATTCACCAGGTACATCATAGATTTCCAGGGAATTCTTTCTGGCTACAAAGGGGAGAAATAATACTTGAATTCTGCAAAATGCACAACTGGCTAAAATATATGAGATACACAGGCCTTGATTCAATAAATGTTGAAAAAAATTCTCACGGTAGTAAAAAATTCAATTCATGAGAAAAAATGCCTGAGAATGTCACTGTTACTGAATCACCAGATAAAAAGACAATGAAAGTCAATGGCACTTGTTTTTCTCCTAAGAAAAGTAGAGAACTGTTTCCTCCTTTCTACACTGTAGTAAAAGCTGCCATTGACTTTCATTGTCTCTTTATCTAGTGGATCAATAACTGACATTCTCAGGCTTTTTTTTCTCATGAATTGAATTTGTTACTACCATGAGAATTTTTTTCAACTCTTATTGAATCGGGGCCAAAGAGTCGCAAGCCAGTATGTGGAGAGACCCATGTTAGGCGTAATATAGGGAGGCTAGAGAGACCAAAAAACCCTCTACTCAGGTAAAGGAAGAGAGTGGCTTTCCTAGAATGGAAAGTATTTGCACAGTACCCAATACAAGGACAGACAGCATTACCCATCAATCCTTGCAGCAGGCGGAGCTATGCAAATGATCTCTTTATGTCTCTGTGCCATTCAAGGCCTGAGAATGTATGCAGGGGGTTGGGATGATATAGGGTAGAGATGGGTGAACCCTCCCCCAAGTTTGAATAAATGTTCAGGTTCGGAGGCCTGAACATTGGGGGGTGGCGGGGCGGATAGAGTATACAGCAGAAGCGATGCTGTAACTTACCTGAACCCCGATCCTCTTCTGTTAGTGGCAGCAGTGACGTCTGCCTTCTAAACTGGCCCCATCCAAGGCTACAAAAAGATGTTCCCATAAGTGAGGACACTTCTAGTGCCAGCGGCCATATTTTTGAAACCCCGGCTGGGGCCAGTTTGGAAAGCCGCTGGAAGAAGAGGATGGTGGCTCAGGTAAGTCACAGCAGCGCTTCTGCTGCTGTAACTTTAGGTAAAGCCGGTTGATGGGCTGCTCTGGTTGACGGGCTTTTCTTAGTATACAGTACGTCCTGCTCCAAATCTAATGCTTACAGTTGGGATATACTCCGCCAGATGGCGCTGGACTGCAGAGACATAGAAAATAGGCTCCTCCCGGCCCCTCAAATACCCGGGAACCTCCCACAAATCCCCAGAATTTCTCTGCAGTCTGGCTGCGAAGGACGAGAAATTGGCTCTCTACTCGCAGGTGAGCGGGGCTATTAGCCTGCGGCCCTGTAGGACTATTCCCACCCGTTCCACTAGTAATATGCCTCCCAGCCTTGGCTGCGCTGGTCCGGTGAAGGTAGGCAGCACCGCCGTTGGTGCTTAGGAGCGCTGCTCCACCGCAATCCCCCACCAAAGGGTAGGCGGTTCAGGCTTATGGTGAGCCTCTATGGGATGCCCCTCCTGCACTATTGCCCCTTGCCCCTGCCCATTGGTGGGCCCTATTTAAGTGGCCGCTGTCCTCCCTCATCCTCCTTGTAGTCTTCGGGGGAAAAGAGGGGGGGGGGGGGTGTGTGTATGTGTATAGATATGTAGGTAAGCAGTCTGTGCTTCCAATTTTCACATGTCTTTATTCTTGTATCAGCCGCCGCGCTGACTTGTCTTTATTGCCTTTAAATTTACCACCGCCGTGCGCTGACTTGGTTCCGCGCTTGGCGGCGGCATTTCCTCAGGCGCGGGTGCGCCATCATTGGCGGTTGGCCTTTCTGGCTTTGCGCTCTTCGGGGGGGGCGGGGCCCATCTTTGGCGCATTCCACGTCATTGCTATTACTGGCCCGCCCCTCGAGGTATACCGACGCCATCTTTTCTGACTTAGTTGGCCTATGCGCGACGGACTCCTACCTACCGTGGTCCGTAAGTGCCCTCGTGGGCGGCTTTATCTGCTTCACTTTTGTTACAATGTACTTAAGGTCTTGTCTGCTTATGTCTTTCAGGCGGGACGAACCCTTCTTGGCTTCTCCTGGCCCTGTTTTTAGTATATTACTTGTAGGCCTTGTAAAAATTATACTCCCACGTCCCTAGTGGGTTATTGAGGCATCCAGGGTTGCTATATAGCGTTGTTCCCTATCGACGTACAGCGCCGCTATAATCACCATATGGAGGCATCCCAGGATAATGTTACTGGGGTCCCTTTGGGACAAGACCGGCTGTGTGTAGCGTGTGGGCAGCCTCATGCTGATGATGACAAGGCGCGGGTTTGTGTACCCTGTGCTGAGCAGGTGCTTGCACTGCAATCTGGCCTGCCAGTGGCTGCACCTCGTTTCACTTCACCTACTCCCCCAAACTTAAATCTCACTCCTGTTGAGTTGCATACTAGCGGGCATTCTCAGCCTGATGTGTCTTCTAGACTGGCTACTGTTGAACAGATTATTGCGAAGTCTTTAGCGCGTAAGGGCCCTGCTAAGAAGCGGCACTTGATGCCTAATGTTACTGTTTTCCCTATGGGAACTGAGGAGTTTTGGAATCTGTGTGGCTATACCCTGTCTGATGAAGGGGAGCTCTTTTCTGATTCAGGCTCATCTGATGAGAGACCAAGGGGTCATAACGATTCTGGCTCTGACCCCTGGGCCCCGGATGACACTGACAGATTATTGACCCAGATTTTTGAGGTTCTGTCTATCTCTCTCCCTGTTGAGGCTCCCAGGCAAAGAGGGGAACTTTTCCATACAGCAAAATCAAGTTTGGAATTTCCAGAGCAGGCACATTTCCATAACCTTGTGCTCAAGGAATGGGAGCGTCCCAGTAAACTTCCCGGGGTACAAAGGGTTGGGATAGGAAGTATCCCTTTCCTGCTGAGGTGGTTAAATGTTGGTCATCCCCTCCTGAGGTGGATGCCCCGATCCTAGGGCTATTTAACACCTCTGTCATGCATTCCCCTGATTCTACTACCCTGCGGGATGCCGAAGACCGGCGTATTGATCAGCTGGCATCCCACGCCTTTGCATGTGCAGGGACGGCGCTGCGTCCGGTCTGTACCTCTGCCATTACTGCTGTGGCCACTAAAACCCTTATCAGAAATATGCTTGATAGTGCCCCTGAGGAATTGCCTTGTGAGGTGTTCAATACACTCTCCAGTTGTGATGTTTTTGTAAATTTGTCCTCTCAGCATTGGATGACACCATCAGAATGTGTGCCAGAATTTCTGCCCTTGTGGTGGCTGCGCCAGTGGGCTGCTGACAACACTGCCAAGAAGACCCTCACTGGGTTTCCCTTTAAAAGACTACGCCTGTTTGGGGATCGCCTGGACCCTTTTGCTAAGGGAGGCAGGTTACCCCAGCGCAGGCGGCAACCTCGGCCCTTTCAGGGTCAGGGTTCCTCCTGGGATCCCAAAGCTAAATCCTCTCCCAAGCCCCCTCAGGCATGATGGGGCGCCCTCACCCATCCGGGTGGGGGGACGGCTGCAGCACTTCGCTCACGTCTGGAGGCTTCATGTCTCAGACCGGTGGATTCAGGAGGTAGTGTCCTCCGGTTACAAGTTGGAGTTTGCTGCCGATCCCCCTCCAAGATTCATCAGATCCCGGATTCCTCAGGACCCTGTGTTAGCTCAGGAGCTAGTGCAAGCAGTGCAAGGCCTCCTGGAGCTGGGGGTCATCTGCCAGGTCCCCTTAAGAGAAAAAGGCAAGGGCTTTTATTCCATCCTATTCACAGTACCCAAAAAAGATGGTTCAGTCAGGCCCATCCTGGACTTGAAGATCCTCAACAAGTTTGTCAGGGGCAGGCGCTTTCGCTGCCATCAGTTCCCTGTGCCAAGGGGATTTCATGACTTCTGTGGACATCAAAGATGCTTACCTTCATATTCCTGTGTTCCCAGGTCATCAAAGGTTCCTCGGGTTCGCTCTGATGGATCAACACTACCAGTTTGTGGCCTTGCCCTTCGGCCTCACTTCAGCCCCCAGGGTGTTCACCAAGGTGCTGGCTGGCCTGATGTCTCTGCTCAGATGTCAGGGCGTCCTCGTGCTTCCCTATCTGGACGACATCCTCATCACTTCCCAGTCTCTACATCAGGCAGAGTTGGATACTCAGCTGGTGGTGTCCACTCTGGAGTTATTTGGATGGGTGATCAACCACCCCAAGTCCTCACTGTCCCCTTCCTTGGTAACTCCATTCCTAGGAATGAATCTGGATACAGTTCAGGCAAGGATCTTCCTTGATCAGCAGAAGGTGGACAGTCTGATTGCACAGGCTCAGTCCCTCCTAGCTTGTCCCCATCCCTCCATCAGGCAGGGGATGCAGCTGGTGGGCCTGATGGTGGCATGCTTCAAAGCGGTCCCTTATGCTCAGTTCCACTTGAGGCCCCTGCAACTATCACCTATTGTCAGTATGGGACAAGGACCCAGTGTCCCTGGACAGGGTCTGTGTGTTCTCCCCCCTGGTCAGGAGGTCCCTCTTGTGGTGGATGGACTCAAGGAACCTGTTGGGGGGCAGATCCTTTCTTGCCCCTTCCTGGGAGATGGTCACCGCGGATGCCAGTCTGTCAGGTTGGGGGGGTTTCTGGAAGTCCCTGCGGTTCCAGGGGAGGCGGGGCCCTCAGGAGGCCCACACACCTATTAATGTCTTGGAGCTGCGGGCGATCAGGTTAGTTCTGGCTCGCTTGACTACTCATCTTCGGGGCCTGCCTGTTCAGGGGTGCTCAGACAACCAGACGGCAGTTGCCTTCATCAATCATCAGGGAGGGACCCGGAGCAAGGGGGCCCTCCAGGAAGCGTCTCTGATCCTGACTTGGTTGGAGACCAATGTCCCCTGCATATCAGCTGGGTACATCCCAGGGGTGGAAAATCGCCTGGCAGACTCTCTGAGCAGGGGGGCCTCTCGCCAGGGAGACTGGTCCCTATGCAGCAGGGTGTTCCAATCTCTGTGTCTCCGTTGGGGCCAACCAGATGTGGATCTGTTTGCGTCCCGCCACAATCACAAGCTCCCAGCTTTTGTCTCTCTGTCCCAGGATCCTCTGGCCTTGACCTCGGATGCGCTAGCAATGTCATGGAAGGACTTTCAGTTTCTGTATGTCTTCCCTCCAATTCCCCTGCTGGGCAGGGTTCTGCGCAAGATTGCTCTGGAAGGGGTGCCAGCAATTCTGGTGGCCCCCAGGTGGCCAAGACGAGTGTGGTTCACAGACGTGGTACAACTGGCAGTAGATCAGTACGCTCTGCCCTTGGTGCCAGATCTGCTCACTCAGGGCTCACTACGCCGTCCCAATTTACAAACTCTGGCTTTGACGGCTTGGCTGCTGAAACCTCCATCTTGATGGAGAAGGGGCTGTCTTCCTCGGTTATGGATACTTTGATTAAAGCTAGGAAGAAGTCTTCCTCTTCCATTTATGACAGGGTTTGGCGTGCCTACATTGACTGGTGTGAGTCTAAGTCTCTTCCCTGTCGTGTGTTCTCTATTCCCAGGATTCTGGAGTTCCTGCAGCATGGGTTGGAGATGGGGCTCCAACTCAGTACTCTGAAGGGTCATGTGCGTCCCCCACGTAAGCCTATGGTGCCTGTTTTGGATTTGAACTTGGTTCTGTCTGCCTTGCAGGGTGCTCCCTTTGAACCTGTGCAGGATGCTGCCTTGGCCATTCTTATGCTCAAGGTTGTGTTTCTGGTGGCTATCACTTCTGTCAGGCGTGTGTCTGAGTTGGCGGCGCTGTCCATTCAGCCCCCCTACTATGAGAGGCACCAGGACAAGGTGGTGTTTCGTTTCAAACCTGACTTTCTGCCTAAGGTAGTGTCTGCCTTTCATTTGAATCAGGATATTGTTCTTCCTTCTTTGTGCCCTAATCCTAGCAATGCTAAGGAGAGAGTTTTGCACTCTTTGGATGTGGTTAGGTGTCTGAAGTACTATCTGGTGGCTACTGTACCTTTCAGGAAAACTGATGCTATTTTTGTGGTCCCTTCTGGTCCTAGGAAGGGTTTGGCTCCTGCCAAGTCTACTATCAGCAAATGGATTCATCAGGCTGTGATTCAGGCCTATTCTGCTAAGGGGAAGAATCCTCCCTTCCGCCTTACTGCTCATTCCACTCGTGCTATTGGTGCCTCTTGGGCTTTTCAGCACCAGGCTTCTGTTGAACAAGTTTGCAAGGCCGCTACTTGGTCTTCTGTTCATACCTTTTCAAAGTTTTACAAGGTTGATGTTAGGTCCTCAGCTGATGCTGTTTTTGGCCGAAAGGTTCTGCAGGCGGCAGTGGTTTAAACTGTCTGCTGCTGATTTTTCTTGGGGATCCCACCCTACTTTATGGACACTGCTATTGGATGTCCCAACTGTAAGTATTAGATTTGGAGCAGGACGTACTGTATACTAAGAATAATACAATTCTGTGATTTCTCACCTGTAGAATTGGTATTATGAGTATACAATACGTCCTGCTCCAACCCACCCTTGGTTTGCATTATCTTGGATCCCCTGTATGGTGATTGTTATCATTGTTATAGTTGATAGTTTGGATTGTTTAATTCTCCCGGCTTCTCCTTAACTGCTTTTCAATGCTGGGGATTTGAGGGAGGTCCCTGGGTATTTGAGGGGCCGGGAGGAGCCTATTTTCGATGTCTCTGCAGTCCAGCGCCATCTGGCGGAGTAAATCCTAACTGTAAGTATTAGATTTGGAGCAGGACGTAGTGTATACTCATAATACCAATTCTACAGGTGAGTAATCACAGAATTGTATTTTTTCGAGTTCGGGCCGGACGCCAAACTCAGAACATGGACTTCCGTAGATTTCCAGGGAATCCTTTGCTGCTACGAATAATACTCGAGTTCTGCAATGCGCACAACTGGCTAAAGCACATGAGATACACATAACGAGCTGAAAATGTATGAAGGTGGTTTGGGATGGTGGAGAGTAGAAATGGGTGAACCCCCCATCCCCCAAGTTGGGGTCTGGCATGTTCAGTCGGATTTTAAATAAATGTTCGGTTTCGGAGGCCCAAATCCCGTCCCCATTGAAATCAATAGGGATCTGAACATTGTAGAGTGGCTGGGGGGCTGCAGAGGATGCAGCAGAAGAGGTGCTTTAACTTACCTGAACCCCGATCCTCTTCTAGAAAGGGCAGCAGCGACGTCTGCCTTCCAAACTGGCCCCATCCAAGGCTACAAAAAGATGGCCGCCGGTTCCTATAAGTGAGGACACCTCTAGTGCCAACATTAGGAGTGTCCTCACTCATGGGAGCCGGCAGCCATCTTTTTGAACCCATGGCTGGGGCCAGTTTGGAGAGCCGCTGGAAGAAGAGGATCGGGGCTCAGGTAAGTCACAGCAGCGCTTCTGCTGCTGTAATCTTAGGTAAAGCCGACTTTTTTTCGTGTTCGGGCCAGACGCCAAACTCCGAACATGTATGTTTCGTGTTTGCGTTTGGGAACTCCGGAGCCCTATAGAACACCTTACCAGCAGCCCCTCAAAGGGTAAGTTCACTTTCCATGGAAGTGTATATTTTTTTGTGCCAAAAGTATGTGCTCAAGGTGCTTTTTCCTATGTTAGCAAATGTGTGTTTTATGGAAGTAATTTTCACAACCTACAATCGGTTGCGTACAACCGTACACCAAGAGAGCAGTGAGCCCTGTACACACAGAACACTGGCGCTATAGACACTGCTGAGGTGAGGGAGCTCACTAAACCTTACACATGGTGTTCTGTGCAACTCTGCGCTTGGTCTACTTTGCCAATAGCAACAGATTGCGGATAGTGAAAACTGCTTCCACTCTCATCACTTTTAGACTGTGTGCGGCCCCGTCCGTCGCAACTACAAGGCTGTGATTGGCCGCGCACCGCTAAAGGAGTGATGCTGATGTGTGTTATTCCTTCTTGCTTTTAAACCGGACCTTCAGCATGATTTAATGAAAAGCCCGAACCCTTAAAAAACTATTCCCCAGCATCTTAAATGAATATATTTTTTTATATTTTAGTCACTTGCTTATTATTCTTGACTCAGAAGCATCACACACACTGAGGATACTTACCGTATATAAAGTATATAAGTCTCATCACTTTTAGACTGTGTGCGGCCCCGTCCGAAGCAACGACAAGGCTGTGATTGGCCGCGCACAGCTAAAGGAGTGATGCCGATGTGTGCGACTGGCTTCTCCGGCCACACATTAATATGTACGAGCAGAGAAGCCGATTGGACGAGCGGCCGCACCTTCGCACCGTGGGCTCAAAGTCCTGGGGGGAGCTTCACGCTGCGGGGCATCCCAAAATGGGCCTCCCCAGAGGGATGGGCAAAACCTGGGGTAGTGAAAAATCACAGGTTTTGGTCCACTTTAAAGCGTTCCTTCACCCTGAATAAGAGTCTATGTTATATGTTTCCCACACCCTGTACATACAGATTGCTCACATTAATCCAGACCTTCACCCTGAATAAGAGCCTATCTTATATGTTTCCCACACCCTGTACATACAGATTGCCCACATTAATCCGGACCTTCATCCTGAATTAGAGCCTATCTTATATGTTTCCCCCACCCTGTACATACAGATTGCCCACATTAATCCGGACCTTCATCCTGAATAAGAGCCTATCTTATATGTTCCCCGCCGTACATACAGATTGCTCACATTAATCCAGACCTTCACCCTGAATAAGAGCCTATCTTATATGTTTCCCACACCCTGTACATACAGATTGCTCACATTAATCCAGACCTTCACCCTGAATAAGAGCCTATCTTATATGTTTCCCACACCCTGTACATACAGATTGCTCACATTAATCCGGACCTTCACCCTGAATAAGAGCCTATCGTATATGTTTCCCCCACCCTGTACATACAGATTGGCCACATTAATCCGGACCTTCATCCTGAATTAGAGCCTATCTTATATGTTTCCCCCACCCTGTACATACAGATTGCCCACATTAATCCGGACCTTCATCCTGAATAAGAGCCTATCTTATATGTTCCCCGCCGTACATACAGATTGCTCACATTAATCCAGACCTTCACCCTGAATAAGAGCCTATCTTATATGTTTCCCACACCCTGTACATGCAGATTGCTCACATTAATCCAGACCTTCACCCTGAATAAGAGCCTATCTTATATGTTTCCCACACCCTGTACATACAGATTGCTCACATTAATCCAGACCTTCACCCTGAATAAGAGCCTATCTTATATGTTACCCACACCCTGTACATACAGATTGCCCACATTAATCCGGACCTTCACCCTGAATAAGAGCCTATCTTATATGTTTCCCCCCACCCTGTACATACAGATTGCACACATTAATCCGGACCCTCACCCTGAATAAGAGCCTATCTTATATGTTTCCCACACCCTGTAACACAATTTAGGCCTACGTAGGGGCAGTGGGCTGGTGGTCGTGTCATGTAAGTTACTCTTGTCTTTAAATTGGGGATAGTATTTCTTGGTCCGCCCTGGCTGGTCCTCACCTTTGTGCATTTATGATTAGATATAGGCCCCAGGCTTCACTAGGGTTATATCCACTTATTGTTTAGGGTTTAATGTGCACTGATATAGTGTATATATATATATTTTTTTTTTTTATTGATATTTTGTATTAATATTTAGCACCATGATGGTTATTTAGCACTTTTCATTCAAGCACTTTATATTTATTGAATCATGTCAGGCGGTATGTACTATGCATTGTAAATATATTAATTGTAACTGCCACCTCCCCTGCCCCTAGAAGTGTGGTTTGTTTCCTTCCTTATCGACCATTTTTCGTCTTTAGTGTTTTTTAATTAGTATGTAGTGTTTGTAGGTTATGTGACTTTATTACTAATAAATATACAATTCTTTTACACGATAAGTAGTGGTGCCATATCTTGGTGGGTGTGTTGGAAGGAGTGGGACCTTCCCTATTTTTTCATATAGAGTTAGTTTCACCCATATGTGCACACTACATTCAATACAAATAAGTTTGGTTTCCGGTGCAGTCTCACATTATTGTTTTATAACTATACAGAAAAGGAAAACAGACATTTAAACATGCTCAATAAGCAACAGCATGAAAGAATATCAGCATTAGAAAGGCTGGAAGCAATCCCCACTGCGGCCTGGTGTCCTCTATTCCCCACGCATTCCGTGGGAAACCCCCCACTTTTTCAAGGTTCCAGGTCCTGGGGCATTGGTGCCTGGGGTTATTATGGTTGATGGGGCCACATTGTATATAGAGGTTTGTCTCCAGGACAAGGTGAATGAAACGGGGGTTCTGGGGGGTTTTACACAGCAAGGAGTGGAACTCAGATGGCCCTGGAGTCTTTTAGACCCCAGGCTCTTCAATGTTCCTCTTTAATGAAGGCAAGCTACTGATATTTATTTAACTTTTGACTTGGCAAATACTTTATTATAATATACTAGACGTGCAGTGGTGGACTGGGGCCAAAAATCACCCCTGGATTTTACCAGCCTCTGGTCGGCCCGAGACATCCACGCTGAGGCCCCCCAACCATGATGCTGGGGCTATAGCATTGGGGTTCCTTGGCTTGTGGGTACAGTGGGGCTGAGAGGAAGGGGGCAGGGAATGAATGTGGGTGTTAAAATCAGCAGCCCAACTGGCCCCAAAGCAGTGCGGCCCACTGGGCATTGTCTCGGGTCTTCCTATGGCCAGTCCACCCCTGTAATACCCTCCATGTTGGTGCAGCCTTGAACCTTGCAGGGTACCCGTTGGGGTATGCTTACCCCCGGGGGGCTGAGAGGGAGACTAAGGGAGCAGGGACTGAATGTGGGTGTTAAAAGCAGCAGCCCAACTGGCCCCAAAGCAGTGCGACCCACTGGGCATTGTCTCGGGTCTCCCTATGGCCAATCCGTCCCTGTAGACCTGTAATACCCTTCATGTTGGTGCAGCCTTGAACCTTGCGGAGTACCCGTTGGGGTATGCGTAGCGCCGGGGGCTGATAGGGAGACTAAGGGAGCAGAGATTGAATGTCGGTGTTAAAAGCAGCAGCCCAACTGACCTCAAAGCAGTGCGGCCCACTGGGTATCAGTGCATGGCGGTAGTATATTATCCCTTTGTTCTTATCTTGATGTGTGATGCACATGTAATAACACCTCTTGCAAGCCTTTTAAGTCCCTGCTGTTATATATTTAAAATGTTAGTCCATTCTTGCTATTAGAGATAGTTGGAGGCATTTCTTTGTTGTTTGCACTTATCACTTGAATGTATATTTGTATTTTTTGAGAAATGTTTTCATACTTTTGACACTTTTTGGCCTATATATTTCATTTTGGGGTTTAGCACTAGTCACTTTAGCCTGGCTGATTACCAGGTTTTCAAGATTTTGCACTTTTATATTTATTGTCACCTGTATATATGTAAATATTATATTCATCAATTAGGGGGCAGCAGATGCCAGCTTGCATTTGTATTTATAGTTGTTGGAAGTATATTGATATTTGTATTTCTGCCAGCACTTGTATCTTTTGATTGTACATTGTTCTAGATATAATTATTAGAGATTGTATATTTGTATATAGCCTAGGGATATATTGATCAAATAATCTTTAGGCCCGGTGGTCCAATTGTTTTTAAATAGTCTTGTGAGATTTGTGTTGTGTGTATGTTTTTATAATGATTTTTGCCACTTAATAAAATAATGTTTAGATAATACAGTGGAGTGCCCACTTTGTATGGAATTCCTTGTCCTTTTTGCTTTTTGGGTTTCTCCACCGGGCATTGTCTCGGGTCTCCCTATGGCCAGTCCACCCCTGTAATACCCTCCATGTTGGCGCAGCCTTGAACCTTGCCGAGTACCCGTTGGGGTACGCCTATTGCAGGTTGAGAAACAGTGCCTTATACCATCTGCCCGGCACTCCCCCATAAGAACAGTTAGTTGTACCCTGACAGTATGATTTGAAAGGCCAGCGTGTGGTGGCGATTTCCTGTGCCGGCCCTGTGGTCGCGGGAGGGGGCCCCGTGTGACATTTCACCTCCAGCCAGCTCTGTATCAGGATGTCTCTGTGTGTCACTTCTAATTCTCTCTGTGTTTCCCTTTCAGTATGACAGACTTAACCTGATCAAAGTAAGATGTTCTTCTTGTTCTCCTCTGACCCGCTGTGTCCCCTCTTTCTACCCCTCAGCCCTTTATAGATAGAGCTGATTGCTGGTTAGAAGTCGCAGCTCGCCCGTCCGCCTGTCATGTCCTTCCCGGGTCCTTCCTGTAGATAGAAAATTAGAGGATCACTTTTGTGTATGTTACTAATTCTCCTAAAGTTCAAAAGAGCCCCCTCAAAGCCATAAACCCCATCCGCATACACAGGGACGTTTCTAGGGGAGGGAGAGCAGGGCAATCGCACTGGGCATCAAGGCCATTGGGGCGCCTTTATCCCAGCCAATCCTTTTTTATTCCATTCAGTATTAGTCTTGGATACTTAGCTTGATAATAAATACTTATCATACGTTTCCAAGTTTGGGTAGATTATATAAATAATGTATATAACTGTGATTATGTGCTGATAAGCATATGAAGAAGAGTAAGAGAAAAGAAAAGAAAGAAAGAGAAAAGAAGAGAAAAATAAAAGAAACAAAGAAAGAAGGAAAAAGAAAAGAAAAAAAGAAAAAGTGAAGTCAGCAGCCTAGTGCCACCTATCGCCTTCCCTACCCTTCCTCTAAACCTCCCTCCCTTATAGAGCATTATATAAGAAAGAGTCTATGGTTTATTATGGTTCAGCCGACTGAGTAAGAGTGTTTTTAGGGGAGCTCAGGGCCTCTAGAAAGGCTTGAAGCTGTCTTTTGGTCTTACCGAATTTAAGTGCAGATATTTTGTTTTCCAATACATTTTCATCTTGATTTTCCAGGGTCTAAAGGTAGGAAGGGTAGTTTTTCCCCATTAGTAGCTTATGAATTGTTTAGTACCTATTATTATGAGATGTGCTAGGTATTCTTTTGCCTGCTCTTGGTCTGCCCCCTGTGGAATTAGTAATATTTTATCGGTGTTAAAAGAAATGGTAATCCCAGCCATTCCGTTCACTGCAGGTGAGTCAAGATCCTGGTAGGGGGCACTGCCAGCTGCTAAGAAGAGGCACAGCATGGCACATACTGGTATGAACAGCAGCAGCACCATAGGATGGGTGAGATGGCGGCATAGCATGGCACATACTGGTATAGGACAGCAGCAGCACCATAGGATGGGTGAGGAGGGGGCAGAGCATGGCACATACTGGTATAGGACAGCAGCAGCACCATAGGATAGGTGAGGAGGGGGCACAGCATGGCACATACTGGTATAGGACAGCAGCAGCACCATAGGATGGGTGAGGAGGGGGCATATCATGGCACATACTGGTATGAACAGCAACAGCACCATAGGATGGGTGAGGAGGGGGCATAGCATGGTACATACTGGTATAGGACAGCAGCAGCACCATAGGATGGGTGAGGAGGGGGCACAGCATAGCACATACTGGTATAGGACAGCAGCAGCACCATAGGATGGGTGAGGAGGGGGCATATCATGGCACATACTGGTATGAACAGCAACAGCACCATAGGATGGGTGAGGAGGGGGCATAGCATGGTACATACTGGTATAGGACAGCAGCAGCACCATAGGATGGGTGAGGAGGGGGCACAGCATGGCACATACTGGTATAGGACAGCAGCAGCACCATAGGATGGGTGAGGAGGGGGCACAGCATAGCACATACTGGTATAGGACAGCAGCAGCACCATAGGATGGGTGAGGAGGGGGCATATCATGGCACATACTGGTATGGGGCAGCAGCAGCACCATAGGATGGGTGAGGGGGGCATAGCATGGCACATACTGGTATGGGACAGCAGCAGCACCATAGGATGGCTGAGGAGGGGGCACAGCATGACACATACTGGTATGGGACAGCAGCAGCACCATAGGATGGGTGAGGAGGGGGCACAGCATGACACATACTGGTATAGGACAGCAGCAGCACCATAGGATGGGTTAGGAGGGGGCATAGCATGGCGCATACTGGTATAGGACAGCAGCAGCACCATAGGATGAGTGATGAGGGGGCATAGTATGGCACATACTGGTATAGGATAGCAGCAGCACCATAGGATGGGTGAGGAGGGGGCACAGCATGGCACATACTGGTATAGGACAGCAGCAGCACCATAGGATGGGTGAGGAGGAGGCATAGCATGGCACATACTGGTATAGGACAGCAGCAGCACCATAGGATGGGTGAGGAGGGGGCACAGCATGGCACATACTGGTATAGGACAGGAGCAGCACCATATGATGAGTGAGGAGGGGGCATAGCATGGCTTACACCTGTATGGGACAGCAACAGCACCACAGGATGGGTGAGGAGGGGGCATAGCATGGCACATACTGGTATAGGACAGCAGCAGCACCATAGGATGGGTGAGGAGGGGGCATAGCATGGCACATACTGGTATAGGACAGCAGCAGCACCATAGGATGGGTGAGGAGGGGGCATAGCATGGCACATACTGGTATAGGACAGCAGCAGCACCATAGGATGAGTGAAGAGGGGGCATAGCATGGCACATACTGGTATAGGATAGCAGCAACACCATAGGATGGGTGAGGAGGGGGCATAGCAGGGCACATACTGGTATAGGACAGGAGCAGCACCATAGGATGAGTGAGGAGGGGGCATAGCATGGCACATACTGGTATGGGACAGCAGCAGCACCATAGGATGGGTGAGGAGGGAGCATAGCATGGCACATACTGGTATAGGACAGCAGCAGCACCATAGGATGGGTGAGGAGGGGGCACAGCATGGCAAATTTTGGTATAGGACAGCAGCAGCACCATAGGATGAGTGAGGAGGGGGCATAGCATGGCACATACTGGTATAGGACAGCAGCAGCACCATAGGATGGGTGAGGAGGGGGCATAGCATGGCACATACTGATCTAGGACAGCAGCAGCACCATAGGATGGGTGAGGAGGGGGCATAGCATGGCACATACTGGTATAGGACAGCAGCAGCACCATAGGATGGGTGAGGAGGAGGCATAGCATGGCACATACTGGTATAGGACAGCAGCAGCACCATAGGATGGGTAAGGAGGGGGCACAGCATGGCACATATTGGTATAGGACAGGAGCAGCACCATATGATGAGTGAGGAGGGGGCATAGCATGGCTTACACCTGTATGGGACAGCAACAGCACCACAGGATGGGTGAGGAGGGGGCATAGCGTGGCACATACTGGTATAGGACAGCAGCAGCACCATAGGATGGGTGAGGAGGGGGCATAGCATGGCACATACTGGTATAGGACAGCAGCAGCACCATAGGATGGGTGAGGAGGAGGCATAGCATGGCACATACTGGTATAGGACAGCAGCAGCATCATAGGATGGGTGAGGAGGGGGCATAGCATGGCACATACTGGTATAGGACAGCAGCAGCACCATAGGATGGGTGAGGAGGGGGCATAGCATGGCACATACTGGTATAGGATAGCAGCAGCACCATAGGATGGGTGAGGAGGGGGCATAGCATGGCACATACTGGAATAGGATAGCAGCAGCACCATAGGATGGGTAAGGAGGGGGCACAGCATGGCACATACTGGTATAGGACAGGAGCAGCACCATAGGATGAGTGAGGAGGGGGCATAGCATGGCACATACTGGTATAGGACAGCAGCAGCACCATAGGATGGGTGAGGAGGGAGCATAGCATGGCACATACTGGTATAGGACAGCAGCAGCACCATAGGATGGGTGAGGAGGGGGCATAGCATGGCACATACTGGTATAGGACAGCAGCAGCACCATAGGATGGGTGAGGAGGGGGCACAGCATGGCACATTTTGGTATAGGACAGCAGCAGCACCATAGGATGAGTGAGGAGGGGGCATAGCATGGCACATACTGGTATAGGACAGCAGCAGCACCATAGGATGGGTGAGGAGGGGGCACAGCATGGCACATTTTGGTATAGGACAGCAGCAGCACCATAGGATGGGTGAGGAGGGGGCACAGCATGGCACATTTTCGTATAGGACAGCAGCAGCACCATAGGATGAGTGAGGAGGGGGCATAGCATGGCACATTTTGGTATAGGACAGCAGCAGCACCATAGGATGGGTGAGGAGGGGGCACAGCATGGCACATTTTGGTATAGGATAGCAGCAGCACCATAGGATGGGTGAGGAGGGGGCACAGCATGGCATATACTGGTATAGGACAGCAGCACCATAGGATGAGTGAGGAGGGGGCACAGCATGGTACATACTGGTATAGGACAGCAGCAGCACGATAGGATGAGTGAGGAGGGGGCATAGCATGGCACATACTGGTATAGGACAGCAGCAGCACCATAGAATGGGTGAGGAGGGGGCACAGCATGGCACATACTGGTATAGGACAGCAGCAGCACCATAGGATGGGTGGGAGGGGGCACAGCGTGGCCCATACTGGTATAGGATAGCAGCACCATAGGATGGGTGAGGAGGGGGCACAGCATGGCATATACTGGTATAGGACAGCAGCAGCACCATAGGATGGGTGAGGAGGGGGCACAGCATGGCATATACTGGTATAGGACAGCAGCAGCACCATAGGATGGGTGAGGAGGGGGCACAGCATGGCATATACTGGTATAGGACAGCAGCAGCACCATAGGATGGGTGAGGAGGGGGCACAGCATGGCACATACTGGTATAGGACAGTAGCAGCACCATAGGATGGGTGAGGAGGGGGCACAGCATGGCATATACTGGTATAGGACAGCAGCAGCACCATAGGATGGGTGAGGAGGGAGAACAGCATGGTACATACTGGTATAGGACAGCAGCACCATAGGATGAGTGAGGAGGGAGCATAGCATGGCACATACTGGTATAGGACAGCAGCAGCACCATAGGATGGGTGAGGAGGGGGCATATCATGGCACATACTGGTATGAACAACAACAGCACCATAGGATGAGTGAGGAGGGGGCATAGCATGGCTTATACCTGTATGGGACAGCAGCAGCACCGCAGGATGGGTGAGGAGGGGGCACAGCATGGCACATACTGGTATAGGACAGCAGCAGCACCATAGGATGGGTGAGGAGGGGGCATAGCATGGCTTATACCTGTATGGGACAGCAGCAGCACCGCAGGATGGGTGAGGAGGGGGCACAGCATGGCACATACTGGTATGAACAGCAACAGCACCATAGGATGGGTGAGGAGGGGGCATAGCATGGTACATACTGGTATAGGACAGCAGCAGCACCATAGGATGGGTGAGGAGGGGGCACAGCATGGCACATACTGGTATAGGACAGCAGCAGCACCATAGGATGGGTGAGGAGGGGGCACAGCATAGCACATACTGGTATAGGACAGCAGCAGCACCATAGGATGGGTGAGGAGGGGGCATATCATGGCACATACTGGTATGGGGCAGCAGCAGCACCATAGGATGGGTGAGGGGGGCATAGCATGGCACATACTGGTATGGGACAGCAGCAGCACCATAGGATGAGTGATGAGGGGGCACAGCATGACACATACTGGTATGGGACAGCAGCAGCACCATAGGATGAGTGATGAGGGGGCATAGTATGGCACATACTGGTATAGGACAGCAGCAGCACCATAGGATGAGTGAGGAGGGGGCATAGCATGGCAC
This sequence comes from Gastrophryne carolinensis, assembly GCA_027917425.1. NCBI lineage: Eukaryota > Metazoa > Chordata > Amphibia > Anura > Microhylidae > Gastrophryne > Gastrophryne carolinensis. Next base: position 15,090,144 of record CM051242.1, on the reverse strand, counting down.
ATACTGGTATAGGATAGCAGCAGCACCATAGGATGGGTGAGGAGGAGGCATAGCATGGCACATACTGGTATAGGACAGCAGCAGCACCATAGGATGGGTAAGGAGGGGGCACAGCATGGCACATATTGGTATAGGACAGGAGCAGCACCATATGATGAGTGAGGAGGGGGCATAGCATGGCTTACGCCTGTATGGGACAGCAACAGCACCACAGGATGGGTGAGGAGGGGGCATAGCGTGGCACATACTGGTATAGGACAGCAGCAGCACCATAGGATGGGTGAGGAGGGGGCACAGCATGGCACATACTGGTATAGGACAGCAGCAGCACCATAGGATGGGTGAGGAGGAGGCATAGCATGGCACATACTGGTATAGGACAGCAGCAGCACCATAGGATGGGTAAGGAGGGGGCACAGCATGGCACATATTGGTATAGGACAGGAGCAGCACCATATGATGAGTGAGGAGGGGGCATAGCATGGCTTACGCCTGTATGGGACAGCAACAGCACCACAGGATGGGTGAGGAGGGGGCATAGCGTGGCACATACTGGTATAGGACAGCAGCAGCACCATAGGATGGGTGAGGAGGGGGCATAGCATGGCACATACTGGTATAGGACAGCAGCAGCACCATAGGATGGGTGAGGAGGAGGCATAGCATGGCACATACTGGTATAGGACAGCAGCAGCACCATAGGATGGGTGAGGAGGGGGCATAGCATGGCACATACTGGTATAGGACAGCAGCAGCACCATAGGATGAGTGAAGAGGGGGCATAGCATGGCACATACTGGTATAGGATAGCAGCAGCACCATAGGATGGGTGAGGAGGGGGCATAGCATGGCACATACTGGTATAGGATAGCAGCAGCACCATAGGATGGGTAAGGAGGGGGCACAGCATGGCACATACTGGTATAGGACAGGAGCAGCACCATAGGATGAGTGAGGAGGGGGCATAGCATGGCACATACTGGTATGGGACAGCAGCAGCACCATAGGATGGGTGAGGAGGGAGCATAGCATGGCACATACTGGTATAGGACAGCAGCAGCACCATAGGATGGGTGAGGAGGGGGCATAGCATGGCACATACTGGTATAGGACAGCAGCAGCACCATAGGATGAGTGAGGAGGGGGCATAGCATGGCACATACTGGTATAGGACAGCAGCAGCACCATAGGATGGGTGAGGAGGGGGCATAGCATGGCACATACTGATATAGGACAGCAGCAGCACCATAGGATGGGTGAGGAGGGGGCATAGCATGGCACATACTGGTATGGGACAGCAGCAGCACCATAGGATGGGTGAGGAGGGGGCATAGCATGGCACATACTGGTATAGGACAGCAGCAGCACCATAGGATGAGTGAAGAGGGGGCATAGCATGGCACATACTGGTATGGGACAGCAGCAGCACCATAGCATGAGTGAGGAGGGGGCATAGCATGGCTCATACCTGTATGGGACAGCAGCAGCACCATAGGATGGGTGAGGAGGGGGCATAGCATGGCACATACTGGTATAGGACAGCAGCAGCACCATAGGATGGGTGAGGAGGGAGCATAGCATGGCACATACTGGTATAGGACAGCAGCAGCACCATAGGATGGGTGAGGAGGGGGCACAGCATGGCACATTTTGGTATAGGACAGCAGCAGCACCATAGGATGAGTGAGGAGGGGGCATAGCATGGCACATACTGGTATAGAACAGCAGCAGCACCATAGGATGGGTGAGGAGGGGGCACAGCATGGCACATTTTGGTATAGGACAGCATCAGCACCATAGGATGGGTGAGGAGGGGGCACAGCATGGCACATTTTGGTATAGGACAGCAGCAGCACCATAGGATGGGTGAGGAGGGGGCACAGCATGGCACATTTTGGTATAGGATAGCAGCAGCACCATAGGATGGGTGAGGAGGGGGCACAGCATGGCATATACTGGTATAGGACAGCAGCACCATAGGATGGGTGAGGAGGGGGCACAGCATGGCACATACTGGTATAGAACAGCAGCAGCACCATAGGATGGGTGAGGAGGGGGCACAGCATGGCACATTTTGGTATAGGACAGCAGCAGCACCATAGGATGGGTGAGGAGGGGGCACAGCATGGCACATTTTGGTATAGGATAGCAGCAGCACCATAGGATGGGTGAGGAGGGGGCACAGCATGGCATATACTGGTATAGGACAGCAGCACCATAGGATGGGTGAGGAGGGGGCACAGCATGGCACATACTGGTATAGAACAGCAGCAGCACCATAGGATGGGTGAGGAGGGGGCACAGCATGGCACATTTTGGTATAGGACAGCATCAGCACCATAGGATGGGTGAGGAGGGGGCACAGCATGGCACATTTTGGTATAGGACAGCAGCAGCACCATAGGATGAGTGAGGAGGGGGCATAGCATGGCACATTTTGGTATAGGACAGCAGCAGCACCATAGGATGGGTGAGGAGGGGGCACAGCATGGCACATTTTGGTATAGGATAGCAGCAGCACCATAGGATGGGTGAGGAGGGGGCACAGCATGGCATATACTGGTATAGGACAGCAGCACCATAGGATGAGTGAGGAGGGGGCACAGCATGGTACATACTGGTATAGGACAGCAGCAGCACCATAGGATGAGTGAGGAGGGGGCATAGCATGGCACATACTGGTATAGGACAGCAGCAGCACCATAGGATGGGTGAGGAGGGGGCACAGCATGGCACATACTGGTATAGGACAGCAGCAGCAGCACCATAGGATGGGTGGGAGGGGGCACAGCGTGGCCCATACTTGTATAGGATAGCAGCACCATAGGATGGGTGAGGAGGGGGCACAGCATGGCATATACTGGTATAGGACAGCAGCAGCACCATAGGATGGGTGAGGAGGGAGAACAGCATGGTACATACTGGTATAGGACAGCAGCAGCACCATAGGATGGGTGAGGAGGGGGCACAGCGTGGCCCATACTGGTATAGGACAGCAGCACCATAGGATGAGTGAGGAGGGAGCATAGCATGGCACATACTGGTATAGGACAGCAGCAGCACCATAGGATGGGTGAGGAGGGAGAACAGCATGGTACATACTGGTATAGGACAGCAGCAGCACCATAGGATGGGTGAGGAGGGGGCATAGCATGGCTCATACTGGTATGGGACAGCAGCAGCACCATAGGATGAGTGAGGAGGGGGCATAGCATGGCACATACTGGTATAGGACAGCAGCAGCACCATAGGATGGGTGAGGAGGGGGCACAGCATGGTACATACTGGTATGGGACAGCAGCAGCACCTTAGGATGGGTGAGGAGGGGGCATAGTATGGCACATACTGGTATAGGACAGCAGCAGCACCATAGGATGAGTGAGGAGGGAGCATAGCATGGCACATACTTGTATAGGACAGCAGCAGCACCATAGGATGGGTGAGGAGGGGGCACAGCATGGCACATACTGGTATAGGACAGGAGCAGCACCATAGGATGGGTGAGGAGGGGCCATAGTATGGCACATACTGGTATAGGACAGCAGCAGCACCATAGGATGGGTGAGGAGGGGGCATAGCATGGCACATACTGGTATAGGATAGCAGTAGCACCATAGGATGGGTGAGGAGGGGGCACAGTATGGCACATACTGGTTTAGGACAGCAGCAGCACCATAGGATGAGTGAGGAGGGGGCATAGCATGGCACATACTGGTATAGGACAGCAGCAGCACCATAGGATGGGTGAGGAGGGGGCATAGCATGGCACATACTGGTATAGGACAGCAGCAGCACAATAGGATGGGTGAGGAGGGGGCACAGCATGGCACATACTGGTATAGGACAGCAGCAGCACCATAGGATGGCTGAGGAGGGGGCACGGCATGGCACATACTGGTATAGGACAGCAGCAGCACCATAGGATGAGTGATGAGGGGGCATAGCATGGCACATACTGGTATAGGACAGCAGCAGCACCATAGGATAGGTGAGGAGGGGGCACAGCATGGCACATACTGGTATAGAACAGCAGCAGCACCATAGGATGAGTGAGGAGGGGGCACAGCATGGCACATACTGGTATAGAACAGCAGCAGCACCATAGGATGGGTGAGGAGGGGGCACAGCATGGCACATACTGGTATAGGACAGCAGCAGCACCATAGGATAGGTGAGGAGGGGGCACAGCATGGCACATACTGGTATAGAACAGCAGCAGCACCATAGGATGGGTGAGGAGGGGGCACAGCATGGCACATACTGGTATAGGACAGCAGCAGCACCATAGGATAGGTGAGGAGGGGGCACAGCATGGCACATACTGGTATAGAACAGCAGCAGCACCATAGGATGGGTGAGGAGGGGGCACTCACCCGTTGCTGGGTGCCATCCCTAGAAATTGCCCTATTTTAGGCATAACAGGGCGGCCTCTTTATAAGCCCAGAATGATAAAGAAAAGAAAGAATAGATGGAAAGAAATAATAAAAAATAAATGGATAACAAAAGCATAGAATGAATGACAAACAAAAATTGGGAAAATGACAGAAACAAAGAATAAAAGGAATGACAAAAAAGGCAGGAAAGAGAGAGAAAGTATGGGAGAAAACAAGGACTATATGGAAGGAAAGAAAGAATAGAAGGACTGACATAAAAAAGAAAGAGAATGTGTGATAGAGAGAATAGAAGGACTGACATAAAAAAGAAAGAGAATGTGTGACAGAGAGAATAGAATGAATATCAGAAAGAATAAAAGAAGCAAATAAGCAAGAAAGAAAAGGACGTGCAGAACAAACAGATGAAAGAATGTAACAAGAAATAGGTGGAAATAAAGTAAAAGGACTAGAAGAATAGGAAGAAGAGAAGAACTGACAGAAGAAAGTAAAGGAATAAAGAAAGAAAGAAGAACAGGCAGAAAGAACTGATGAAAGAAAGAAATAATAGAAGGAAAGAAACAAAGAATAGAAGCAGTGACAGAAACAATGAAAGTCTCTCCCAGTGGCTGGCAGACCTTAGTCCTGGTTACTGCACAGCCCTCCATCCTGCATAGGCGCTGCCCAGGGTACAGGGAATGATGTGGGCCCTCCCAGTGTTGATGCCTGCCCTGGCTTGGACTTTATTTTAAAGTAGACCAAAACCCAGGATTTTGACTATCCTGGGTTTTGGTCCCCCCCCCCCCTCGGGGGCATCCTGATCGGGGATGCCGCGCTGTGTAAAAAAAAAAACCCCAGATCGCCCGAATGAACTCACCCCTTCCTGGTCCTGCGCAGCCTCTCGTCCAATCATCCAGCTGGGATCTGCTCCCGCCCCTTCGTCTAAGGCGTCCGCATCCTCTGCTTCCCTCTAACAGAGAGCGGCCATTCACAAATGCCTGGAGCGGGCACGCGCCCTGCTAGAGAGATAGAGGGGATGCGCCATTGGACCGGGAAAGAAGGTGAGTTTGTTCAGGTGACCTATAGGATTCCAGGGCTGATCTCTGTGGGTTTTGGTCCGCTTTAAATCGGGCCCCATTGCAAACTAGCCTGGGGGAGGGGGAGGGGGGGGCAGACAAGTTATTACAAAAAGGTTGTAGCACACTGTTAAAGTGGACCAACACCCAGGATTTTCACTATCCTGGGTTTTGGTCCACTTCCGCGGGGCACCCCGATCGCTGTGTGAAACCCCCCAGAACGCCCCAAAAAACTCACCTCACCCCGCTCCTACGCGAGCGCTCGTCCAATCAGAGCGCTCAGAGCCGCTGTGGTGTGCACGGACAAGCGACGGACAACCACAGCGGCTCTGAGTGCGCTGGAGGCCGCGTCCTGCGCTTCCGTTGGAACGGGGATAAGGTAAGGTTTCTGGGCGTCCTGCGGGGGGGGGGGGCTGATCCCCCCTGGGTGTTGTTCCACTTTAAATAATTTATCTCAAAGAGCATAACCTGGTAGTAGGAGAAGAGATAAGAGTGTGGGTTCTATATTCCCCGGTACCTCTGCCTATACATTACACAAGAACCAATCGTATGAACACCATAGAAAGCATATGCCATCAATAATATAGAAGTGATTGTACAGATTAGTGCATAATATATACAGGGTGCAGGGTAAAGGGTTCTATAGCACAGCAGAATTGGCCTATAGGTGGACACAAAAATATTGTATTGCAGGAAAAGAGGGTCATACAATCAAATCCAGTACAAGATATATACAGAGCATGTGTTCAATATTCCATGAAGAGAGAGTCATTGAGAATGTCATGAAGAGAGAGAGTCATTGAGAATGTCATGGCCCCCTTTTCCCATATAGCTGAATAGGCTTAGCAATCATAGCAAAGAGCGAGCATCAAAAGAGAGCTTACAGCCTGACCACAGGAAACAAACCTCCACGTTTCGATCTGTGAAGAACTTTTTCAAGAGGAAGCGGCATCCCAGGGAGGAGGGGGGGGGGGGGGGCAGACACCCTCATTTATCATCAATAGTGTGGCAGCCATTGGGGCCCCGCTGCAGAACTGGTCCCTATACTGGAGTCTCCTGCCCTCTCTATTCATTGCAATGGAGGGGGAGTGGCGGGGTTTCCTGAGGCCCCTGACAGGGGTCCATTGCTTTACAGTATCACCTCCCTGCTGAGTTACATTGTGTAGCCACCACCCGCGCACTGCTACAATGTAATCAGCTCTCAGCTTTCTGCCGCGTGTGCGTGATCTCCCCATTACATGTCACACATTCCTTCCATCTCTTTTTTCACACTCTCTAATTCTTCCTTTTACCTTATTCTTAGTATACAGTACGTCCTGCTCCAGATATAATACTTACACTTGGGTTATCCTCCGCCAGATGGCGCTGCACTGCAGAGACATGCAAAACAGGCTCCTCCCGGCCCCTCAAATACCCAGGGACCTCCCACAAATCCCCAGATTTCTCTGCAGCGCCAACTGCGAAGACATGAAGTATCAACTCTCTCGCAGGTGAGCGGGGCTATTCAGCCTGCGGCCCTGTTGGACTATTCCCACCCGTCCTCTTTGTGATGTGCCTCCCAGCCTGGGCTGCGCTGGTCGGGTGAAGGTAGGCAGCACCATGTGTGCTTATGGAGCGCTGCTCCTCCGCAGTCCCCCACCAAAGGGTAGGCGGTATAGGCTGATGGTGAGCCTTTATGGGATGCCCCTCCCGCATTATTGCCCATGCCCCGTGTAGCGGTGGGCCCTGTACAAAGGGCCGCCATCCTCCCTCGTTCCCCCCGTAGCTCGGGGGGAAAGAAAGGGGGGGGGGGGGTATGTGTGTGGCGGTCTTAAGTGTACTGCGATTACACTATTATGGCCTTAGTATTGCCCTTGACTTGTAACTTGGTGTCAGAGCCGCGCTGTGTGCTTTTTTATTGTGTATCTGCTGCCGCGCTCGTCTCTTTCCTTTATTGGATGTGCTGCGCCGGGCAGCCAGACGCTGCGGCGTCTCCATTGGCAAATCATATATTCTATGTGTGTCATACACTTTGCTTCTCTTGACAATATTGACTACTGTCTTAGAGCTTCGCGCTCTTCGGGGGGGGGGGCGGGCACCTGGTTTGGCGAGCTCCGCGTCACGGCCCGCTCTGGCCCGCCCTTCGAGGTTCGCTTGGTGCCATTTTGATGCTAGTCGCGCGCGTGGTAACGACCCTCCTCCTCCCTTGGTCTGTAAGTGCCCTTGCGGGCAATTTTCATGATTCTTTATTACTGCGCATGGCTCTGACACCCTTTATTCCCGTTATGTCTTTCAGACGGTTGAATCCAGTGGCTTCTCCCGGCCCGGTGTAAATTATAGCGGGCCTTGTAAAAATTCTCCCACCTTCCTAGCGGGTCTTTGGGGCATCCAGGGTTGCCTATAGCGTAAATCCCTGCTGGCATATTGTGCCTAGATAATCACCATATGGAGGCATCTCAGAATTATGTGATCGGGGTCCCTCTGGGACAAGACCGGCTGTGTATAGCGTGTGGACAACCCCATGCTGATGCTGACAGGGTACGGGTCTGCGCACCATGTGCTGAGCGAGCACTGGCCCTGCAATCAGGCTTGCCAGTGGCTGCACCTCGTTTCAATACACCTATTTCCCCATGCTTAAATCTCACTCCTGCTGAGTCGCATACAAGTAGGGATTTGCAGCCTGCTGGGCCTTCCAGACTGCCTACGGCTGATCAGATTATGGTGAGGTTGTCAGGGCGCAGGGGCCCTGGTAAGAAGCGGCACTTGACGCCTCCTGTTTCTGTTTGTCCTATGGGAACTGAGGAGTTCACTATTCCGTGTGACTATACCCCTTCTGATGAAGGAGAGCTGGTCTCTGAATCAGGCTCATCTGATGAGAGGCAGTGGAGTCATGACGATTCTGGCCCTGAATACTGGGGCCAGCGTGACACTGACGATTTGTTGATTAAGGTCTTTAAGGTCCTATCTATCTCTCTCCCTGGTGAGGCTCCCAAGCCTAGAGGGGAGCGTTTCCATACAGCGACAGCGCGCTTGGAATTTCTAGAGCAGGCTCATTTCCATGCTCTTGTACTCAAGGAATGGGAATGCCCCAGTAAACTTCCAGGGGTCCCAGGGGACTGGGATAGGAAATACCCTTTTCCCCCTGAGGTGGTTAATTGTTGGTCATCACCCCCCGTGGTGGATGCACCGATCATAGGGGTTCCTAACCCCCCCTTTATCACAGCCCCTGCTTATAGTACCCTTCGGGATGCTGAGGACCGGCGCATTGATAGGCTGGCCTCCCACGCCTTTTCTTGTGCAGGAACGGCGCTGCGCCAGGTCTGTGCCGCGGCCGTCACTGCAGTGGCCGCTAGAACCCTCATCAGAAAGATGCTTGATCATCACCCTGACGATCTCCCCTGGGATGTGTTTAATGCACTCTCCAGTTGTGATGTATTTGTAAAATGTATCCTTTTAGCGCTGGATGACACCATTAGAATGTGTGCGAGGACTTCTGCCCTTGTGGTGGCTATATGTCGCTTGGTCTGGCTGCGACAGTGGGGTGCTGACGATGCTGCTAAAAGGACTCTGACTGGGCTTCCCTTTAGAGGGCAACGCCTGTTTGAGGCCCGTCTGGACCTGTTTGGTAAAAAGAGCAAATCACCCCAACGCAGTCGGCCGTCTCGGCCCCCTCGGGGCAGGGGCATCCCTCCCCCTTCCTACCATAGTGTTAAACAAGAACTAGGGGTGTCCTTCCTGGGGGCTCGAACAGACTCCTGCCCCAGGAGCGGCAGACAACGTCCTGGCCCCTCTGGTGGGGCTAAGCCTAAATCTTCCACCAAACCCCCTCAAGCATGATGGGGCGCCCTCGCCCGTCCGGGTGAGGGGATGGCTGCAGCACCTTGCTCTTGTCAGGAGGCATCACGCCTCATTCTGGTGGTTTTAGGGGGTAGTGTCCCCCGGATACAATTAAGGATAGAGTTGCTGCGCGGCCTCCCCCAAGTTTATCAGGATACTCCGGGTCCCTGCTTCTGTTCAGGTGCTGGTGCAGGCCATGCAAGGCCTGTGGGGTCTGGGGGGTCACTTGCAGATTGCCCTGAGCAGGCAGAGGCAGGGGCCGCTACACCAACCTTTCCACAGTTCCCCAAAAGGATGGGTCAGTCTGGTCCATTCTGGATTCTCAGGTTTCGGCAACTCATCAATTACAGGCTCTTAGCGGGGCCATCAGCTCCCTGCGCCCTGGGGGCTTCTTGCCGTCGCCGGAGATCAAAGATGCTTATTTTCACATCCCTGTGTCTTCTGGACACCGAGGCTTCAGGTTTGCGTTGGAAGTCCAACACTGATAATTTGTGGCCTTGTTATCTGGCCTCTCTTCAGCTCCCAGAGTGCTCACCAAGGTGCTGACGGGGGTGATGTCTCGGATGAGACCAAGGGGCGTCTGCGCGTTGACCTACCTGGACGTCCTTCTCCCCTTCTCCCCTTCTAGTCTGTACGTCAGGCTAAGCTGATTGCAGGGCCAGTGCTCGCTCAGCACATGGTGCGCAGACCCGTACCCTGTCAGCATCAGCATGGGGTTGTCCACACGCTATACACAGCCGGTCTTGTCCCAGAGGGACCCCGATCACATAATTCTGAGATGCCTCCATATGGTGATTATCTAGGCACAATATGCCAGCAGGGATTTACGCTATAGGCAACCCTGGATGCCCCAAAGACCCGCTAGGAAGGTGGGAGAATTTTTACAAGGCCCGCTATAATTTACACCGGGCCGGGAGAAGCCACTGGATTCAACCGTCTGAAAGACATAACGGGAATAAAGGGTGTCAGAGCCATGCGCAGTAATAAAGAATCATGAAAATTGCCCGCAAGGGCACTTACAGACCAAGGGAGGAGGAGGGTCGTTACCACGCGCGCGACTAGCATCAAAATGGCACCAAGCGAACCTCGAAGGGCGGGCCAGAGCGGGCCATGACGCGGAGCTCGCCAAACCAGGTGCCCGCCCCCCCCCCCGAAGAGCGCGAAGCTCTAAGACAGTAGTCAATATTGTCAAGAGAAGCAAAGTGTATGACACACATAGAATATATGATTTGCCAATGGAGACGCCGCAGCGTCTGGCTGCCCGGCGCAGCACATCCAATAAAGGAAAGAGACGAGCGCGGCAGCAGATACACAATAAAAAAGCACACAGCGCGGCTCTGACACCAAGTTACAAGTCAAGGGCAATACTAAGGCCATAATAGTGTAATCGCAGTACACTTAAGACCGCCACACACATACCCCCCCCCCCCTTTCTTTCCCCCCGAGCTACGGGGGGAACGAGGGAGGATGGCGGCCCTTTGTACAGGGCCCACCGCTACACGGGGCATGGGCAATAATGCGGGAGGGGCATCCCATAAAGGCTCACCATCAGCCTATACCGCCTACCCTTTGGTGGGGGACTGCGGAGGAGCAGCGCTCCATAAGCACACATGGTGCTGCCTACCTTCACCCGACCAGCGCAGCCCAGGCTGGGAGGCACATCACAAAGAGGACGGGTGGGAATAGTCCAACAGGGCCGCAGGCTGAATAGCCCCGCTCACCTGCGAGAGAGTTGATACTTCATGTCTTCGCAGTTGGCGCTGCAGAGAAATCTGGGGATTTGTGGGAGGTCCCTGGGTATTTGAGGGGCCGGGAGGAGCCTGTTTTGCATGTCTCTGCAGTGCAGCGCCATCTGGCGGAGGATAACCCAAGTGTAAGTATTATATCTGGAGCAGGACGTACTGTATACTAAGAATAAGGTAAAAGGAAGAATTAGAGAGTGTGAAAAAAGAGATGGAAGGAATGTGTGACATGTAATGGGGAGATCACGCACACGCGGCAGAAAGCTGAGAGCTGATTACATTGTAGCAGTGCGCGGGTGGTGGCTACACAATGTAACTCAGCAGGGAGGTGATACTGTAAAGCAATGGACCCCTGTCAGGGGCCTCAGGAAACCCCGCCACTCCCCCTCCAATGCAATGAATAGAGAGGGCAGGAGAGCCCAGACTCCAGTATAGGGCCCAGTTCTGCAGAGGGGCCCCAATGTCTGCCACACTATTGATGATAAATGAGGGTGTCTGCCCCCCCCCCCTCCTCCCTGGGATGCCGCTTCCTCTTGAAAAAGATCTTCACAGATTGAAACGTGGAGGTTTGTTTCCTGCGGTCAGGCTGTAAGCTCTCTTTTGATGCTCGCTCTTTGCTATGATTGCTAAGCCTATTCAGCTATATGGGAAAAGGGGGCCATGCCATTCTCAATGACTCTCTCTCTTCATGACATTCTCAATGACTCTCTCTTCATGGAATATTGAACACATGCTCTGTATATATCTTGTACTGGATTTCATTGTATGACCCTCTTTTCCTGCAATACAATATTTTTGTGTCCACCTATAGGCCAATTCTGCTGTGCTATAGAACCCTTTACCCTGTACCCTGTATATATTATGCACTAATCTGTACAATCACTTCTATATTATTGATGGCATATGCTTTCTATGGTGTTCATACGATTGGTTCTTGTGTAATGTATAGGCAGAGGTACCGGGGAATATAGAACCCACACTCTTATCTCTTCTCCTACTACCAGGTTATGCTCTTTGAGATAAATTATTTAAAGTGGAACAACACCCAGGGGGGATCAGCCCCCCCCCCCGCAGGACGCCCAGAAACCTTACCTTATCCCCGTTCCAACGGAAGCGCGAGACGCGGCCTCCAGCGCACTCAGAGCCGCTGTGGTTGTCCGTCGCTTGTCCGTGCACACCACAGCGGCTCTGAGCGCTCTGATTGGACGAGCGCTCGCGTAGGAGCGGGGTGAGGTGAGTTTTTTGGGGCGTTCTGGGGGGTTTCACACAGCGATCGGGGTGCCCCGCGGAAGTGGACCAAAACCCAGGATAGTGAAAATCCTGGGTGTTGGTCCACTTTAACAGTGTGCTACAACCTTTTTGTAATAACTTGTCTGCCCCCCCCTCCCCCTCCCCCAGGCTAGTTTGCAATGGGGCCCGATTTAAAGCGGACCAAAACCCACAGAGATCGGCCCTGGAATCCTATAGGTCACCTGAACAAACTCACCTTCTTTCCCGGTGCAATGGCGCATCCCCTCTATCTCTCTAGCAGGGCGCGTGCCCGCTCCAGGCATTTGTGAATGGCCGCTCTCTGTTAGAGGGAAGCAGAGGATGCGGACGCCTTAGACGAAGGGGCGGGAGCAGATCCCAGCTGGATGATTGGACGAGAGGCCGCGCAGGACCAGGAAGGGGTGAGTTCATTCGGGCGATCTGGGGTTTTTTTTTTTACACAGCGCGGCATCCCCGATCAGGATGCCCCCGGGGGGGGGGGGGGACCAAAACCCAGGATAGTCAAAATCCTGGGTTTTGGTCTACTTTAAAATAAAGTCCAAGCCAGGGCAGGCATCAACACTGGGAGGGCCCACATCATTCCCTGTACCCTGGGCAGCGCCTATGCAGGATGGAGGGCTGTGCAGTAACCAGGACTAAGGTCTGCCAGCCAGAGGCAAATTGGCCACTGGGAGAGACTTTCATTGTTTCTGTCACTGCTTCTATTCTTTGTTTCTTTCCTTCTATTATTTCTTTCTTTCATCAGTTCTTTCTGCCTGTTCTTCTTTCTTTCTTTATTCCTTTACTTTCTTCTGTCAGTTCTTCTCTTCTTCCTATTCTACTCCTTTTACTTTATTTCCACCTATTTCTTGTTGCATTCTTTCATCTGTTTGTTCTGCCCGTCCTTTTCTTTCTTGCTTATTTGCTTCTTTTATTCTTTCTGATATTCATTCTATTCTCTCTGTCACACATTCTCTTTCTTTTTTATGTCAGTCCTTCTATTCTCTCTATCACACATTCTCTTTCTTTTTTATGTCAGTCCTTCTATTCTTTCTTTCCTTCCATATAGTCCTTGTTTTCTCCCATACTTTCTCTCTCTTTCCTGCCTTTTTTGTCATTCCTTTTATTCTTTGTTTCTGTCATTTTCCCAATTTTTGTTTGTCATTCATTCTATGCTTTTGTTATCCATTTATTTTTTATTATTTCTTTCCATCTATTCTTTCTTTTCTTTATCATTCTGGGCTTATAAAGAGGCCGCCCTGTTATGCCTAAAATAGGGCAATTTCTAGGGATGGCACCCAGCAACGGGTGAGTGCCCCCTCCTCACCCATCCTATGGTGCTGCTGCTGTTCTATACCAGTATGTGCCATGCTGTGCCCCCTCCTCACCTATCCTATGGTGCTGCTGCTGTCCTATACCAGTATGTGCCATGCTGTGCCCCCTCCTCACCCATCCTATGGTGCTGCTGCTGTCCTATACCAGTATGTGCCATGCTGTGCCCCCTCCTCACCTATCCTATGGTGCTGCTGTCCTATACCAGTATGTGCCATGCTGTGCCCCCTCCTCACCCATCCTATGGTGCTGCTGTTCTATACCAGTATGTGCCATGCTGTGCCCCCTCCTCACCTATCCTATGGTGCTGCTGTTCTATACCAGTATGTGCCATGCTGTGCCCCCTCCTCACTCATCCTATGGTGCTGCTGCTGTTCTATACCAGTATGTGCCATGCTGTGCCCCCTCCTCACCTATCCTATGGTGCTGCTGCTGTCCTATACCAGTATGTGCCATGCTGTGCCCCCTCCTCACTCATCCTATGGTGCTGCTGCTGTCCTATACCAGTATGTGCCATGCTGTGCCCCCTCCTCACCTATCCTATGGTGCTGCTGCTGTCCTATACCAGTATGTGCCATGCTGTGCCCCCTCCTCACTCATCCTATGGTGCTGCTGCTGTTCTATACCAGTATGTGCCATGCTGTGCCCCCTCCTCACCCATCCTATGGTGCTGCTGCTGTTCTATACCAGTATGTGCCATGCTGTGCCCCCTCCTCACTCATCCTATGGTGCTGCTGCTGTTCTATACCAGTATGTGCCATGCTGTGCCCCCTCCTCACTCATCCTATGGTGCTGCTGCTGTCCTATACCAGTATGTGCCATGCTGTGCCCCCTCCTCACCCATCCTATGGTGCTGCTGCTGTTCTATACCAGTATGTGCCATGCTGTGCCCCCTCCTCACTCATCCTATGGTGCTGCTGCTGTTCTATACCAGTATGTGCCATGCTGTGCCCCCTCCTCACCTATCCTATGGTGCTGCTGCTGTCCTATACCAGTATGTGCCATGCTGTGCCCCCCCCTCACCCATCCTATGGTGCTGCTGCTGTCCTATACCAGTATGTGCCATGCTGTGCCCCCCCCTCACCCATCCTATGGTGCTGCTGCTGTCCTATACCAGTATGTGCCATGCCGTGCCCCCTCCTCAGCCATCCTATGGTGCTGCTGCTGTCCTATACCAGTATGTGCCATGCTGTGCCCCCTCCTCACCCATCCTATTGTGCTGCTGCTGTCCTATACCAGTATGTGCCATGCTGTGCCCCCTCCTCACCCATCCTATGGTGCTGCTGCTGTCCTATACCAGTATGTGCCATGCTATGCCCCCTCATCACTCATCCTATGGTGCTGCTGCTGTCCTATACCAGTATGTGCCATGCCGTGCCCCCTCCTCAGCCATCCTATGGTGCTGCTGCTGTCCTATACCAGTATGTGCCATGCTATGCCCCCTCCTCACTCATCCTATGGTGCTGCTGCTGTCCTAAACCAGTATGTGCCATACTGTGCCCCCTCCTCACCCATCCTATGGTGCTACTGCTATCCTATACCAGTATGTGCCATGCTATGCCCCCTCCTCACCCATCCTATGGTGCAGCTGCTGTCCTATACCAGTATGTACCATGCTGTGCCCCCTCCTCACCCATCCTATGGTGCTGCTGCTGTCCTATACCAGTATGTGCCATGCTGTGCCCCCTCCTCACCCATCCTATGGTGCTGCTGCTGTCCTATACCAGTATGTGCCATGCTATGCCCCCTCCTCACTCATCCTATGGTGCAGCTGCTGTCCTATACCAGTATGTGCCATGCTGTGCCCCCTCCTCACCCATCCTATGGTGCTGCTGCTGTCCTATACCAGTATGTGCCATGCTGTGCCCCCTCCTCACCCATCCTATGGTGCTGCTGCTGTCCTATACCAGTATGTGCCATGCTGTGCCCCCTCCTCACCCATCCTATGGTGCTGCTGCTGTCCTATACCAGTATGTGCCATGCTATGCCCCCTCCTCACTCATCCTATGGTGCAGCTGCTGTCCTATACCAGTATGTACCATGCTGTGCCCCCTCCTCACCCATCCTATGGTGCTGCTGCTGTCCTATACCAGTATGTGCCATACTATGCCCCCTCCTCACCCATCCTATGGTGCTGCTGCTGTCCTATACAAGTATGTGCCATGCTATGCCCCCTCCTCACTCATCCTATGGTGCTGCTGCTGTCCTATACCAGTATGTGCCATGCTATGCCCCCTCTTCACTCATCCTATGGTGCTGCTGCTGTCCTATACCAGTATGTGCCATACTATGCCCCCTCCTCACCCATCCTAAGGTGCTGCTGCTGTCCCATACCAGTATGTACCATGCTGTGCCCCCTCCTCACCCATCCTATGGTGCTGCTGCTGTCCTATACCAGTATGTGCCATGCTATGCCCCCTCCTCACCCATCCTATGGTGCTGCTGCTGTCCTATACCAGTATGTACCATGCTGTTCTCCCTCCTCACCCATCCTATGGTGCTGCTGCTGTCCTATACCAGTATGTGCCATGCTATGCTCCCTCCTCACTCATCCTATGGTGCTGCTGTCCTATACCAGTATGGGCCACGCTGTGCCCCCTCCTCACCCATCCTATGGTGCTGCTGCTGTCCTATACCAGTATGTGCCATGCTATGCTCCCTCCTCACTCATCCTATGGTGCTGCTGCTGTCCTATACCAGTATGTGCCACGCTGTGCCCCCTCCTCACCCATCCTATGGTGCTGCTGCTGTCCTATACCAGTATGTGCCATGCTATGCTCCCTCCTCACTCATCCTATGGTGCTGCTGCTGTCCTATACCAGTATGTACCATGCTGTTCTCCCTCCTCACCCATCCTATGGTGCTGCTGCTGTCCTATACCAGTATGTGCCATGCTATGCCCCCTCCTCACTCATCCTATGGTGCTGCTGCTGTCCCATACCAGTATGTGCCATGCTATGCCCCCTCCTCACCCATCCTATGGTGCTGCTGCTGTCCTATACCAGTATGTACCATGCTATGCCCCCTCCTCACCCATCCTATGGTGCTGCTGCTGTCCTATACCAGTATGTACCATGCTGTTCTCCCTCCTCACCCATCCTATGGTGCTGCTGCTGTCCTATATCAGTATCTACCATGCTGTGCCCCCTCCTCATACATCCTATGGTGCTGCTATCCTATACCAGTATGGGCCACGCTGTGCCCCCTCCCACCCATCCTATGGTGCTGCTGCTGTCCTATACCAGTATGTGCCATGCTGTGCCCCCTCCTCACCCATTCTATGGTGCTGCTGCTGTCCTATACCAGTATGTGCCATGCTGTGCCCCCTCCTCACTCATCCTATGGTGCTGCTGTCCTATACCAGTATATGCCATGCTGTGCCCCCTCCTCACCCATCCTATGGTGCTGCTGCTATCCTATACCAAAATGTGCCATGCTGTGCCCCCTCCTCACCCATCCTATGATGCTGCTGCTGTCCTATACCAAAATGTGCCATGCTGTGCCCCCTCCTCACCCATCCTATGGTGCTGCTGCTGTCCTATACCAGTATGTGCCATGCTATGCTCCCTCCTCACCCATCCTATGGTGCTGCTGCTGTCCCATACAGGTAGAAGCCATGCTATGCCCCCTCCTCACTCATGCTATGGTGCTGCTGCTGTCCCATACCAGTATGTGCCATGCTATGCCCCCTCTTCACTCATCCTATGGTGCTGCTGCTATCCTATACCAGTATGTGCCATGCTGTGCCCCCTCCTCACCCATCCTATGGTGCTGCTGCTATCCTATACCAGTATGTGCCATGCTATGCCCCCTCTTCACTCATCCTATGGTGCTGCTGCTGTCCTATACCAGTATGTGCCATGCAGAAGCCGAAAACCTTTCCTGGGACCAGAAGGAACCATCCCATCCAAGTAATGACCAGGCCAAAGCCGCCAACCCCCCAAAATCAGACGAGATCGGGCACAAACAGGATGGAGTTGGCCGTAGACCCAAAGGAGCATCAGTTCTCCTAAGGGACACAGTGACTACCAAGGAAACACTTCCCACACCTGTCCGAGGAATGTAGAACCCTTTCCTCACCGTTGCTAGGACTAAGGCACAGAAGGAAGAACAATATCTTGAACATAAGACACCACCTTAGGCAGAAAGTCCGGCTTAAAGTGGAACACCACCTTATTCTTGGTCTTCTGTTCATACCTTTTCAAAGTTTTACAAGGTTGATGTTAGGGCCTCAGCAGATGCTGTGTTTGGCCGCAAGGTTCTGCAGGCGGCAGTGGTTTAAACTGTCTGTTGCTGCCTTTTTTGTTGGGGATCCCACCCTACTTTATGGACACTGCTATTGGATGTCCCGAGTGTAAGTAATCTAATCTGGAGCAGGACGTACTGTATACTAAGAATAATACAATTCTGTGAAATACTCACCTGTAGAATTGATATTATAAGTATACAGTACGTCCTGCTCCAAGCCACCCTTGGTTTTTGCATTATTCTGGATCCCCTGTATGGTGATTGTTATCATTGTTATAGTTACCAGTTTTGGTGGTTAAATTCTCCCGGCTTCTCGTTCACTGCTTTTCAATGCTGGGGATTTGTGGGAGGTCCCGGGTATTTGAGGGGCCGGGAGGAGCCTGTTTTGCATGTCTGCAGTGCAGCGCCATCTGGCGGAGGATTACCCACGTGTAAGTATTATATCTGGAGCAGGACGTACTGTATACCTATAATACCAATTCTACAGGTGAGTATTTCACAGAATTGTATTTCTTCCATCTCTCTTTTTTTCACATTTCCCTCACCCTCTTTTTTCTATTAGACTTTTTTTCTTTTTACATTCCTTTTCTCTCTCCCTGTTTCACTTTCTCTATGTCTTACACTCTTTCTAGCTTAAGCCTTTCTCTTTGTTGCATTTTCTCTCCTTTTCCACATTTGTTTCCCCTCTTTTTATCATGCCTCACTCTTCTCTTTCTAGCTTCTGCCTTTCTCTTGTCTGCATTTCCTTTCCCTCTTGTTTTCTATTATTCTTTCTCTTTCTTTCTTTCTTTCTTTCTTTCTTTCTTTCTTTCTTTCTCTTTCTCTTTCTTTCTTTCCTTCCTTCTCTTCCTTCTCTCCTTTCCCACATTTGTTTCCCCTCTCTTTATCATGCCTCACTCTTCTCTTTCTAGCTTCTGCCTTTCTCTTGTCTGCATTTCCTTTCCCCCTTGTTTTCTATTATTCTTTCTTTCTTTTTCTTTCTTTCTCTCTTTCTTTCTTTCCTTCCTTCTCTCCTTTCCCACATTTGTTTCCCCTCTCTTTTCCATGCCTCACTCTTCTCTTTCTAGCTTCTGCCTTTCTCTTGTCTGCATTTCCTTTCCCCTTGTTTTCTATTTCTTTCTTTCTTTCTTTCTTTCTTTCTTTCTTTCTTTCTTTCTTTCTTTCTCTTTCCTTCTCTTCCTTCTCTCCTTTCCCACATTTGTTTCCCCTCTCTTTATCATGCCTCACTCTTCTCTTTCTAGCTTCTGCCTTTCTCTTGTCTGCATTTCCTTTCCCTCTTGTTTTCTATTATTCTTTCGCTTTCTTTCTTTCTTTCTCTTTCTCTTTCTTTCTTTCTTTCTTTCTCTTTCTTTCTTTCCTTCCTTCTCTCCTTTCCCACATTTGTTTCCCCTCTCTTTATCATGCCTCACTCTTCTCTTTCTAGCTTCTGCCTTTCTCTTGTCTGCATTTCCTTTCCCCCTTGTTTTCTATTATTCTTTCTTTCTTTTTCTTTCTTTCTGCTATCTTTCTTTCTTTCTCTTTCTTTCTTTCCTTCCTTCTCTTCCTTCTCTCCTTTCCCACATTTGTTTCCCCTCTCTTTTCCATGCCTCACTCTTCTCTTTCTAGCTTCTGCCTTTCTCTTGTCTGCATTTCCTTTCCCCCTTGTTTTCTATTATTCTTTCTTTTTCTTTCTTTCTTTCTTTCTCTCTTTCTTTCTTTCTTTCTTTCTTTCTTTCTCTTCCTTCTCTCCTTTCCCACATTTATTTCCCCTCTCTTTTCCATGCCTCACTCTTCTCTTTCTATCTTCTGCTTTTTGTTGTTTGGTCTCTGTTTTATTAATGTTTTCCTTCATCTTCTCTCTCTGATTCTTTGCTTTTCTCTGTCTCTTGTGCTTATCACATTTCTTTTATCTGTCTTTATTTCTCTTTTTAACGATACATTCTTTCTTCTCTCCTTCCCTACCTCTCTTTTCCTCACCCTGTCCTTTTCTTTCTGTCTTTCTCTTTTGGTGTTCGGTCTATGTTTTATCAACATTTACCTTAATCCCTCTCTCTTTTTGCTTTTCTTTTTTCTGTACTTATCACACATATTTATTTTCTCTCTCTCTCTTTTCATCTACAC
Organism: Gastrophryne carolinensis; assembly: GCA_027917425.1. Classification (NCBI taxonomy): domain Eukaryota; kingdom Metazoa; phylum Chordata; class Amphibia; order Anura; family Microhylidae; genus Gastrophryne; species Gastrophryne carolinensis. The sequence continues at coordinate 15,070,212 of CM051242.1, read as the reverse complement.
TTTCTTTTCTTCCTTCTCCTCTTTCCCACTTTTTATTTCCCTCTCTTTTTCTTGCCCTATTCTTCTCTTTCTCTTTTTTGTGTTGGTCTATGTTTAATCAATATTTACCTTCACCACACTCTCTCTCGCTTTTCTATTTTTTGTACTTATCACACTTATTCATTTTCTCTCTCTTTCCTTTCATCTACACTTTCTTTCTTTCCTTCTCTTCTTTCCCACTTTTTAGTTCCCTCTCTTTTTCTTGCCCTATTCTTCTCCTTCTGTTTTCCTCTTTCCAGCTTTCGGCCTGTGTTCTTTCAACATCTTTCTCTCTCTTTTTCTGTTTCCCCCCCTTTTATTCTCTCTATCATTTAACTCTTTTCTACATCTTCCTTTCCTTTTATCTTCCCTTTTTCTGACTTTCACTTGTCCTTGTCTCTGTTTGTTACTTTCTTTTAACATATTTCTCTCTCTTTCTGTTTTCCCCCTTTTTATTCTCTATCTTTTTTCTCTTATCTCCTTCTTCCTTTCCTTTTATCTTCTATTTTTTCTGACTTTTACTTGCCCTTGTCCCTGTTTGTTACTTTCTTTTAACATCTTTCTCTCTCTCTAGTTGTTTTCCCCCTTTATCTCTATCATTTTCTCTTTTCTACTTCTTCCTTTCCTTTTTATCTTACATTTTCTCTGACTTTCACTTGTCCTTGTCTCCGTTACTTTCTTTCAACATCTTTCTCTCTCTTTTTCTGTTTCCCCCCTGTCTTTTTCCTTCTTCTTTCCCTATTCTTCTCTTTTTCTCTCCCGCTTTCGGTGAGAGAACACATTTCTCTCTCTTTTTCTGTTTTTTCCACATTTATTCTCTCTAATCGTTTTTCTGCTCCTTCCTTTCATTTTATCATCCTTTTGTTCCTGACTTTTACTTGTCTTTGTTACTTTCTTTTAATATCTTTCTCTTTCTGTTTTTCTCCATTTATTCTGTCTATTATTTTTCTCTTTTCTACTTCTTCCTTTCCTTTTATCTTCCCTTTTTCTGACTTTCACTTGTCCATGTTTGTTACTTTCTTTTGGCCTTTCTTTCTCTGTCTCTCTTTTTATTTATTTATTTTTTTTAGGTTCCGTCCCTCTCCTCTGGGTGTGTATGCGTTATGCCTGAGGGGCGCCATCCTGGAGGCATTTACCCTGATGCCTGTGGCTGTTGTTTCTTCATGCAGTGAATCCTATGGTGGGGTATTGAGGGACGTTATTTACCCTGATGCCTGTGGCTGTTGTTTTTTCATGCACTGAATCCTATGGTGGGGTATTGAGGGGCGTTATTTACCCTGATGCCTGTGGCTGTTGTTTATTCATGCAGTGAATCCTCCTATGGTGGGGTATTAAGGGACGCCATCCTGGAGGCATTTACCCTGATGCCTGTGGCTGTTGTTTTTTCATGCAGTGAATCCTCCCATGGTGGGGTATTGAGGGGCGCCATCCTGGAGGCATTTACCCTGATGCCTGTGGCTGTTGTTTTTTCATGCACTGAATCCTATGGTGGGGTATTGAGGGGCGTTATTTACCCTGATGCCTGTGGCTGTTGTTTATTCATGCAGTGAATCCTCCTATGGTGGGGTATTAAGGGGCGCCATCCTGGAGGCATTTACCTTGATGCCTGTGGCTGTTGTTTCTTCATGCAGTGAATCCTCCTATGGTGGGGTATTAAGGGGCGCCATCCTGGAGGCATTTACCCTGATGCCTGTGGCTGTTGTTTATTCATGCAGTGAATCCTCCTATGGTGGGGTATTAAGGGGCGCCATCCTGGAGGCATTTACCCTGATGCCTGTGGCTGTTGTTTCTTCATGCAGTGAATCCTATGGTGGGGTATTGAGGGGCGTTATTTACCCTGATGCCTGTGGCTGTTGTTTTTTCATGCAATGAATCCTCCCATGGTGGGGTATTGAGGGGCGCCATCCTGGAGGCATTTACCCTGATGCCTGTGGCTGTTGTTTCTTCATGCAGTGAATCCTATGGTGGGGTATTGAGGGGCGTTATTTACCCTGATGCCTGTGGCTGTTGTTTTTTCATGCAGTGAATCCTATGGTGGGGTATTGAGGGGCGTTATTTACCCTGATGCCTGTGGCTGTTGTTTCTTCATGCAGTGAATCCTATGGTGGGGTATTGAGGGGCGTTATTTACCCTGATGCCTGTGGCTGTTGTTTCTTCATGCAGTGAATCCTATGGTGGGGTATTGAGGGGCGTTATTTACCCTGATGCCTGTGGCTGTTGTTTCTTCATGCAGTGAATCCTATGGTGGGGTATTGAGGGGCGTTATTTACCCTGATGCCTGTGGCTGTTGTTTTTTCATGCAGTGAATCCTATGGTGGGGTATTGAGGGGCGTTATTTACCCTGATGCCTGTGGCTGTTGTTTTTTCATGCAGTGAATCCTCCTATGGTGGGGTATTGATGCTGGGTGTGTTATTTGTGTAGCTGGATGTCGCACTGCACGCTGTCATTATCGCCCGGTCCCCAGAGTCGCACATGGCGGTGGCGGCGGCGGTGGCGATAACTCTTTGTGTGCGGCGGTGGGATGGCGCTGACATGCGGGACAATGATGCTGAAAGGACCATTAGCACCTCTATTCTGCTGACTGAGCGCATTACAGGACGGGGCGCCACCGGCTCCAGCGCAGCAATAATGGCGTTTCTAATAACTGACAGACAACGCTTCCTTAACCTTCACCAGGATTTAATGAAAAGCCCAAACCCTTATAAAACGGTTCCCCAGCATCTACAATTAATAGATTTTAAGTTTTTAGTCACTTATTATTCTTTCCCCCACTGAGCTGCAACTCTGTTCAGGGCTTTAAGATACGGGCGCCACCATCTTGACTCAGAAGCATCACACATACTGAGGAGAGGAGAGCAGGATAAAGTGCAGGGTGGTGGGTTATAGCTGTGCTTTGCTCAGACAGAGCAGAGCTGGGGTCAGGAAAAGGGCAGCAATCCCAGAATGCAGAGCGACACAGTCAGAACGCACTTCCTGTTTGCAGGCTGCCTGATGCTCCATGAGCCGCCATCTTGGATGTTTAAAGGCTCATAACATGCAGTAGATGCAGGTAGGATGATATTTAATGTGAGCAATCTGTATGTACAGGGTGTGGGAAACATATAAGACAGGCTCTTATCCAGGGTGAAGGTCCGGATTAATGTGAGCAATCTGTATGTACAGGGTGTGGGAAACATATAAGACAGGCTCTTATCCAGGGTGAAGGTCCGGAATAATGTGAGCAATCTGTATGTACAGGGTGTGGGAAACATATAAGATAGGCTCTTATCCAGCGTGAAGGTCCGGATTAATGTGAGCAATCTGTATGTACAGGGTGTGGGAAACATATAAGATAGACTCTTATTCAGGGTGAAGGTCCGGATTAATGTGAGCAATCTGTATGTACAGGGTGTGGGAAACATATAATATAGGCTCTTATTCAGGGTGAAGGTCCGGATTAACGTGGGCAATCTGTATGTACAGGGTGTGGGAAACATATAATATAGGCTCTTATTCAGGGTTCCGCTTTAAAGCAGATCAAAACCCACTGTGGCCGACACTGGAATCTAAAATACCCCAGGGCCAGCTGCTGCCCTACCTTGAATCGGGATGCCCTGCTGTGTGAAACCCCCCAGTTTGCCCATAAAGACTCACCTTTTCCCCACTCCAACGTCACATGTGCGGCTCTCGTCCAATGAGCTCCCAATTAAAATCAATGAGAGCCGTTTGCCAGAAAAGGTAAATGGAGCAAACGGCTCTCAAAGGATGAGCACCCGCGCATGTGGCGTTGGAGCGTAGAAGAGGTGAGTAGTTTAGAGCTGTCCGGGGGCGGGGGGGGGGGGGGCGATGCCCCAATCGGGATGCCTCTGGGAAACAGAACAAAACCTGGGAATTTGACTTTCTTGGGCTTTGTTTCAGTCCCCCTCGGTTCACCCATAAGAACTCTCCTTTCTCCAGTCCAGCGTCACATGTGCGGCTCTCGTCCAATGAGCTTCTAATTAAAATCAATGAGAGCCGTTTGACAAAAGAGGTAAATGGAGCAAACCGCTCTCATTGGCTGAGCGCTCGCGCATGTGCCATTGAAACATGGAAGAGGTGAGTAGTTTAGAGCTGTCCGGGGGCGGGGATGCCCCAATCGGGATGCCTCATGGGAATGTATAAATCCTGGGTTTTGTTCTGCTTTAAAGCGGAACCAAACCAGGGATTTTGACTTTCCCGGATTTCGTTCCTGTCCCCCGGGGCAGTAATAATGATGCTCTAGAAGCTGACGGGCAACAGCCTGTTTCCTTAAAGCAGAACAAAACCTACTTTGGCCGGCACTGGAATCTAAAAGGCTCCAGGGCCGACCACTGGCCTTCCCCGAATCGGGATGCCCCGCTGTGTGTAAACCACGTAAAGACCTGTGAAGACTCCAATGTCACATGCGCGGCTCTCGTCCAGTGAGCGCCCAACGGAACAAAACCTGGGAATGTGAATATCCTGTTTTTTCCTGCTTTAAAGTGGACCAAAACCCAATGCGAACCATCCCTCCCCCCGGGGCATCCTAAATTGGATGTCCCTCTGTGTGAAACCCCCCCCAGGTCGTCCCATACACTTACCTTGCTTCTCGGTCCAACGGTGCATGTGCGAGCCGCAGTCGTATCCCCTCTATCCCTCTGGCGCGCTTCCTGTTAGAGGGAAGCGGGGGATGCGACCACCAGCGCTCTGATTGGACAAGCGGCTGCACATGCGCCGTAGGACCGGGAAGAGGTGAGTCGCACTCGGCAATCTGGGGGGTGCCCCAGGGATAGGCAAAATCCTGGGTTTTGGTCCACTTTAAAGCAGAACAAAACCCGGGAATTTTACTTTCTTGGGTTCTGTTCCTGTCCCCCAGGACATCCCCCAGTTCGCCCCTTAAAAACTCTCCTTTCCTCAGTCCAGCGTCACATGTGCGGCTCTCATCCAATGAGCTTCCAGTTAAAGTCAGCGAGAGCCGTTTGCCAAAAGAGTTAAATCGGAGCAAACGTCTCTCATTGGCCGAGAGCCCGCACATGTGCCGCGGGATCGCAGAAGAGCTTGTATAGAGAGTTGTATTGAGCTGTCCAGGGGAGCTTTAAAGCGGAACAAAACCAGGGATTTTTACTTTCCCGGGTTTTGTTTCTGTCCCCCTAATAACTCCTTTCCCCGGTGCAGCGGCACATGTGACTACATCATCCGGCAGGCAGCTCTCATTGACTCAGATAGGCTGGGGCAGGAGAGGACACACGGCCAGGGATGCAGGGGATGCGGCAGTGTGCGCGCGCGCCCCAGCCTATCTCTCGTAGGCGGCTCTCATTGTTTTAGACTGGGTGTGCACGCCACTTCATCCCCTGAATCTCCAGCATCGGCCACACGTTCCCCATTTAAAAACAATGAGAGCCGCCTATGAGAGATAAGCTGGGGCGCGCGCGTGCGCACGCTGCCGCATCCCCCGGCATCCCGGGCCGTGCGCCCCCCCTACTGCCCCAGCCTATCTGAGTCAATGAGAGCGCCCACCCATGTGCCGTTGGATCGTAGAAAGGTGAGTTTTTAGAATCTTTTAGATTCCAGGCTGGCTGGTGATGGGTTTTGTTCTGCTTTAAAGCAGAGGAAATTAGGGATTTTCACTAGCCCTGGTTTTGTTTTCTGCCCAAATTGGGATGCCCCGCTGTGTGAAACCCCCCAGATCACCCAGGGCAACTCACCTTTTCCCAATCAAAGCCATTGGCATACATCTGTAATGTTCGGCAATGGGCTCGGTTTGTGGCAATCGGTCGCGGAAGCATCTGCATCCCGCCAGCCTATCTGTATAAGGGAGCGCGCACAGCGCCCAAAAATGCTGAGGATGCGCCGACAGTGTTACCATTGATGTGCCACGAAGAAGGTGAGTTTTTTGGCATATCCCGTTTTCGGGAAAGGCCAGAGGCCAGCCCTGGAATCCTGGGTTTATTCGGAGCCTATCTTATATGTTTCCCCCCTGTACATACAGATTGCCCACATTAATCCGGACCCTCACCCTGAATAAGAGTCTATCTTATATGTTCCCCCCCCCGTACATACAGATTGCTCACATCAATCCGGACCCTCACCCTGAATAAGAGTCTATCTTATATGTTCCCCCCCTGTACATACAGATTGCTCACATTAATCCGGACCATCACCCTGAATAAGAGTCTATCTTATATGTTTCCCCCACCCTGTACATACAGATTGCTCACATTAATCCGGACCATCACCCTGAATAAGAGTCTATCTTATATGTTTCCCCCACCCTGTACATACAGATTGCTCACATTAATCCGGACCCTCACCCTGAATAAGAGCCTATCTTATATGTTTCCCCCACCCTGTACATACAGATTGCCCACATTAATCCGGACCTTCACCCTGAATAAGAGCCTAGCTTATATGTTTCCCCCACCCTGTACATACAGATTGCTCACATTAAAAATCACCCTACCTGCATCTACTGTATGTTATGAGCCTTTAAACATCCAAGATGGCGGCTCATGGAGCATCAGGCAGCCTGCAAACAGGAAGTGTCATCTGACTGTGTCGCTCTGCATTCTGGGATTGCTGTCCTTTCCCTGACCCCAGCTCTGCTCTGTCTGTGCAAAGCACAGCTATAACCCGCCCCCTGCACTTTATCCCCCTCTCCTCTCCTCAGTATGTGATGCTTCTGAGTCAAGATGGCGGCGCCCGTATCCTAGAGTCCTGAACAGAGTTGCAGCCCAGTGGGGAAAAGAATAATAAATAAGTGATTAAACACTTAAAATATATTCATTTTAGGTGCTAGGGAATCATTTTTTTAAGGGTTTGGACTTTTCATCAAATCATACTGAAGGTCTGGTTTCTATAGCTTAAATAGGGTTTTGGTCCAGATACTGATAGTACATGAGTAATGGTCATATAGCAATTCACCAGTAGGTGGCGCTGCTGTATAGAGGTTTCTATAGCTTAAATAGGGTTTTGGTCCAGATACTGGTAGTACATGAGTAATGGTCATATAGCAATTCACCAGTAGATGGCGCTGCTGTATAGAGGTTTCTATAGCTTAAATAGGGTTTTGGTCCAGATACTGGTAATACATGAGTAATGGTCATATAGCAATTCACCAGTAGGTGGCGCTGCTGTATAGAGGTTTCTATAGCTTAAATAGGGTTTTGGTCCAGATACTGGTAATACATGAGTAATGGTCATATAGCAATTCACCAGTAGGTGGCGCTGCTGTATAGAGGTTTCTATAGCTTAAATAGGGTTTTGGTCCAGATACTGGTAATACATGAGTAATGGTCATATAGCAATTCACCAGTAGGTGGCGCTGCTGTATAGAGGTTTCAGTAGCTTAAATAGGGTTTTGGTCCAGATACTGGTAGTACATGAGTAATGGACATGTAGTAATTCACCAGTAGGTGGCGCTGCTTTATAGAGGTCTCAGTAGCTTAAATAGGGTTTTGGTCCAGATACTGGTAATACATGAGTAATGGTCATATAGCAATTCACCAGTAGGTGGCGCTGCTTTATAGAGGTTTCAGTAGCTTAAATAGGGTTTTGGTCCAGATACTGGTAGTACATGAGTAATGGTCATATAGCAATTCACCAGTAGGTGGCGCTGCTTTATAGAGGTTTCAGTAGCTTAAATAGGGTTTTGGTCCAGATACTGGTAGTACATGAGTAATGGTCATATAGCAATTCACCAGTAGGTGGCGCTGCTGTATAGAGGTTTCAGTAGCTTAAATAGGGTTTTGGTCCAGATACTGGTAGTACATGAGTAATGGTCATGTAGTAATTCACCAGTAGGTGGCGCTGCTGTATATTCCATATACCAGGCTATACTGGGCAGCTTTCATGGTAGCTAAAGCAGACCAAAATCACTGTATTTTCCTGGGGTTTAGATCTGCTTTACATGGACTGATTTGGGATGGTCCTGTGTGTTAACCCCCCGGTCCCCGCTACCATGGCGCATGCATTCATTACGATGCCTATTAATGCCATGTATAATAGCTGAATGCATTGCTCTAGCTGTGCGCCCCAGACGCAGGAGTGCAGGGGATGCCGCCAGAGAGCCGCGCATGCAGCGTGTGATGCAGATGAGTGTACAGATCGGGATGCCTCTGGGGAGAGTCAGGTTCTATAGGGTTTGCTGTAGGAGCCTAAGCAGAGCAAACCTCAGGATTTTGACTATTAAACCGAACCTTCAGCATCATTTAATGAAAAGCCAAAACCTTTGAAAAACGATTCCCCAGCATCTGAAATGAATATATTTTAAGTTTTTACTTATTATTCTTTCCCCTACTGGGCTGCAACTCTGTTCAGGACTCTAGGATACGGGCACCGCCATCTTGCCTCAGAAGCATCACACTTACTGAGGACAGGAGAGGGGGATAAAGTACAGGGGGGGGTTATAGCTGTGCTTTGCTCAGACAGAGCAGAGCTGGGGTCAGGGAAAGGTCAGCAATCCCAGAATGCAGAGCAACACAGTCAGAAGGCACTTCCTGTTTGCAGGTAGCCTGATGCTCCATGATCCACCATCTTGGATGTTTAAAGGCTCATAACATGCAGTAGATACAGGAAGGATGATTTTTAATGTGAGCAATCTGTATGTACAGGGTGTGGGAAACATATAAGATAGACTCTTATTCAGAGTGAAGGTCCGGATTAATGTGAGCAATCTGTATGTACAGGATGTGGGAAACATATAAGATAGACTCTTATTCAGAGTGAAGGTCCGGATTAATGTGAGCAATCTGTATGTACAGGATGTGGGAAACATATAAGATAGACTCTTATTCAGAGTGAAGGTCCGGATTAATGTGAGCAATCTGTATGTACAGGGTGTGGGAAACATATAAGATAGACTCTTATTCAGAGTGAAGGTCCGGATTAATGTGAGCAATCTGTATGTACAGGATGTGGGAAACATATAAGATAGACTCTTATTCAGAGTGAAGGTCCGGATTAATGTGAGCAATCTGTATGTACAGGGTGTGGGAAACATATAAGATAGACTCTTATTCAGAGTGAAGGTCCGGATTAATGTGAGCAATCTGTATGTACAGGATGTGGGAAACATATAAGATAGACTCTTATTCAGAGTGAAGGTCCGGATTAATGTGAGCAATCTGTATGTACAGGATGTGGGAAACATATAAGATAGACTCTTATTCAGAGTGAAGGTCCGGATTAATGTGGGCAATCTGTATGTACAGGGTGTGGGAAACGTATAAGATAGGCTCTTATTCAGGGTGAGGGTCCGGATTAATGTGAGCAATCTGTATGTACAGGGTGTGGGAAACATATAAGATAGGCTCTTATTCAGGGTGAAGGTCCGGATTAATGTGGGCAATCTGTATGTACAGGGTGTGGGAAACGTATAAAATAGGCTCTTATTCAGGGTGAGGGTCCGGATTAATGTGAGCAATCTGTATGTACAGGGTGGGGGAAACATATAAGATAGGCTCTTATTCAGGGTGAAGGTCCGGATTAATGTGAGCAATCTGTATGTACAGGGTGGGGGAAACATATAAGATAGGCTCTTATTCAGGGTGAAGGTCCGGATTAATGTGAGCAATCTGTATGTACAGGGTGTGTGGAACGGTGAAGGTCCGGATTAATGTGAGCAATCTGTATGTACAGGGTGTGGGAAACATACAAGATAGGCTCTTATTCAGGGTGAATTTCCGCTTTAACAATTTTGTTTCCTGTCCCCCATTTTTGGATGCCTCGCTGTGTAGAAACCCCCAGATCACCAATACAAAGGTATCTTTTGCGCGTTCCCACGGTTCATGTGCTTGTCGCTCAGCCAATCAGCTGCTCAGGTTCCATTCAGATTTTCCTTACCACTCTGAGGCAGGAAAGCTGAATGAAGCGCATCCCCGCCTCCCTATAGCTGTATGTGTGGCCACAGCCCCGAGGTGAATGTTCCGGGGCGATACTGGGAGTTTCACACAGCGGGGCATCCCATATCAGGATGCACCAATAAGAGGGAAGCTCTAGGCCAGTGGTTGCTGCTCTTTAAAGTGGACCAAAACCCAGGATTTTGACCATCCTAGCTTCTGGTCCATACTGTCGTTCACACAGCAGGGTATCCCAATCCGGGATGCTCTGGAGTATGGCCGGCCATTTCAGTAACCTGTAGTAACCTGGCCGGCATTGATGAATGAGATGTATGTTGGGCGCTCAACAAAAAAAACACACACACACACACAGCGCTGACGCTCTAGATCTGGTCGCTATAGCATAGAGCGGCAGACGCTGTGTGATTAAAGTCTGTTTTTGAAAACATATCCACCAGTAACAAAGCGAAAACACATGGAATGACATTGTTATAACACTGTGACATTAACACTTTAGTGCCAGACCTGTAATGACAATTCTGCATAAAATATAAAAAAATCAAAAACGTTTTAAAAAATGACTCTTTCTAGGCCAGGAGACGTCACACCCTACCTGCATCTATTGCATGTTATGAGCCTTTAAACATCCAAGATGGCGCTCATGGAACATCAGGCAGCCTGCAAACAGGAAGTGACTTCTGACTGTGCTGCTCTGCATTCTGGGATTGCTCACCTTTTCCTGACCCCAGCTCTGCTCTGTCTGACCAAAGCACAGCTATAACCCGTCCCCCTGTACTTTATCCCACTCTCCTCTCCTCAGTAAGTGTGATGCTTCTGAGTCATGGCGGCGCCTGCATCCTAAAGTCCTGAACAGAGTTGCAGCCCAGTGGGGGAAAGAATAATAAGTAAGTGACTAAAAACTTAAAAGTATATTCATTTTAGATGCTGGGGAATTGTTTTATAAGGGTTTGGGCTTTTCAATAAATCATGGCGAAGATCCAGTTTAAGACCATTTAAACAATCATTTTATTCAAAGCACTTTAACGAAAAAAAATTAAAAACAACATATATACAAAACATTTAAAACCAACTCCTGTTGACGCTTATCCACAGCTACTCTTCATAGTAGACAAGTGAAAGGAGATTTGTTAGAGAATGTTTTGAAGGATTATATCTGTGACAACAATATTTAAATATTAAAATTAATATCAAAAACACTTATTCAAAACAACACCTCAATGTAGTGAAAAATCAAAAAAATGGATCCACAAGTGTTTTTGTGCCAGGACAAAAAAAAGCAAAAAAAATTCAAAAAGTTCAAAATTGGTCAATCAAGAACAATCTATAGGAAAAAAATCTATTGGGACAGAACCCCCCCCCCCCCCCCCCCCGTGTATAATATTCCAATACAGGGAACAGCAACATATGTGTCAGTGAACAAATACAAAATGTATCTATTCCTTACTGCTATGCGCTCACAAGTTCTAGGAAGTCATAGAGGCCGATTCATTAATAGCGCCAGGTAGCGACAGATGAGCGACTGTAGCAGTATTTTCACAGCGCCCGCTAGTAGTCGCTGTGCTTGGCCGTTGTTCGGTTGTTGACAGCGACGGGGAGGCCGATTCATTAATAGCGGCAGGTAGCGACAGTTAAGCGACTGTAGCGGCATTTTCACAGCGCCCGCTAGTAGTCGCTGTGCTTGGCCGTTGTTCGGTTGTTGACAGCGACTCAGTCGGTGTGCAGTAATGTTGAATATTGGGTGAGGAGTCGCTATTTGACAGGTTCCGCGCTGTATGGGAGCGCATGATAGCGACTGGTCAGAGCGGCCAGCTCCCACCATATTCATTAACAAATCACGCTCAAAAAATTCTCGCGCTGTAAAATGCTTGTTTAAACCCCAGAGCGCTGGCGGCGATGGGTTAAAAGTAGCTTTTTAACCCCCAAACAACCATATTTTTGGAAACAAAAAAAAACAAGTATTTAAAAACATTTTGTAATATGAATACATTAATATCCGACCTGTCATATCAATTCTGCACAAATTTTTTTTTTTAATTTTTTTACTATAAAAAAAAAATCTAACATTGCAGAAGTGGTCACAGAATTTTTGACATTAAAAAAAAACAAAACAAAAAAAAACAATAACAATTAATTATGAATATTTAAAGATTGTTCCATTGAAATGCATTGGAGCGCGCCAGGTAGCGAGAGGTCATACCTGTCGCTGTTCAAGGTCGGATGCTGGCGCTGTGGGCTGAGGCTGGAATAATGATGAATGATTCGCTATCTGGCGCTCTGTCAGTCGCTAAGCAGGATCGGCTTGATAAATGTGTGATTGCGGAGGGGAGCCGGCGTTCTCGTGGCGGTAAGCGTCATTACCGTTCGCTCACCATTCGCTACCTGGCGCTATCCCTTGTTAAACAAGGGCCAAAATGTATCTATTCCTTACTGCTATGCGTTCACAAGTTCTAGGAAGTCATAATATTGCACAAAGTATCCTTGTAGGTTTAAACACATTGGCCTTGATTCAATAAAGGTAGAAAAAAAATCTCATGGTAGTAAAAGATTCAATTCATGAGAAAAAAGCCTGAGAATGTCACTGTTACTGAATCACTAGATAAAAAGACAATGAAAGTCAATTTGTTTCTACCTTTATTGAATCGAGGCCAATGTAACAAATGCGTGAAAGAGCCGACCATCAGCAAAGTGTAAAGTGACAAGTGCATGGATAAACAAAGAAAACATATTGTAGCATACGATATCGAAAAACAATGTTGCCAACCAGGAACAACATGTGTAGTAACAAGTGGGGAGGAGGCTTCGGGGTGTCAGGAGTAGATACACCTGCGCTTCGCGGCAAACCGCTTCTTGCTTCACCCACACAGATATAATCCTTCAAAAAATTCTCTAACAAATCTCCTTTCGCTTTTCTACTTTTTATGAGGAGTAGCTGTGGATAGGGGTCAACAGGAGTTGGTTTTAAATGTTTTGTATATATGTTGTTTTTAATTTTTCTTGTTAAAGTGCTTTGATTAAAATGATTGTTTAAATAGTCTTAAGGTTGTGCTCCCTTCTTGGTGGTCACTGGGGCTTTCAATCCCAGAGTCCACTTTTGTGTATATTTTGGTAGCCCATTGGGAGAGCACATCGGGATACTTTAATAATATCAAGTGGTGCACCACGTTTGTATGTCTTAAAGGGATAGAACCATACCAGTACCTTCATACTCCAGCAATTAAAGAAAACCTTAAAGTGGACCAAAACCCAGGATTTGACTATCCTGGGTTTTGGTCCTTTCCCCAGGGGCACCTCGATCGGAGGTGTCCCACTGTGTGAAACCCCCCAGATCACCGCAGCCAACTCACCTTATCCCGGTCCCACGGCGCGTCTAAGAGCAGCGGCTCTGACGGCCGCATCGTCCGCTTCCCTGTAGCAGTGCGCGTGCCCGCGTTAGGCATTTGTGAATGGCCAGCGCAAGGCACACTCCCTGTTAGAGGGAAGCGGAGGATATGGCTTTCTGAGCCGCTGCTCTTAGACGCGCCGTGGGACTGGGAAGAGGTGAATTGCGCTCGGCGATCTGGGGGGATTTCACACAGCGGGCACCCCATCGAGGTGCCCCCGGGGAATGAACCAAGACCCAGGATAGTCAAAACTTTTGACTATCCTATGTTTTGGTCCACTTTAAAATGACATCCTGGTCACTGTCATTTCCACCCCGTAAAAGCACAATTAGGGGCCATTCTGTGACCCCTGAGGATAATCTGATAATCATTTAAATATACGGAGCTCATTTGAATATATGGAGCTCATTTGAATATATGGAGCTCATTTGAATATATGGAGCTCATTTGAATATAAGGTGCTCATTTGAATATAAGGTGCTCATTCAAATATACTGAGCTCATTCGATTATACTGAGCTCATTTGAATATATGGAGCTCATTTTAATATACGGAGCTCATTTGAATATACAGAGCTCATTTGAATATACAGAGCTCATTCGGATCGGCCCGGAAATTTATAAGATTCCCTGACCGATCAGATCCCTCCCCGTGGGGCATCCGAAATCGGGATGTCCCGCGGGGAGGAACCCCCCAGGAGGCCCGCAAACCTTACCTCAGCCCCGTTCCGCGTCTCGCGCTTCCCTCTAGCAGGGCGCGCACCCGAGCCGGCCGTTTGTGAATGGCCGGTGCAGGCACGCTCCCTGTTAGAGGGAAGCGCGAGACGCGGCCTCCAGCGCTCAGAGCCGCTGAGCTGCTATGCGCGTCCAAGCGGCCTTGGACGCGCATACCACAGCGACTCTGAGCGCTGTGATTGGCTGGCGCAGTCACGTGGGAGCGGGGAGAGGTGAGTTTTTTGGGGCTTTCTGGGGGGTTTCAGTCAGACACCGAAGTGGACCAAAACCCAGGATAGTCAAAATCCTGGGTGTTGGTCCACTTTAATAGTGCTATATGGAGCTCATTTGAATGTATGGAGCTCATTTGAATATGCAAAGCTTATTTGAATATACAGAGCTCATTTGAATATAAGGTGCTCATTCAAATATACTGAGCTCATTTGAATATTCGGAGCTCATTTGAATATACGGAGCTCATTTGAATATACAGAGCTCATTTGAATGTATGGAGGTCATTTGAATATGCAAAGCTCATTTGAATGTATGGAGCTAATTTGAATATACGGAGCTCATTTGAATATACAGAGCTCATTTGAATATATAGAGCTCATTTGAATATACAGGGCTCATTTGAATATGCAAAACTCATTTGAATATACAGAGCTCATTTGAATATACGGAGCTCATTTGAATATACAAAGCTCTTGAATATACGGAGCTCATTTGAATATACAGAGCTTTATGTATTGTCTTAGTATATTGTGGCTCAGCACAATGCACCGTTTATGTGGCTAATCTTGTTGCCTCTGTCTATCATATCGGCTGACACACAGGTCAGTGGCTGCCGGGGGGGGCTGGATGTGGGTGACAGGTGGGTGTATGTGGGCGACGGGTCACCGGGTCCCTGTAAGTTTGTGTAACTTCGCCTCATTTCCTAACAAAGAAACTTTCATTACAACTAAAGCGGCGTTACATCACATTATCTGTGTACTGGGGGCTGTGTGCACATTGCACAATCACTGAGTCCTGCATTTACATGTAAAGGAAAGTTCACATCCAGTCCCTGCGCTGTCAGCACTGTGACACAATCACCTACAGGGCCAGGTTATGAGGGGGGCGCAAGGGGCGCGAGCCCCGGGGCCTCCACCACTTGCCCTGCAAAGGGGGCCTCCACCAACCTTTGGGTTATGGTCTGGTCTAGGAGGCTTTTCAGTCTTTGGTCTGATGGGCCGCGGGGCCGGCAACAAAGCTATTGGCGGCAGTGGGCGCCTGGACAAGCCTTTTTTTGTTTTTGCAGCCAAAGCCACCACAGGGGAGGACGGAGAGTCTAGAGCAGCAAAGCCGCCGCCAGCAACGCTACAGTGATGGGTGCAGAGCTGTCACTGCACATAAGCCACCAAGCACAGCCGCTGGCAGCTCAATGCAGGGAACCAGCCGGGCGACTACACTACCCCCCACCCAGAATGGCAAAACAGGAGTTCCCGAGCAGCACGCACCCGCACAAGGGGGACACAAGGGACTCGATCTGATGTTTCGGTAAGTAGGCGGGTGCCAGACAACCACCAATCAGTTACTTGGCTGGACTATTATTTTATACTGTATCTGGGGCCTCCAGCACACTTAATCCGGCCCTGATCGCCTGTATCAGACAGGATATATATATATGTGTATGCTGATTCGGGATGCCCTGCTGTGTACCAGGTCGCCCAGTGAACTTAAACCGGGCCTCCAGCGTGATTTAATGAAAAGCCCAAACCCTCTAAAAACTATTCCCCAGCATCTAAAATTAATATATTTTAAGTTTTTAGTCACTTATTATTCTTTCCCCCACCGGGCAACTCTGTTCAGGACTCTAGAATACGGGCGCCGCCATCTTGAAGCATCACATACTGAGGAGAGGAGAGTGGTATAAAGTGCGGGGGGAGGGGTTATACAGACAGAGCAGAGCTGAGGTCAGGAAAAGGTCAGCAATCCCAGAATGCAGAGCAGCACAGTCAGAAGACACTTCCTGTTTGCAGGCTGCCTGATGCTCCATGATCCGCCATCATGGATGTTTAAAGGCTCATAACATGCAGTAAATGCAGGTAGGATGATTTTTAATGTCAGTAATGTGTATGTACAGGGTGCGGGAAACATATAAGATAGGCTCTTATTCAGGGTGAAGGTCCGGATTAATGTGGGCAATCCGTATGTACAGGGGGGAAACATGTAAGATAGACTCTTATTCAGGGTGAAGGTCCGGATTAATGTGGGCAATCCGTATGTACAGGGGGGAAACATATAAGATAGACTCTTATTCAGGTGCATAGTTACACCATGATAAGGGGCATCCCGTATGTTTAGATTTTACTGCAGATTCCATGTATTTTATTACATTTTTGAATTAGGAACATATCAGAAGCCCTGGAGTATAAAAGACTCCAGGGCCATCCGAGTTCCACTCCTTGGGGCATGCTGAATTGGGATGCCCCACTGTGTAAACCCCCTGATCGCCAGATTCACTCACCTTTCCTGGAGCCCTCGCCATGCGTCTGCACTACTGTATAATGTGACGACAGTGTGTATAATATGACAACAATGTGTATAATGGGACATTGTGTATAATGCGACAACAGGGTATAATGTGACGACAGTGTGTATAATGGGACAGTGTGTATAATAAAATGACAGTTTGTATAATTGGACAGTCTGTGTATAATAAAATGACAGTGGGTATAATGTGACATTGTGTATAATAAAATGACAGTTTGTATAATGGGACAACAGTGTGTATAATGGGACAACAGTGTGTATAATACAACAACAGTGTGTATAATACAACAACAGTGTGTATAATACAACAACAGTGTGTATAATACAACAACAGTGTGTATAATACAACAACAGTGTGTATAATACAACAACAGTGTGTATAATACAACAACAGTGTTTATAATACGACAACAGTGAGTATAAAAGACTCCAGGGCCATCCGAGTTCCACTCCTTGGGGCATGCCGAATTGGGATGCCCCACTGTGTAAACCCCCTGATCGCCAGATTCACTCACCTTTCCCGGAGCCCTCGCCTCGCGTCTGCGCCACGGCTGCATCTCCGCTCACCTCTAGCCGTGCATGTGCCTGGCCTTTCTGATAGCTAGAAGGTGAGCGGGGGATGTGGCTGGAGGTACACTCTGCTCCCTTCGGCACCGCTCGGCCAATTAGTGCACTTGCTCTTGTCTGAGTCTGCACCATGGGAGTGGAAGAAAGGTGAGTGTATGGGGCGACCTGGGGGCACACACACAGGGGGGAATCCCAATTCGGGATGCCACCTCACAGAAGAGCAACACGGGAAAGTGAAATTTCTGTGTGTTGTTCCTTTTTAAAATAACAGCAGGAAAGGTAAGTACACTTGAAATGTGAGCAAGTACAAAAGTCCTAGAAAGGAGCTGGATAATATAAGAACTAGGTGTCAAGGTCCAACAATTTCACATACCTGGGTTTCAGTCTGCTTTACATGGGACAGTGTGTATAACGGGACAGTGTGTATAATGCGACATACAGAACAGTGTGTATAAGGGGGACAGTGTGTATAATGTAACAGTGTGTATAACGGGACAGTGTGTATAATGTAACAGTGTGTATAACGGGACAGTGTGTATAACGGGACAGTGTGTATAATGGGGCAGTGTGTATAATGGGACAGTGTGTATAATGGGACAGTGTGTATAATGCGACATACAGAACAGTGTGTATAAGGGGGACAGTGTGTATAATGTAACAGTGTGTATAACGGGACAGTGTGTATAGTGTAACAGTGTGTATAACGGGACAGTGTGTATAATGCGACATACAGAACAGTGTGTATAACGGGACAGTGTGTATAACGGGACAGTATGTATAATGCGACATACAGAACAGTGTGTATAAGGGGACAGTGTGTATAACGGGACAGTGTGTATAATGCGACATACAGAACAGTGTGTATAAGGGGACAGTGTGTATAATGCGACATACAGAACAGTGTGGATAACGAGACAGTGTGTATAACGGGACAGTGTGTATAACGGGACAGTGTGTATAACGGGACAGTATGTATAATGCGACATACAGAACAGTGTGTATAACGGGATAGTATGTATAATGCGACATACAGAACAGTGTGTATAATGGGGCAGTGTGTATAACGGGACAGTGTGTAAAACGAGACAGTGTGTATAATGCGACATACAGAACAGTGTGTATAAGGGGGACAGTGTGTATAATGTAACAGTGTGTATAACGGGACAGTGTGTATAATGTAACAGTGTGTATAACGGGACAGTGTGTATAATGCGACATACAGAACAGTGTGTATAACGGGACAGTATGTATAATGCGACATACAGAACAGTGTGTATAACGGGACAGTGTGTATAACGGGACAGTATGTATAATGCGACATACAGAACAGTGTGTATAAGGGGACAGTGTGTATAACGGGACAGTGTGTATAATGCGACATACAGAACAGTGTGTATAAGGGGACAGTGTGTATAATGCGACATACAGAACAGTGTGTATAACAAGACAGTGTGTATAACGGGACAGTGTGTATAACGGGACAGTATGTATAATGCGACATACAGAACAGTGTGTATAACGGGATAGTATGTATAATGCGACATACAGAACAGTGTGTATAACGGGACAGTGTGTAAAACGAGACAGTGTGTATAATGCGACATACAGAACAGTGTGTATAAGGGGGACAGTGTGTATAATGTAACAGTGTGTATAACGGGACAGTGTGTATAATGCGACATACAGAACAGTGTGTATAAGGGGGACAGTGTGTATAATGTAACAGTGTGTATAACGGGACAGTGTGTATAATGTAACAGTGTGTATAACGGGACAGTGTGTATAATGCGACATACAGAACAGTGTGTATAACGGGACAGTATGTATAATGCGACATACAGAACAGTGTGTATAACGGGACAGTGTGTATAACGGGACAGTATGTATAATGCGACATACAGAACAGTGTGTATAACGGGACAGTGTGTATAACGGGACAGTGTGTATAATGCGACATACAGAACAGTGTGTATAAGGGGGACAGTGTGTATAATGTAACAGTGTGTATAACGGGACAGTGTGTATAATGTAACAGTGTGTATAACGGGACAGTGTGTATAATGTAACAGGGTGTATAACGGGACAGTGTGTATAATGTAACAGTGTGTATAATGGGACAGTGTGTATAACGGGACAGTGTGTATAATGCGACATACAGAACAGTGTGTATAAGGGGACAGTGTGTATAACGGGACATTGTGTATAATGCGACATACAGAACAGTGTGTATAAGGGGACAGTGTGTATAATGCGACATACAGAACAGTGTGTATAACGAGACAGTGTGTATAACGGGACAGTGTGTATAATGCGACATACAGAACAGTGTGTATAAGGTGACAGTGTGTATAAGGTGACAGTGTGTATAACGGGACAGTGTGTATAAGGTGACAGTGTGTATAACGGGACAGTGTGTATAATGTGACAGTGTGTATAATGCGACATACAGAACAGTGTGTATAACGTGACAGTGTGTATAATGTGACATACAGAACAGTGTGTATAAGGGGACAGTGTGTATAATGTAACAGTGTGTATAATATTGGGGGTCTTGCTAAAGATTTAGTGCAGCACGTTCATCTCTAGTTGCACATTTTGTCGCCTGCATCTCTGTAATTTAATTTTAACACACAAATAAGTGCAATTAAATAAACCCCTGTGTATCACACACCAGTGTGTTGTAGTTGCAGTTGTGTGACAGCACGCTGTGCATTACCTCTGCAGGCTGCGCCGCTCGCTATGACCTAGTTACCCATAATCCTTGTGTGTGTTTCTTTCTATAATCCCTGTTGTATGTTCATATGATGGATGAGCTGATAACGTGTGTAACGTGTGTAACGTGTTTCTCTTTTCTCTTTGCAGAAGAGCCAGAGCTGGTACAATGTGAGTAACCCGTCCCTTGTGTCTGTCCCCATTACTGTTGTGTCTTCTCCGCCTTGCCGCATGATTGGAGCGTGTGCTGCTCCCCACTGACACTGGGTAAGTGGCGCCCTCCGCTGGCCACAGGCTGCTACTGCTGCACTCACTTTTTAGCACAGAAATGGGTGGCTAGGTAAGTACATACTGATACCGGGCCTTCACCAGGATTTATTGAAAAGCCCAAACCCTTAAAAAACGATTCCCCAGCATCTAAAAGTAATATTTTAAGTTTTTAGTCACTTATTATTCTTTCCCCCACTGGGCTGCAACTCTGTTCAGGACTTTAGGATACGGTCGCTGCCATCTTGCCTCAGAAGCATCACATACTGAGGAGAGGAGAGTGGGATAAAGTGCAGGGGGACAGGTTATAGCTGTGATTTGCCCAGACAGAGCAGAGCTGGGGTCAGGGAAAGGTCAGCAATCCCAGAATGCAGAGCGGCACAGTCAGAAGACACTTCCTGTTTGCAGGCTGCCTGGTGCTCCATGAGCCGCCATTTTGGATGTTTAAAGGCTGCAGTAGATGCAGGTAGGATGATTTTTAATGCAAGAAATCTGTATGTACAGGGTGTGGGAAACATATAAGATAGGCTCTTATTCAGGGTTGAAGGTCCGGATTAATGTGAGCAATCTGTATGTACAGGGTGTGGGAAACATATAAGATAGGCTCTTATTCAGGGTGAAGGTCCGGATTAATGTGTGCAATCTGTATGTACAGGGTGTGGGAAACATATAAGATAGGCTCTTATTCAGGGTGAAGGTCTGGATTAATGTGGGCAATCTGTATGTACAGGGTGTGGGAAACATATGAGATAGACTCTTATTCAGAGTGAAGGTCCGGATTAATGTGGGCAATCTGTATGTACAGGGTGTGGGAAACATATAAGATAGACTCTTATTCAGGGTGAGGGTCCGGATTAATGTGAGCAATCTGTATGTACAGGGTGGGGGAAACATATAAGATAGACTCTTATTCAGGGTGAGGGTCCAGATTCATGTGAGCAATCTGTATGTACAGGGTGGGGGAAACATATAAGATAGGCTCTTATTGAGGGTGAAGGTCTGGATTAATGTGAGCAATCTGTATGTACAGGGTGTGGGAAACATATAAGATAGGCTCTTATTGAGGGTGAAGGTCTGGATTAATGTGAGCAATCTGTATGTACAGGGTGTGGGAAACATATAAGATAGGCTCTTATTCAGGGTGAGGGTCCGGATTAATGTGAGCAATCTGTATGTACAGGGTGGGGGAAACATATAAGATAGGCTCTTATTCAGGGTGAGGGTCCGGATTAATGTGAGCAATCTGTATGTACAGGGTGGGGGAAACATATAAGATAGGCTCTTATTCAGGGTGAGGGTCCGGATTAATGTGAGGAATCTGTATGTACAGGGTGTGGGAAACATATAAGATAGGCTCTTATTCAGGGTGAAGGTCCGCTTAAAGAGGTGGTTTAGGTAGTTTGCGCCGGACCCTCTGTTACACGTCACTAGGGGCAGGGGTATGTGGGGGGGGGGGGGGGGCACTTGCCCTGGGTGCAGCAGTCAGGGGGGCCTGAGAACAGGTGGGGGCGCCATTTCAAATCTTTGCAGTGTGTTAATCAGTTCCTAGATAGACAATGATTAGTGTAGGTGCGCTGTGGATAAAATGAGTGGTTAGTGATGATAGGCTAAATAATAGGGAAAAAAGGGGGAAGTGAGAGTGGTTATTATTCACCACCATTCTGTTGGTTAAATAAAGGGTTAGCATGTATATCAATCACAATGATATTAGCGACAATATTATATACAATAAATGTTATATACAATAAAGATATAATAAAGATATGGTAGAGGTTTGTTTGAGGGGTGGGGGGTGTTTCCACCTGTTAATTAAAATCAGGAACAACTAGGTATCATTGCTTCTGACTAATTGCGCGTTTCGTCGTGGACGTTGTCTAGGTGAGGTAAGCTGCATTAATTATCCCACCATTCGTGAAAAGCGGACCTAAACTGAAAGACATACGTTTCCTTTATTTCGTTTTGCTGTGAATTAGAAGGATTTTTACAATTTCTTGCCTCGCGTAGGAGCCGCTCATATTATCTAATTGCTCTTCTCCTCAAACACACATCTCCCATTTCAAATCTTTGCCCCGGGTGCTACTCCTCTGTGTATGGTAGGTACGCCCCTGTACACAGCGCCCAACACAAGGAATAATAGAATTAGCCATCGCAGTGGGCGGAGCTATGCAGATCATCTCTCTTGGCCTCGGGGTTATCCAAGGCTCTCGGAAAGCCGCTGGTTGTGCTTTACTAAGGATTAGCTTAAAGCAGACCAAAACCTAGGATTTTGACTATCCTGAGTTTTGGTCTTTTGCCCCGGGGCCCCCAGATCAGCCCCCCCCCCCCCCAGGTCGCCGAAACCAACTCACCCCTCCCTGGTCCTACGGCACATGTGCAGTCGCTCGTCTAAGGCGAGTGGCTCCGATTGCGCTGACGGCCGCATCCCCTGCTTTCCTCTAACAGGGGGCCGGCCATTCACAAATGCCTGGTGCAGGCATGCGCCCTGCTAGAGGGATAGCGGGGATGCGCATGCGCCGTTGGACCGGGAATGAAGGTAAGTGTATGGGGCGACCTGAGGGGTTTCACATAGTGGGGGCATCCCGATTTTGGATGCCCCGGGGGAGGAATTCAAACGGCCCTTATAGATTCCCGGGCCGATCACCGTGGGTTTTGGTCTACACCTTCCAATGGTGGACAGGTGTTTCCTGTGCTTGGCTCTCATCAGCACAAGGCCGGACATATTTGGCTGTATGGGGGGGACGAGGTGTATTTTGGGTAAGAGAGCTTAGAAAAATGCATCACAGCGCCATCTCATCCAACACTCACCTTTTCCGCGGACAGGGATGCTGTAATAATAACTTTTATAACTTTGTATAACTTTATTTGAGTTAAAGAAGAACAAAACCCCTGAGTTTGACTTTCCTGGGTTCCATTCCCGGGGGCATCCCAATCGGGGATGTGTGAAAGCCCCGGACAACTCGCGTCTTCTGCGTTCCAATGGCGCATGTGCGGGCGCTCAGCCAATCAGAGCCTTTTGCTGTGTTTACCTGTTTTGGCAAATGGCTCTCATTGACTTTAATCGGGAGAGCGTCAGCTGACGCATCCCCCGTATCCCCGGCCTTGTGCCCGCTCCCACCCCGGCCTATGTGACTGGATCTGATCTATGCCCGCTCCCACCCCGGCCTATGTGACTGGATCTGATCTATGCCCGCTCCCACCCCGGCCTATGTGACTGGATCTGATCTATGCCCGCTCCCACCCCGGCCTATGTGACTGGATCTGATCTATGCCCGCTCCCACCCCGGCCTATGTGACTGGATCTGATCTATGCCCGCTCCCACCCCGGCCTATGTGAATGGATCTGATTAATGCCCGCTCCCACCCCGGCCTATGTTAATGGATCTGATCTATGCCCGCTTCCACCCCGGCCTATGTGAATGGATCTGATCTATGCCCGCTCCCACCCCGGCCTATGTGAATGGATCTGATCTATGCCCGCTCCCACCCCGGCCTATGTGAATGGATCTGATCTATGCCCGCTCCCACCCCGGCCTATGTGAATGGATCTGATCTATGCCCGCTCCCACCCCGGCCTATGTGAATGGATCTGATCTATGCCCGCTCTCACCCCGGCCTATGTGACTGGATCTGATCTATGCCCGCTCCCACCCCGGCCTATATGAATGGATCTGATCTATGCCCGCTCCCACCCCGGCCTATGTGACTGGATCTGATCTATGCCCGCTCCCACCCCGGCCTATGTGAATGGATCTGATCTATGCCCGCTCCCACCCCGGCTTATGTGACTGGATCTGATCTATGCCCGCTCCCACCCCGGCCTATGTGAATGGATCTGATCTATGCCCGCTCCCACCCCGGCCTATGTGACTGGATCTGATCTATGCCCGCTCCCACCCCGGCCTATGTGAATGGATCTGATCTATGCCCGCTCCCACCCCGGCTTATGTGACTGGATCTGATCTATGCCCGCTCCCACCCCGGCCTATGTGAATGGATCTGATCTATGCCCGCTCCCACCCCGGCCTATGTGAATGGATCTGATCTATGCCCGCTCCCACCCCGGCCTATGTGAATGGATCTGATCTATGCCCGCTCCCACCCCGGCCTATGTGAATGGATCTGATCTATGCCCGCTCCCACCCCGGCTTATGTGACTGGATCTGATCTATGCCCGCTCCCACCCCGGCTTATGTGACTGGATCTGATCTATGCCCGCTCCCACCCCGGCATATGTGAATGGATCTGATCTATGCCCGCTCCCACCCCGGCTTATGTGACTGGATCTGATCTATGCCCGCTCCCACCCCGGCGTATGTGAATGGATCTGATCTATGCCCGCTCCCACCCCAGCCTATGTGAATGGATCTGATCTATGCCCGCTCCCACCCCGGCCTATGTGAATGGATCTGATCTATGCCCGCTCCCACCCCGGCCTATGTGAATGGATCTGATCTATGCCCGCTCCCACACCGGCCTATGTGAATGAATCTGATCTATGCCCGCTCCCACCCCGGCCCATGTGAATGGGTCTGATCTATGCCCGCTCCCACCCCGGCCTATGTTATTGGATCTGATCTATGCCCGCTCCCACCCCGGCCTATGTGAATGGATCTGATCTATGCCCGCTCCCACACCGGCCTATGTGAATGAATCTGATCTATGCCCGCTCCCACCCCGGCCCATGTGAATGGGTCTGATCTATGCCCGCTCCCACCTCGGCCTATGTGACTGGATCTGATCTATGCCCGCTCCCACCCCGGCCTATGTGACTGGATCTGATCTATGCCCGCTTCCACCCCAGCCTATGTGAATGGATCTGATCTATGCCCGCTCCCACCCCGGCCTATGTGAATGGATCTGATCTATGCCCGCTCCCACACCGGCCTATGTGAATGAATCTGATCTATGCCCGCTCCCACCCCGGCCCATGTGAATGGGTCTGATCTATGCCCGCTCCCACCTCGGCCTATGTGACTGGATCTGATCTATGCCCGCTCCCACCCCGGCCTATGTGACTGGATCTGATCTATGCCCGCTTCCACCCCAGCCTATGTGAATGGATCTGATCTATGCCCGCTCCCACCCCGGCCTATGTGAATGGATCTGATCTATGCCCGCTCCCACCCCGGCCTATGTGAATGGATCTGATCTATGCCCGCTCCCACCCCGGCCCATGTGAACGGATCTGATCTATGCCCGCTCCCACCCCGGCCTATGTTAATGGATCTGATCTATGCCCGCTCCCACCCCGGCCTATGTGAATGGATCTGATCTATGCCCGCTCCCACCCCGGCCTATGTGAATGGATCTGATCTATGCCCGCTCCCACCCCGGCCCATGTGAACGGATCTGATCTATGCCCGCTCCCACCCCGGCCTATGTTAATGGATCTGATCTATGCCCGCTCCCACCCCGGCCTATGTGAATGGATCTGATCTATGCCCGCTCCCACCCCGGCCTATGTTATTGGATCTGATCTATGCCCGCTCCCACACCGGCCTATGTGACTGGATCTGATCTATGCCCGCTCCCACCCCGGCCTATGTGAATGGATCTGATCTATGCCCGCTCCCACCCCGGCCTATGTAAATGGATCTGATCTATGCCCGCTCCCACCCCGGCCTATGTGAATGGATCTGATCTATGCCCGCTCCCACCCCGGCCTATGTGCATGGATCTGATCTATGCCCGCTCCCACCCCGGCCTATGTGAATGGATCTGATCTATGCCCGCTCCCACCCCGGCCCATGTGAACGGATCTGATCTATGCCCGCTCCCACCCCGGCCTATGTGAATGGATCTGATCTATGCCCGCTCCCACCCCGGCCTATGTGACTGGATCTGATCTATGCCCGCTCCCACCCCGGCCTATGTTAATGGATCTGATCTATGCCCGCTCCCACCCCGGCCTATGTGCATGGATCTGATCTATGCCCGCTCCCACCCCGGCCTATGTGAATGGATCTGATCTATGCCCGCTCCCACCCCGGCCTATGTGCATGGATCTGATCTATGCCCGCTCCCACCCCGGCCTATGTGAATGGATCTGATCTATGCCCGCTCCCACCCCGGCCTATGTGAATGGATCTGATCTATGCCCGCTCCCACCCCGGCCTATGTGAATGGATCTGATCTATGCCCGCTCCCACCCCGGCCTATGTGAATGGATCTGATCTATGCCCGCTCCCACCCCGGCCCATGTGAACGGATCTGATCTATGCCCGCTCCCACCCCGGCCTATGTTAATGGATCTGATCTATGCCCGCTCCCACCCCGGCCTATATGAATGGATCTGATCTATGCCCGCTCCCACACCGGCCTATGTGAATGAATCTGATCTATGCCCGCTCCCACCCCGGCCCATGTGAATGGGTCTGATCTATGCCCGCTCCCACCTCGGCCTATGTGACTGGATCTGATCTATGCCCGCTCCCACCCCGGCCTATGTGAATGGATCTGATCTATGCCCGCTCCCACCCCGGCCTATGTGACTGGATCTGATCTATGCCCGCTCCCACCCCGGCCTATGTTAATGGATCTGATCTATGCCCGCTCCCACCCCGGCCTATGTGCATGGATCTGATCTATGCCCGCTCCCACCCCGGCCTATGTGAATGGATCTGATCTATGCCCGCTCCCACCCCGGCCTATGTGCATGGATCTGATCTATGCCCGCTCCCACCCCGGCCTATGTGAATGGATCTGATCTATGCCCGCTCCCACACCGGCCTATGTGAATGAATCTGATCTATGCCCGCTCCCACCCCGGCCCATGTGAATGGGTCTGATCTATGCCCGCTCCCACCCCGGCCTATGTTATTGGATCTGATCTATGCCCGCTCCCACCCCGGCCTATGTGAATGGATCTGATCTATGCCCGCTCCCACACCGGCCTATGTGAATGAATCTGATCTATGCCCGCTCCCACCCCGGCCCATGTGAATGGGTCTGATCTATGCCCGCTCCCACCTCGGCCTATGTGACTGGATCTGATCTATGCCCGCTCCCACCCCGGCCTATGTGACTGGATCTGATCTATGCCCGCTTCCACCCCAGCCTATGTGAATGGATCTGATCTATGCCCGCTCCCACCCCGGCCTATGTGAATGGATCTGATCTATGCCCGCTCCCACCCCGGCCTATGTGAATGGATCTGATCTATGCCCGCTCCCACACCGGCCTATGTGAATGAATCTGATCTATGCCCGCTCCCACCCCGGCCCATGTGAATGGGTCTGATCTATGCCCGCTCCCACCCCGGCCTATGTGAATGGATCTGATCTATGCCCGCTCCCACCCCGGCCTATGTGAATGGATCTGATCTATGCCCGCTCCCACCCCGGCCTATGTGAATGGATCTGATCTATGCCCGCTCCCACACCGGCCTATGTGAATGAATCTGATCTATGCCCGCTCCCACCCCGGCCCATGTGAATGGGTCTGATCTATGCCCGCTCCCACCTCGGCCTATGTGACTGGATCTGATCTATGCCCGCTCCCACCCCGGCCTATGTGACTGGATCTGATCTATGCCCGCTTCCACCCCAGCCTATGTGAATGGATCTGATCTATGCCCGCTCCCACCCCGGCCTATGTGAATGGATCTGATCTATGCCCGCTCCCACCCCGGCCTATGTGAATGGATCTGATCTATGCCCGCTCCCACCCCGGCCCATGTGAACGGATCTGATCTATGCCCGCTCCCACCCCGGCCTATGTTAATGGATCTGATCTATGCCCGCTCCCACCCCGGCCTATGTGAATGGATCTGATCTATGCCCGCTCCCACCCCGGCCTATGTGAATGGATCTGATCTATGCCCGCTCCCACCCCGGCCCATGTGAACGGATCTGATCTATGCCCGCTCCCACCCCGGCCTATGTTAATGGATCTGATCTATGCCCGCTCCCACCCCGGCCTATGTGAATGGATCTGATCTATGCCCGCTCCCACCCCGGCCTATGTTATTGGATCTGATCTATGCCCGCTCCCACACCGGCCTATGTGACTGGATCTGATCTATGCCCGCTCCCACCCCGGCCTATGTGAATGGATCTGATCTATGCCCGCTCCCACCCCGGCCTATGTAAATGGATCTGATCTATGCCCGCTCCCACCCCGGCCTATGTGAATGGATCTGATCTATGCCCGCTCCCACCCCGGCCTATGTGCATGGATCTGATCTATGCCCGCTCCCACCCCGGCCTATGTGAATGGATCTGATCTATGCCCGCTCCCACCCCGGCCCATGTGAACGGATCTGATCTATGCCCGCTCCCACCCCGGCCTATGTGAATGGATCTGATCTATGCCCGCTCCCACCCCGGCCTATGTGACTGGATCTGATCTATGCCCGCTCCCACCCCGGCCTATGTTAATGGATCTGATCTATGCCCGCTCCCACCCCGGCCTATGTGCATGGATCTGATCTATGCCCGCTCCCACCCCGGCCTATGTGAATGGATCTGATCTATGCCCGCTCCCACCCCGGCCTATGTGCATGGATCTGATCTATGCCCGCTCCCACCCCGGCCTATGTGAATGGATCTGATCTATGCCCGCTCCCACCCCGGCCTATGTGAATGGATCTGATCTATGCCCGCTCCCACCCCGGCCTATGTGAATGGATCTGATCTATGCCCGCTCCCACCCCGGCCTATGTGAATGGATCTGATCTATGCCCGCTCCCACCCCGGCCCATGTGAACGGATCTGATCTATGCCCGCTCCCACCCCGGCCTATGTTAATGGATCTGATCTATGCCCGCTCCCACCCCGGCCTATATGAATGGATCTGATCTATGCCCGCTCCCACACCGGCCTATGTGAATGAATCTGATCTATGCCCGCTCCCACCCCGGCCCATGTGAATGGGTCTGATCTATGCCCGCTCCCACCTCGGCCTATGTGACTGGATCTGATCTATGCCCGCTCCCACCTCGGCCTATGTGACTGGATCTGATCTATGCCCACTCCCACCCCGGCCTATGTGAATGGGTCTGATCTATGCCCGCTCCCACCCCGGCCTATGTGAATGGATCTGATCTATGCCCGCTCCCACCCCGGCCTATGTGAATGGATCTGATCTATGCCCGCTCCCACCCCGGCCTATGTTATTGGATCTGATCTATGCCCGCTCCCACCCCGGCCTATGTGAATGGATCTGATCTATGCCCGCTCCCACACCGGCCTATGTGAATGAATCTGATCTATGCCCGCTCCCACCCCGGCCCATGTGAATGGGTCTGATCTATGCCCGCTCCCACCTCGGCCTATGTGACTGGATCTGATCTATGCCCGCTCCCACCCCGGCCTATGTGACTGGATCTGATCTATGCCCGCTTCCACCCCAGCCTATGTGAATGGATCTGATCTATGCCCGCTCCCACCCCGGCCTATGTGAATGGATCTGATCTATGCCCGCTCCCACCCCGGCCTATGTGAATGGATCTGATCTATGCCCGCTCCCACCCCGGCCCATGTGAACGGATCTGATCTATGCCCGCTCCCACCCCGGCCTATGTTAATGGATCTGATCTATGCCCGCTCCCACCCCGGCCTATGTGAATGGATCTGATCTATGCCCGCTCCCACCCCGGCCTATGTTATTGGATCTGATCTATGCCCGCTCCCACCCCGGCCTATGTGAATGGATCTGATCTATGCCCGCTCCCACCCCGGCCTATGTGAATGGATCTGATCTATGCCCGCTCCCACCCCGGCCTATGTGAATGGATCTGATCTATGCCCGCTCCCACCCCGGCCTATGTGAATGGATCTGATCTATGCCCGCTCCCACCCCGGCCTATGTGAATGGATCTAATCTATGCCCGCTCCCACCCCGGCCTATGTGAATGGATCTGATCTATGCCCGCTCCCACCCCGGCCCATGTGAACGGATCTGATCTATGCCCGCTCCCACCCCGGCCTATGTGAATGGATCTGATCTATGCCCGCTCCCACCCCGGCCTATGTGAATGGATCTGATCTATGCCCGCTCCCACCCCGGCCCATGTGAACGGATCTGATCTATGCCCGCTCCCACCCCGGCCTATGTTAATGGATCTGATCTATGCCCGCTCCCACCCCGGCCTATGTGAATGGATCTGATCTATGCCCGCTCCCACCCCGGCCTATGTTATTGGATCTGATCTATGCCCGCTCCCACCCCGGCCTATGTGCATGGATCTGATCTATGCCCGCTCCCACCCCGGCCTATGTGAATGGATCTGATCTATGCCCGCTCCCACCCCGGCCTATGTGCATGGATCTGATCTATGCCCGCTCCCACCCCGGCCTATGTGAATGGATCTGATCTATGCCCGCTCCCACCCCGGCCTATGTGAATGGATCTGATCTATGCCCGCTCCCACCCCGGCCCATGTGAACGGATCTGATCTATGCCCGCTCCCACCCCGGCCTATGTTATGGATCTGATCTATGCCCGCTCCCACCCCGGCCTATGTGAATGGATCTGATCTATGCCCGCTCCCACACCGGCCTATGTGAATGAATCTGATCTATGCCCGCTCCCACCCCGGCCCATGTGAATGGGTCTGATCTATGCCCGCTCCCACCTCGGCCTATGTGACTGGATCTGATCTATGCCCGCTCCCACCCCGGCCTATGTGACTGGATCTGATCTATGCCCGCTTCCACCCCAGCCTATGTGAATGGATCTGATCTATGCCCGCTCCCACCCCGGCCTATGTGAATGGATCTGATCTATGCCCGCTCCCACCCCGGCCTATGTGAATGGATCTGATCTATGCCCGCTCCCACCCCGGCCTATGTGACTGGATCTGATCTATGCCCGCTCCCACCCCGGCCTATGTGAATGGATCTGATCTATGCCCGCTCCCACCCCGGCCTATGTGAATGGATCTGATCTATGCCCGCTCCCACCCCGGCCTATGTGAATGGATCTGATCTATGCCCGCTCCCACCCCGGCCTATGTGAATGGATCTGATCTATGCCCGCTCCCACCCCGGCCTATGTGAATGGATCTGATCTATGCCCGCTCCCACCCCGGCCTATGTGACTGGATCTGATCTATGCCCGCTCCCACCCCGGCCTATGTAAATGGATCTGATCTATGCCCGCTCCCACCCCGGCCTATGTAAATGGATCTGATCTATGCCCGCTCCCACCCCGGCCTATGTGAATGGATCTGATCTATGCCCGCTCCCACCCCGGCGTATGTGAATGGATCTGATCTATGCCCGCTCCCATCCCGGCCTATGTTAATGGATCTGATCTATGCCCGCTCCCATCCCGGCCTATGTGAATGGATCTGATCTATGCCCGCTCCCACCCCGGCGTATGTGAATGGATCTGATCTATGCCCGCTCCCATCCCGGCCTATGTGAATGGATCTGATCTATGCCCGCTCTCGCCCCGGCCTATGTGAATGGATCTGATCTATGCCCGCTCTCGCCCCGGCCTATGTGAATGGATCTGATCTATGCCCGCTCCCACCCCGGCCTATGTGAATGGATCTGATCTATGCCCGCTCCCACCCCGGCCTATGTGAATGGATCTGATCTATGCCCGCTCCCACCCCGGCCTATGTGAATGGATCTGATCTATGCCCGCTCCCACCCCGGCGTATGTGAATGGATCTGATCTATGCCCGCTCCCATCCCGGCCTATGTGAATGGATCTGATCTATGCCCGCTCCCACCCCGGCCTATGTGAATGGATCTGATCTATGCCCGCTCCCACCCCGGCCTATGTGAATGGATCTGATCTATGCCCGCTCCCACCCCGGCCTATGTGAATGGATCTGATCTATGCCCGCTCCCACCCCGGCCTATGTGAATGGATCTGATCTATGCCCGCTCCCACCCCGGCCTATGTTAATGGATCTGATCTATGCCCGCTCCCACCCAAGCCTATGTGAATGGATCTGATCTATGCCCGCTCCCACCCCGGCCTATGTGAATGGATCTGATCTATGCCCGCTCCCACCCCGGCCTATGTTAATGGATCTGATCTATTCCCGCTCCCACCCCGGCCTATGTGACTGGATCTGATCTATGCCCGCTCCCACCCCGGCCTATGTGAATGGATCTGATCTATGCCCGCTCCCACCCCGGCCTATGTGAATGGATCTGATCTATGCCCGCTCCCACCCCGGCATATGTGAATGGATCTGATCTATGCCCGCTCCCACCCCGGCCTATGTGAATGGATCTGATCTATGCCCGCTCCCACCCCGGCCTATGTAAATGGATCTGATCTATGCCCGCTCCCATCCCGGCCTATGTGAATGGATCTGATCTATGCTCGCTCCCACCCCGGCCTATGTGAATGGATCTGATCTATGCCCGCTCCCATCCCGGCCTATGTGAATGGATCTGATCTATGCTCGCTCCCACCCCGGCCTATGTTATTGGATCTGATCTATGCCCGCTCCCACCCAGGCCTATGTGAATGGATCTGATCTATGCCCGCTCCCACCCCGGCCTATGTGAATGGATCTCATCTATGCCCGCTCCCACCCCGGCCTATGTGAATGGATCTGATCTATGCCCGCTCCCACCCCGGCCTATGTTAATGGATCTGATCTATGCCCGCTCCCACCCCGGCCTATGTGAATGGATCTGATCTATGCCCGCTCCCACCCCGGCATATGTGAATGGATCTGATCTATGCCCACTCCCACCCCGGCCTATGTGACTGGATCTGATCTATGCCCGCTCCCACCCCGGCCTATGTGAATGGATCTGATCTATGCCCGCTCCCACCCCGGTCTATGTGACTGGATCTGATCTATGCCCGCTCCCACCCCGGCCTATGTGAATGGATCTGATCTATGCCCGCTCCCACCCCGGCCTATGTGAATGGATGTGATCTATGCCCACTCCCACCCCGGCCTATGTGAATGGATCTGATCTATGCCCGCTCCCACCCCGGCCTATGTGAATGGATGTGATCTATGCCCGCTCCCACCCCGGCCTATGTGAATGGATCTGATCTATGCCCGCTCCCACCTCGGCCTATGTGAATGGATGTGATCTATGCCCGCTCCCACCCCGGCCTATGTGAATGGATCTGATCTATGCCCGCTCCCACCTCGGCCTATGTGAATGGATCTGATCTATGCCCGCTCCCACCCCGGCCTATGTGACTGGATCTGATCTATGCCCGCTCCCACCCCGGCCTATGTGACTGGATCTGATCTATGCCCGCTCCCACCCCGGCCTATGTGAATGGATCTGATCTATGCCCGCTCCCACCCCGGTCTATGTGACTGGATCTGATCTATGCCCGCTCCCACCCCGGCCTATGTGAATGGATCTGATCTATGCCCGCTCCCACCCCGGCCTATGTGAATGGATCTGATCTATGCCCGCTCCCACCCCGGCCTATGTGAATGGATCTGATCTATGCCCGCTCCCACCCCGGCCTATGTGAATGGATCTGATCTATGCCCGCTCCCACCCTGGCCTATGTGAATGGATCTGATCTATGCCCGCTCCCACCCCGGCCTATGTGAATGGATGTGATCTATGCCCGCTCCCACCCCGGCCTATGTGAATGGATCTGATCTATGCCCGCTCCCACCCCGGCCTATGTGAATGGATGTGATCTATGCCCGCTCTCACCCCGGCCTATGTGAATGGATGTGATCTATGCCCGCTCCCACCCCGGCCTATGTGAATGGATCTGATCTATGCCCGCTCCCACCCCGGCCTATGTGAATGGATCTGATCTATGCCCACTCCCACCCCAGCCTATGTGAATGGATCTGATCTATGCCCGCTCTCACCCCGGCCTATGTGAATGGATCTGATCTATGCCCGCTCTCACCTCGGCCTATGTGAATGGATCTGATCTATGCCCGCTCCCACCCCGGCCTTTGTGAATGGATCTGATCTATGCCCGCTCCCACCCCGGCCTATGTGAATGGATCTGATCTATGCCCGCTCC
Source organism: Gastrophryne carolinensis (assembly GCA_027917425.1). Classification (NCBI taxonomy): domain Eukaryota; kingdom Metazoa; phylum Chordata; class Amphibia; order Anura; family Microhylidae; genus Gastrophryne; species Gastrophryne carolinensis. The sequence goes on along the minus strand of CM051242.1, from coordinate 15,036,251 downwards.
CACCCCAGCCTATGTGAATGGATCTGATCTATGCCCGCTCCCATCCTGGCCTATGTGAATGGATCTGATCTATGCCCGCTCCCACCCCAGCCTATGTGAATGGATCTGATCTATGCCCGCTCCCACCCCGGCCTATGTGAATGGATGTGATCTATGCCCGCTCCCACCCCAGCCTATGTGAATGGATCTGATCTATGCCCTCTCCCACCCCGGCCTATGTGAATGGATGTGACCTATGCCCGCTCCTACCCCGGCCTATGCGAATGTATCTGATCTATGCCCGCTCCCACCCCGGCCTTTGTGAATGGATCTGATCTATGCCCGCTCCCACCCCGGCCTATGTTAATGGATCTGATCTATGCCCGCTCCCACCCCGGCCTATGTGAATGGATCTGATCTATGCCCGCTCCCACCCCGGCCTTTGTGAATGGATCTGATCTATGCCCGCTCCCACCCCGGCCTATGTTAATGGATCTGATCTATGCCCGCTCCCACCCCGGCCTATGTGAATGGATCTGATCTATGCCCGCTCCCACCCTGGCCTATGTGAATGGATCTGATCTATGCCCGCTCCCACCCCGGCCTATGTGAATGGATCTGATCTATGCCCGCTCCCACCCCGGCCTATGTGAATGGATCTGATCTATGCCCGCTCCCACCCCAGCCTATGTGAATGGATCTGATCTATGCCCGCTCCCACCCCGGCCTATGTGAATGGATGTGATCTATGCCCGCTCCCACCCCAGCCTATGTGAATGGATCTGATCTATGCCCACTCCCACCCCGGCCTATGTGACTGGATCTGATCTATGCCCGCTCCCACCCCGGCCTATGTGAATGGATCTGATCTATGCCCGCTCCCACCCCGGTCTATGTGACTGGATCTGATCTATGCCCGCTCCCACCCCGGCCTATGTGAATGGATCTGATCTATGCCCGCTCCCACCCCTGCCTATGTGAATGGATCTGATCTATGCCCACTCCCACCCCGGCCTATGTGAATGGATCTGATCTATGCCCGCTCCCACCCCCGCCTATGTGAATGGATGTGATCTATGCCCGCTCCCACCCCGGCCTATGTGAATGGATCTGATCTATGCCCGCTCCCACCCCGGCCTATGTGAATGGATGTGATCTATGCCCGCTCCCACCCCGGCCTATGTGAATGGATCTGATCTATGCCCGCTCCCACCCCGGCCTATGTGAATGGATCTGATCTATGCCCGCTCCCACCCCGGCCTATGTGAATGGATCTGATCTATGCCCGCTCCCACCCCGGCCTATGTGAATGGATCTGATCTATGCCGCTCCCACCCCGGCCTATGTGACTGGATCTGATCTATGCCCGCTCCCACCCCGGCCTATGTGAATGGATCTGATCTATGCCCGCTCCCACCCCGGCCTATGTGAATGGATCTGATCTATGCCCGCTCCCACCCCGGCCTATGTGAATGGATCTGATCTATGCCCACTCCCACCCCGGCCTATGTGAATGGATCTGATCTATGCCCGCTCCCACTCCGGCCTATGTGAATGGATCTGATCTATGCCCGCTTCCACCCCAGCCTATGTGAATGGATGTGATCTATGCCCGCTCCCACCCCGGCCTATGTGAATGGATCTGATCTATGCCCGCTCCCACCCCGGCCTATGTGAATGGATGTGATCTATGCCCGCTCCCACCCCGGCCTATGTGAATGGATCTGATCTATGCCCGCTCCCACCCCGGCCTATGTGAATGGATCTGATCTATGCCCGCTCCCACCCTGGCCTATGTGAATGGATCTGATCTATGCCCGCTCCCACCCCGGCCTATGTGAATGGATCTGATCTATGCCCGCTCCCACCCCGGCCTATGTGAATGGATCTGATCTATGCCGCTCCCACCCCGGCCTATGTGACTGGATCTGATCTATGCCCGCTCCCACCCCGGCCTATGTGAATGGATCTGATCTATGCCCGCTCCCACCCCGGCCTATGTGAATGGATCTGATCTATGCCCGCTCCCACCCCGGCCTATGTGAATGGATCTGATCTATGCCCACTCCCACCCCGGCCTATGTGAATGGATCTGATCTATGCCCGCTTCCACCCCAGCCTATGTGAATGGATGTGATCTATGCCCGCTCCCACCCCGGCCTATGTGAATGGATCTGATCTATGCCCTCTCCCACCCCGGCCTATGTGAATGGATGTGACCTATGCCCGCTCCTACCCCGGCCTATGCGAATGTATCTGATCTATGCCCGCTCCCACCCCGGCCTTTGTGAATGGATCTGATCTATGCCCGCTCCCACCCCGGCCTATGTTAATGGATCTGATCTATGCCCGCTCCCACCCCGGCCTATGTGAATGGATCTGATCTATGCCCGCTCCCACCCCGGCCTTTGTGAATGGATCTGATCTATGCCCGCTCCCACCCCGGCCTATGTTAATGGATCTGATCTATGCCCGCTCCCACCCCGGCCTATGTGAATGGATCTGATCTATGCCCGCTCCCACCCTGGCCTATGTGAATGGATCTGATCTATGCCCGCTCCCACCCCGGCCTATGTGAATGGATCTGATCTATGCCCGCTCCCACCCCGGCCTATGTGAATGGATCTGATCTATGCCCGCTCCCACCCCAGCCTATGTGAATGGATCTGATCTATGCCCGCTCCCACCCCGGCCTATGTGAATGGATGTGATCTATGCCCGCTCCCACCCCAGCCTATGTGAATGGATCTGATCTATGCCCACTCCCACCCCGGCCTATGTGACTGGATCTGATCTATGCCCGCTCCCACCCCGGCCTATGTGAATGGATCTGATCTATGCCCGCTCCCACCCCGGTCTATGTGACTGGATCTGATCTATGCCCGCTCCCACCCCGGCCTATGTGAATGGATCTGATCTATGCCCGCTCCCACCCCTGCCTATGTGAATGGATCTGATCTATGCCCACTCCCACCCCGGCCTATGTGAATGGATCTGATCTATGCCCGCTCCCACCCCCGCCTATGTGAATGGATGTGATCTATGCCCGCTCCCACCCCGGCCTATGTGAATGGATCTGATCTATGCCCGCTCCCACCCCGGCCTATGTGAATGGATGTGATCTATGCCCGCTCCCACCCCGGCCTATGTGAATGGATCTGATCTATGCCCGCTCCCACCCCGGCCTATGTGAATGGATCTGATCTATGCCCGCTCCCACCCCGGCCTATGTGAATGGATCTGATCTATGCCCGCTCCCACCCCGGCCTATGTGAATGGATCTGATCTATGCCGCTCCCACCCCGGCCTATGTGACTGGATCTGATCTATGCCCGCTCCCACCCCGGCCTATGTGAATGGATCTGATCTATGCCCGCTCCCACCCCGGCCTATGTGAATGGATCTGATCTATGCCCGCTCCCACCCCGGCCTATGTGAATGGATCTGATCTATGCCCACTCCCACCCCGGCCTATGTGAATGGATCTGATCTATGCCCGCTCCCACTCCGGCCTATGTGAATGGATCTGATCTATGCCCGCTTCCACCCCAGCCTATGTGAATGGATGTGATCTATGCCCGCTCCCACCCCGGCCTATGTGAATGGATCTGATCTATGCCCGCTCCCACCCCGGCCTATGTGAATGGATGTGATCTATGCCCGCTCCCACCCCGGCCTATGTGAATGGATCTGATCTATGCCCGCTCCCACCCCGGCCTATGTGAATGGATCTGATCTATGCCCGCTCCCACCCTGGCCTATGTGAATGGATCTGATCTATGCCCGCTCCCACCCCGGCCTATGTGAATGGATCTGATCTATGCCCGCTCCCACCCCGGCCTATGTGAATGGATCTGATCTATGCCGCTCCCACCCCGGCCTATGTGACTGGATCTGATCTATGCCCGCTCCCACCCCGGCCTATGTGAATGGATCTGATCTATGCCCGCTCCCACCCCGGCCTATGTGAATGGATCTGATCTATGCCCGCTCCCACCCCGGCCTATGTGAATGGATCTGATCTATGCCCACTCCCACCCCGGCCTATGTGAATGGATCTGATCTATGCCCGCTCCCACCCCGGCCTATGTGAATGGATCTGATCTATGCCCGCTTCCACCCCAGCCTATGTGAATGGATCTGATCTATGCCCGCTCCCACCCCGGCCTATGTGAATGAATGTGATCTATGCCCGCTCCCACCCCAGCCTATGTGAATGGATCTGATCTATGCCCGCTCCCACCCCGGCCTATGTGAATGGATCTGATCTATGCCCGCTCCCACCCCGGCCTATGTGAATGGATCTGATCTATGCCCGCTCCCACCCCGGCCTATGTGACTGGATCTGATCTATGCCCGCTCCCATCCCAGCCTATGTGAATGGATCTGATCTATGCCCGCTCCCACCCCGGCCTATGTGAATGGATCTGATCTATGCCCGCTCCCACCCCGGCCTATGTGAATGGATCTGATCTATGCCCGCTCCCACCCCGGCCTATGTGAATGGATCTGATCTATACCCGCTCCCACCCCGGCCTATGTGAATGGATCTGATCTATGCCCGCTCCCACCCCGGCCTATGTGAATGGATCTGATCTATGCCCGCTCCCACCCCGGCCCATGTGAATGGGTCTGATCTATGCCCGCTCCCACCCCGGCCTATGCGAATGGATCTGATCTATGCCCGCTCCCACCCCGGCCTATGTGAATGGATCTGATCTATGCCCGCTCCCACCCCGGCCTATGTTAATGGATCTGATCTATGCCCGCTCCCACCCCGGCTTATGTGAATGGATCTGATCTATGCCCGCTCCCACCCCGGCCTATGTGAATGGATCTGATCTATGCCCGCTCCCACCCCGGCCTATGTGAATGGATCTGATCTATGCCCGCTCCCACCCCGGCCTATGTGAATGGATCTGATCTATGCCCGCTCCCACCCCGGCCTATGTGAATGGATCTGATCTATGCCCGCTCCCACCCCGGCCAATGTGACTGGATCTGATCTATGCCCGCTCCCACCCCGGCCTATGTGAATGGATCTGATCTATGCCGCTCCCACCCGGCCTATGTGACTGGATCTGATCTATGCCCGCTCCCACCCCGGCCTATGTGAATGGATCTGATCTATGCCCGCTCCCACCCCGGCCTATGTGAATGGATCTGATCTATGCCCGCTCCCACCCCGGCCTATGTGAATGGATCTGATCTATGCCCACTCCCACCCCGGCCTATGTGAATGGATCTGATCTATGCCCGCTCCCACCCCGGCCTATGTGAATGGATCTGATCTATGCCCGCTCCCACCCCGGCCTATGTGACTGGATCTGATCTATGCCCGCTCCCACCCCGGCCTATGTGAATGGATCTGATCTATGCCCGCTCCCACCTCGGCCTATGTGAATGGATCTGATCTATGCCCGCTCCCACCCCGGCCTATGTGAATGGATCTGATCTATGCCCGCTCCCACCTCGGCCTATGTGAATGGATCTGATCTATGCCCGCTCCCACCTCGGCCTATGTGAATGGATCTGATCTATGCCCGCTCCCACCCCGGCCCATGTGAATGGGTCTGATCTATGCCCGCTCCCACCTCGGCCTATGTGAATGGATCTGATCTATGCCCGCTCCCACACCGGCCTATGTTAATGGATCTGATCTATGCCCGCTCCCACCCCGGCTTATGTGACTGGATCTGATCTATGCCCGCTCCCACCCCGGCTTATGTGACTGGATCTGATCTATGCCCGCTCCCACCCCGGCCTATGTGAATGGATCTGATCTATGCCCGCTCCCACCCCGGCCTATGTGAATGGATCTGATCTATGCCCGCTCCCACCCCGGCCTATGTGAATGGATCTGATCTATGCCCGCTCCCACCCCGGCCTATGTGACTGGATCTGATCTATGCCCGCTCCCACCCCGGCCTATGTGAATGGATCTGATCTATGCCGCTCCCACCCCGGCCTATGTGACTGGATCTGATCTATGCCCGCTCCCACCCCGGCCTATGTGAATGGATCTGATCTATGCCCGCTCCCACCCCGGCCTATGTGAATGGATCTGATCTATGCCCGCTCCCACCCCGGCCTATGTGAATGGATCTGATCTATGCCCACTCCCACCCCGGCCTATGTGAATGGATCTGATCTATGCCCGCTCCCACCCCGGCCTATGTGAATGGATCTGATCTATGCCCGCTCCCACCCCGGCCTATGTGAATGGATCTGATCTATGCCCGCTCCCACCCCGGCCTATGTTAATGGATCTGATCTATGCCCGCTCCCACCCCGGCCTATGTGATTGGATCTGATCTATGCCCGCTCCCACCCCGGCCTATGTTAATGGACCTGATCTATGCCCGCTCCCACCCCGGCCTATGTCAATGGATCTGATCTATGCCCGCTCCCACCCCCGCCTATGTTAATGGATCTGATCTATGCCCGCTCCCACCCCGGCCTATGTGAATGGATCTGATCTATGCCCGCTCCCACCCCGGCCTATGTGAATGGATCTGATCTATGCCCGCTCCCACCTCGGCCTATGTGAATGGATCTGATCTATGCCCGCTCCCACCCCGGCCTATGTGAATGGATCTGATCTATGCCCACTCCCACCTCGGCCTATGTGAATGGATCTGATCTATGCCCGCTCCCACCCCGGCCTATGTGAATGGATCTGATCTATGCCCGCTCCCACCTCGGCCTATGTGAATGGATCTGATCTATGCCCGCTCCCACCCCGGCCTATGTGAATGGATCTGATCTATGCCCGCTCCCACCTCGGCCTATGTGAATGGATCTGATCTATGCCCGCTCCCACCCCGGCCTATGTGAATGGATCTGATCTATGCCCGCTCCCACCTCGGCCTATGTGAATGGATCTGATCTATGCCCGCTCCCACCCCGGCCTATGTGAATGGATCTGATCTATGCCCGCTCCCACCCCGGCCTATGTGAATGGATCTGATCTATGCCCGCTCCCACCCCGGCCTATGTGAATGGATCTGATCTATGCCCGCTCCCACCCCGGCCTATGTGAATGGATCTGATCTATGCCCGCTCCCACCCCGGCCTATGTGAATGGATCTGATCTATGCCCGCTCCCACCCCGGCCTATGTGAATGGATCTGATCTATGCCCGCTCCCACCCCGGCCTATGTGAATGGATCTGATCTATGCCCGCTCCCACCCCGGCCTATGTGAATGGATCTGATCTATGCCCGCTCCCACCCCGGCCTATGTGAATGGATGTGATCTATGCCCGCTCCCACCCCGGCCTATGTGAATGGATCTGATCTATGCCCGCTCCCACCCCGGCCTATGTGAATGGATGTGATCTATGCCCGCTCCCACCCCAGCCTATGTGAATGGATCTGATCTATGCCCGCTCCCACCCCGGCCTATGTGAATGGATGTGACCTATGCCCGCTCCTACCCCGGCCTATGCGAATGTATCTGATCTATGCCCGCTCCCACCCCGGCCTATGTGAATGGATGTGATCTATGCCCGCTCCCACCCCGGCCTATGTGACTGGATCTGATCTATGCCCGCTCCCACCCCGGCCTATGTGACTGGATCTGATGTATGCCCGCTCCCACCCCGGCCTATGTGAATGGATCTGATCTATGCCCGCTCCCACCCCGGTCTATGTGACTGGATCTGATCTATGCCCGCTCCCACCCCGGCCTATGTGAATGGATCTGATCTATGCCCGCTCCCACCCCTGCCTATGTGAATGGATCTGATCTATGCCCGCTCCCACCCCGGCCTATGTGAATGGATCTGATCTATGCCCGCTCCCACCCCGGCCTATGTGAATGGATGTGATCTATGCCCGCTCCCACCCCGGCCTATGTGAATGGATGTGATCTATGCCCGCTCCCACCCCGGCCTATGTGAATGGATGTGATCTATGCCCGCTCCCACCCCGGCCTATGTGAATGGATCTGATCTATGCCCGCTCCCACCTCGGCCTATGTGAATGGATGTGATCTATGCCCGCTCCCACCCCGGCCTATGTGAATGGATCTGATCTATGCCCGCTCCCACCCCGGCCTATGTGAATGGATCTGATCTATGCCCGCTCCCACCCCGGCCTATGTGAATGGATCTGATCTATGCCCGCTCCCACCCCGGCCTATGTGAATGGATCTGATCTATGCCCGCTCCCACCCCGGCCTATGTGAATGGATCTGATCTATGCCGCTCCCACCCCGGCCTATGTGACTGGATCTGATCTATGCCCGCTCCCACCCCGGCCTATGTGAATGGATCTGATCTATTCCCGCTCCCACCCCGGCCTATGTGAATGGATCTGATCTATTCCCGCTCCCACCCCGGCCTGTGTGAATGGATCTGATCTATGCCCGCTCCCACCCCGGCCTATGTGAATGGATCTGATCTATGCCCGCTCCCACCCCGGCCTATGTGAATGGATCTGATCTATGCCCGCTCCCACCCCGGCCTATGTGAATGGATCTGATCTATGCCCGCTCCCACCCCGGCCTATGTGAATGGATCTGATCTATGCCCGCTCCCATCCCGGCCTATGTGAATGGATCTGATCTATTCCCGCTCCCACCCCGGCCTGTGTGAATGGATCTGATCTATGCCCGCTCCCACCCCGGCCTATGTGAATGGATCTGATTAATGCCCGCTCCCACCCCGGCCTATGTGAATGGATCTGATCTATGCCCGCTCCCACCCCGGCCTATGTGAATGGATCTGATCTATGCCCGCTCCCACCCCGGCCTATGTGAATGGATCTGATCTATGCCCACTCCCACCCCGGCCTATGTGAATGGATCTGATCTATGCCCGCTCCCACCCCGGCCTATGTGAATGGATCTGATCTATGCCCGCTTCCACCCCAGCCTATGTGAATGGATCTGATCTATGCCCGCTCCCACCCCGGCCTATGTGAATGGATGTGATCTATGCCCGCTCCCACCCCAGCCTATGTGAATGGATCTGATCTATGCCCGCTCCCACCCCGGCCTATGTGAATGGATCTGATCTATGCCCGCTCCCACCCCGGCCTATGTGAATGGATCTGATCTATGCCCGCTCCCACCCCGGCCTATGTGAATGGATCTGATCTATGCCCGCTCCCACCCCGGCCTATGTGACTGGATCTGATCTATGCCCGCTCCCATCCTAGCCTATGTGAATGGATCTGATCTATGCCCGCTCCCACCCCGGCCTATGTGAATGGATCTGATCTATGCCCGCTCCCACCCCGGCCTATGTGAATGGATCTGATCTATGCCCGCTCCCACCCCGGCCTATGTGAATGGATCTGATCTATGCCCGCTCCCACCCCGGCCTATGTGAATGGATCTGATCTATGCCCGCTCCCACCCCGGCCTATGTGAATGGATCTGATCTATGCCCGCTCCCACCCCGGCCCATGTGAATGGGTCTGATCTATGCCCGCTCCCACCCCGGCCTATGCGAATGGATCTGATCTATGCCCGCTCCCACCTCGGCCTATGTGAATGGATCTGATCTATGCCCGCTCCCACCCCGGCCTATGTTAATGGATCTGATCTATGCCCGCTCCCACCCCGGCTTATGTGAATGGATCTGATCTATGCCCGCTCCCACCCCGGCCTATGTGAATGGATCTGATCTATGCCCGCTCCCACCCCGGCCTATGTGAATGGATCTGATCTATGCCCGCTCCCACCCCGGCCTATGTGAATGGATCTGATCTATGCCCGCTCCCACCCCGGCCTATGTGAATGGATCTGATCTATGCCCGCTCCCACCCCGGCCAATGTGACTGGATCTGATCTATGCCCGCTCCCACCCCGGCCTATGTGACTGGATCTGATCTATGCCCGCTCCCACCCCGGCCTATGTGAATGAATCTGATCTATGCCCGCTCCCACCCCGGCCTATGTGAATGGATCTGATCTATGCCCGCTCCCACCCCGGCCTATGTGAATGGATCTGATCTATGCCCGCTCCCACCCCGGCCTATGTGAATGGATCTGATCTATGCCCGCTCCCACCCCAGCCTATGTGAATGGATCTGATCTATGCCCGCTCCCACCCCGGCCTATGTGAATGGATCTGATCTATGCCCGCTCCCACCCCGGCCTATGTGAATGGATCTGATCTATGCCCGCTCCCACCCCGGCCTATGTGACTGGATCTGATCTATGCCCGCTCCCATCCCAGCCTATGTGAATGGATCTGATCTATGCCCGCTCCCACCCCGGCCTATGTGAATGGATCTGATCTATGCCCGCTCCCACCCCGGCCTATGTGAATGGATCTGATCTATGCCCGCTCCCACCCCGGCCTATGTGAATGGATCTGATCTATGCCCGCTCCCACCCCGGCCTATGTGAATGGATCTGATCTATGCCCGCTCCCACCCCGGCCTATGTGAATGGATCTGATCTATGCCCGCTCCCACCCCGGCCCATGTGAATGGGTCTGATCTATGCCCGCTCCCACCCCGGCCTATGCGAATGGATCTGATCTATGCCCGCTCCCACCCCGGCCTATGTGAATGGATCTGATCTATGCCCGCTCCCACCCCGGCCTATGTTAATGGATCTGATCTATGCCCGCTCCCACCCCGGCTTATGTGAATGGATCTGATCTATGCCCGCTCCCACCCCGGCCTATGTGAATGGATCTGATCTATGCCCGCTCCCACCCCGGCCTATGTGAATGGATCTGATCTATGCCCGCTCCCACCCCGGCCTATGTGAATGGATCTGATCTATGCCCGCTCCCACCCCGGCCTATGTGAATGGATCTGATCTATGCCCGCTCCCACCCCGGCCAATGTGACTGGATCTGATCTATGCCCGCTCCCACCCCGGCCTATGTGAATGGATCTGATCTATGCCGCTCCCACCCGGCCTATGTGACTGGATCTGATCTATGCCCGCTCCCACCCCGGCCTATGTGAATGGATCTGATCTATGCCCGCTCCCACCCCGGCCTATGTGAATGGATCTGATCTATGCCCGCTCCCACCCCGGCCTATGTGAATGGATCTGATCTATGCCCACTCCCACCCCGGCCTATGTGAATGGATCTGATCTATGCCCGCTCCCACCCCGGCCTATGTGAATGGATCTGATCTATGCCCGCTCCCACCCCGGCCTATGTGACTGGATCTGATCTATGCCCGCTCCCACCCCGGCCTATGTGAATGGATCTGATCTATGCCCGCTCCCACCTCGGCCTATGTGAATGGATCTGATCTATGCCCGCTCCCACCCCGGCCTATGTGAATGGATCTGATCTATGCCCGCTCCCACCTCGGCCTATGTGAATGGATCTGATCTATGCCCGCTCCCACCTCGGCCTATGTGAATGGATCTGATCTATGCCCGCTCCCACCCCGGCCCATGTGAATGGGTCTGATCTATGCCCGCTCCCACCTCGGCCTATGTGAATGGATCTGATCTATGCCCGCTCCCACACCGGCCTATGTTAATGGATCTGATCTATGCCCGCTCCCACCCCGGCTTATGTGACTGGATCTGATCTATGCCCGCTCCCACCCCGGCTTATGTGACTGGATCTGATCTATGCCCGCTCCCACCCCGGCCTATGTGAATGGATCTGATCTATGCCCGCTCCCACCCCGGCCTATGTGAATGGATCTGATCTATGCCCGCTCCCACCCCGGCCTATGTGAATGGATCTGATCTATGCCCGCTCCCACCCCGGCCTATGTGACTGGATCTGATCTATGCCCGCTCCCACCCCGGCCTATGTGAATGGATCTGATCTATGCCCGCTCCCACCCCGGCCTATGTGAATGGATCTGATCTATGCCCGCTCCCACCCCGGCCTATGTGAATGGATCTGATCTATGCCCACTCCCACCCCGGCCTATGTGAATGGATCTGATCTATGCCCGCTCCCACCCCGGCCTATGTGAATGGATCTGATCTATGCCCGCTCCCACCCCGGCCTATGTGAATGGATCTGATCTATGCCCGCTCCCACCCCGGCCTATGTTAATGGATCTGATCTATGCCCGCTCCCACCCCGGCCTATGTGATTGGATCTGATCTATGCCCGCTCCCACCCCGGCCTATGTTAATGGACCTGATCTATGCCCGCTCCCACCCCGGCCTATGTCAATGGATCTGATCTATGCCCGCTCCCACCCCCGCCTATGTTAATGGATCTGATCTATGCCCGCTCCCACCCCGGCCTATGTGAATGGATCTGATCTATGCCCGCTCCCACCCCGGCCTATGTGAATGGATCTGATCTATGCCCGCTCCCACCTCGGCCTATGTGAATGGATCTGATCTATGCCCGCTCCCACCCCGGCCTATGTGAATGGATCTGATCTATGCCCGCTCCCACCTCGGCCTATGTGAATGGATCTGATCTATGCCCGCTCCCACCCCGGCCTATGTGAATGGATCTGATCTATGCCCGCTCCCACCCCGGCCTATGTGAATGGATCTGATCTATGCCCGCTCCCACCCCGGCCTATGTGAATGGATCTGATCTATGCCCGCTCCCACCCCGGCCTATGTGAATGGATCTGATCTATGCCCGCTCCCACCCCGGCCTATGTGAATGGATCTGATCTATGCCCGCTCCCACCCCGGCCTATGTGAATGGATCTGATCTATGCCCGCTCCCACCCCGGCCTATGTGAATGGATCTGATCTATGCCCGCTCCCACCCCGGCCTATGTGAATGGATCTGATCTATGCCCGCTCCCACCCCGGCCTATGTGAATGGATGTGATCTATGCCCGCTCCCACCCCGGCCTATGTGAATGGATCTGATCTATGCCCGCTCCCACCCCGGCCTATGTGAATGGATGTGATCTATGCCCGCTCCCACCCCAGCCTATGTGAATGGATCTGATCTATGCCCGCTCCCACCCCGGCCTATGTGAATGGATGTGACCTATGCCCGCTCCTACCCCGGCCTATGCGAATGTATCTGATCTATGCCCGCTCCCACCCCGGCCTATGTGAATGGATGTGATCTATGCCCGCTCCCACCCCGGCCTATGTGACTGGATCTGATCTATGCCCGCTCCCACCCCGGCCTATGTGACTGGATCTGATCTATGCCCGCTCCCACCCCGGCCTATGTGAATGGATCTGATCTATGCCCGCTCCCACCCCGGTCTATGTGACTGGATCTGATCTATGCCCGCTCCCACCCCGGCCTATGTGAATGGATCTGATCTATGCCCGCTCCCACCCCTGCCTATGTGAATGGATCTGATCTATGCCCGCTCCCACCCCGGCCTATGTGAATGGATCTGATCTATGCCCGCTCCCACCCCGGCCTATGTGAATGGATGTGATCTATGCCCGCTCCCACCCCGGCCTATGTGAATGGATGTGATCTATGCCCGCTCCCACCCCGGCCTATGTGAATGGATGTGATCTATGCCCGCTCCCACCCCGGCCTATGTGAATGGATCTGATCTATGCCCGCTCCCACCTCGGCCTATGTGAATGGATGTGATCTATGCCCGCTCCCACCCCGGCCTATGTGAATGGATCTGATCTATGCCCGCTCCCACCCCGGCCTATGTGAATGGATCTGATCTATGCCCGCTCCCACCCCGGCCTATGTGAATGGATCTGATCTATGCCCGCTCCCACCCCGGCCTATGTGAATGGATCTGATCTATGCCCGCTCCCACCCCGGCCTATGTGAATGGATCTGATCTATGCCGCTCCCACCCCGGCCTATGTGACTGGATCTGATCTATGCCCGCTCCCACCCCGGCCTATGTGAATGGATCTGATCTATGCCCGCTCCCACCCCGGCCTATGTGAATGGATCTGATCTATGCCCGCTCCCACCCCGGCCTATGTGAATGGATCTGATCTATGCCCACTCCCACCCCGGCCTATGTGAATGGATCTGATCTATGCCCGCTCCCACCCCGGCCTATGTGAATGGATCTGATCTATGCCCGCTTCCACCCCAGCCTATGTGAATGGATCTGATCTATGCCCGCTCCCACCCCGGCCTATGTGAATGGATGTGATCTATGCCCGCTCCCACCCCAGCCTATGTGAATGGATCTGATCTATGCCCGCTCCCACCCCGGCCTATGTGAATGGATCTGATCTATGCCCGCTCCCACCCCGGCCTATGTGAATGGATCTGATCTATGCCCGCTCCCACCCCGGCCTATGTGAATGGATCTGATCTATGCCCGCTCCCACCCCGGCCTATGTGACTGGATCTGATCTATGCCCGCTCCCATCCTAGCCTATGTGAATGGATCTGATCTATGCCCGCTCCCACCCCGGCCTATGTGAATGGATCTGATCTATGCCCGCTCCCACCCCGGCCTATGTGAATGGATCTGATCTATGCCCGCTCCCACCCCGGCCTATGTGAATGGATCTGATCTATGCCCGCTCCCACCCCGGCCTATGTGAATGGATCTGATCTATGCCCGCTCCCACCCCGGCCTATGTGAATGGATCTGATCTATGCCCGCTCCCACCCCGGCCCATGTGAATGGGTCTGATCTATGCCCGCTCCCACCCCGGCCTATGCGAATGGATCTGATCTATGCCCGCTCCCACCTCGGCCTATGTGAATGGATCTGATCTATGCCCGCTCCCACCCCGGCCTATGTTAATGGATCTGATCTATGCCCGCTCCCACCCCGGCTTATGTGAATGGATCTGATCTATGCCCGCTCCCACCCCGGCCTATGTGAATGGATCTGATCTATGCCCGCTCCCACCCCGGCCTATGTGAATGGATCTGATCTATGCCCGCTCCCACCCCGGCCTATGTGAATGGATCTGATCTATGCCCGCTCCCACCCCGGCCTATGTGAATGGATCTGATCTATGCCCGCTCCCACCCCGGCCAATGTGACTGGATCTGATCTATGCCCGCTCCCACCCCGGCCTATGTGACTGGATCTGATCTATGCCCGCTCCCACCCCGGCCTATGTGAATGGATCTGATCTATGCCCGCTCCCACCCCGGCCTATGTGAATGGATCTGATCTATGCCCGCTCCCACCCCGGCCTATGTGAATGGATCTGATCTATGCCCACTCCCACCCCGGCCTATGTGAATGGATCTGATCTATGCCCGCTCCCACCCCGGCCTATGTGAATGGATCTGATCTATGCCCGCTCCCACCCCGGCCTATGTGACTGGATCTGATCTATGCCCGCTCCCACCCCGGCCTATGTGAATGGATCTGATCTATGCCCACTCCCACCTCGGCCTATGTGAATGGATCTGATCTATGCCCGCTCCCACCCCGGCCTATGTGAATGGATCTGATCTATGCCCGCTCCCACCTCGGCCTATGTGAATGGATCTGATCTATGCCCGCTCCCACCCCGGCCCATGTGAATGGGTCTGATCTATGCCCGCTCCCACCTCGGCCTATGTGAATGGATCTGATCTATGCCCGCTCCCACACCGGCCTATGTTAATGGATCTGATCTATGCCCGCTCCCACCCCGGCTTATGTGACTGGATCTGATCTATGCCCGCTCCCACCCCGGCCTATGTGAATGGATCTGATCTATGCCCGCTCCCACACCGGCCTATGTTAATGGATCTGATCTATGCCCGCTCCCACCCCGGCTTATGTGACTGGATCTGATCTATGCCCGCTCCCACCCCGGCCTATGTGAATGGATCTGATCTATGCCCGCTCCCACCCCGGCCTATGTGAATGGATCTGATCTATGCCCGCTCCCACCCCGGCCTATGTGAATGGATCTGATCTATGCCCGCTCCCACCTCGGCCTATGTGAATGGATCTGATCTATGCCCGCTCCCACCCCGGCCTATGTGACTGGATCTGATCTATGCCCGCTCCCACCCCGGCCTATGTGAATGGATCTGATCTATGCCGCTCCCACCCCGGCCTATGTGACTGGATCTGATCTATGCCCGCTCCCACCCCGGCCTATGTGAATGGATCTGATCTATGCCCGCTCCCACCCCGGCCTATGTGAATGGATCTGATCTATGCCCGCTCCCACCCCGGCCTATGTGAATGGATCTGATCTATGCCCGCTCCCACCCCGGCCTATGTGACTGGATCTGATCTATGCCCGCTCCCACCCCGGCCTATGTGAATGGATCTGATCTATGCCCGCTCCCACCCCGGCCTATGTGAATGGATCTGATCTATGCCCGCTCCCACCCCGGCCTATGTGAATGGATCTGATCTATGCCCGCTCCCACCCCGGCCTATGTTAATGGATCTGATCCATGCCCGCTCCCACCCCGGCCTATGTGATTGGATCTGATCTATGCCCGCTCCCACCCCGGCCTATGTTAATGGACCTGATCTATGCCCGCTCCCACCCCGGCCTATGTCAATGGATCTGATCTATGCCCGCTCCCACCCCCGCCTATGTTAATGGATCTGATCTATGCCCGCTCCCACCCCGGCCTATGTGAATGGATCTGATCTATGCCCGCTCCCACCCCGGCCTATGTGAATGGATCTGATCTATGCCCGCTCCCACCTCGGCCTATGTGAATGGATCTGATCTATGCCCGCTCCCACCCCGGCCTATGTGAATGGATCTGATCTATGCCCGCTCCCACCCCGGCCTATGTGAATGGATCTGATCTATGCCCGCTCCCACCCCGGCCTATGTGAATGGATCTGATCTATGCCCGCTCCCACCCCGGCCTATGTGAATGGATCTGATCTATGCCCGCTCCCACCCCGGCCTATGTGAATGGATCTGATCTATGCCCGCTCCCACCCCGGCCTATGTGAATGGATCTGATTTATGCCCGCTCCCACCCCGGCCTATGTGAATGGATCTGATCTATGCCCGCTCCCACCCCGGCCTATGTGAATGGATCTGATCTATGCCCGCTCCCACCCCGGCCTATGTGAATGGATCTGATCTATGCCTGCTCCCACCCCGGGTTTTGTTCCACTTTAATGGCAGTTGTTTATGTTGTGGAACAATAGGAAAAGTGTTTGTGAGAGTTTAGGGGTAACTTTTTGTTCAGTTTTCAACCCTTGGTTGTTGTCTCACCCAACACCGTCCCGCTCACTAGAGTTTGATTCCAGCATTCTCACATAACACTTTGAGCGTATAAAAGATTGATGGAGACCCATCACCTGGCTGTTGTAAGAGGGCCTACCAGCTACCAGGTCAATGCCAATGAGGCAGGCTGAGGCGGCCACCAGGTCGGCACAGTTTAAAGAGGAACAACACGGAGGAATTTCACTCTCCTGTGTGCGGTGGCATCCCGAACTGGGATGCCGCGCTGTGTGTACCCCCCAGGCTGCCCGATCAACTCACCTTTCAGTCGCTCCCACAGCTCCGCGCAGACTCGAGCTGAAAGCAAGCCCGGTGATTGGCTGAGCATCTCGCGTTAGGCTCCCTTTGACGGCTAAGCACAACACAAGAAATGGACCGCACCAGTTATAATAATAGATAGCATGCACACACCCGAGTATACACTTATGCAAGTACACACTACATGAAAACGGGGGTTCCCACACTCCCCCAAAGTACCCGTCAAGAAAAAGGTGGCACCACTATAATGTAAAAGGTATCAAAATATTTATTTCACAACCACTATGAAAACACTCTAAAAACATATACACAAAAGACACACCAACGTTATGTCCTCAACTAAATCATCAGAACCCTACTCTAATCTGACCAGGTTTTCACTATAGTGCAAAAAATCATGAATTATAATAAATGATGATATACACTCACAATTAATAATGTGCAGTGTCTATATTCTCAAATAAAGTGCTAAGTGCCTAGTGTACGGTGCTAAACATTTCAAGGACAAGCAGGGATAGGATAGGCTAAATACATGCTTAAAAGTAAATCATATATCAAAAAAGATATAAGGGACAAACCAGCTGGGCCCACCCCCGAAGTCACCGCCGACGCGTGTCGTGACACTCTGACGTCACTTCATCAGGGCGAAGCACCCGAGCGGCACCGAAGGGAACCAAGTGTACCGCCAGCCGCATCCCCCGCTCACATTACAGACGTGCCACTCATTCAGAAAGGCCGGGAGCGTGCACAGCTAGAGGTGAGCGGCGATGCGGCCGCAGCGCAGAAATGCGATGAGGGCTCGGGAGAAGGTGAGTGGATCTGGGCATCTGGGGGTGTCACACTGTGGGGCATCCCAATTCAGAAAGCCCCAAGGACAGGAACTCTGAGTCTTTTAGACTCCAGGGCCTCCGAAGTTCCTCTTTGACAACCCTACATGCACTTTTATCTTACACTGCTGGGCCCCACCAATACTGCCTGAGGGGCCCACATAGAAACAGGACAGAGATGATTGGGAAAAGGGAGGAGCGGGGGAGCTAGATGGAGGGATTCCGGCCGCGGCTCTGTGCCTAGGTTCTAAACTTTTCATGGAGGCTGATTCATTACTAACGCCAGGTATCGGCAGATGAGCGTCTGTATAGCGGCGCCTCGAGTGACCGCTAATATACGCTGTAAACGGGTATCGGGCGCTGTAACCTAGCGTCTCAATCGCTGTAGTAACCTGGCCGGCATTGATATATGTGATGTGTGTTGGGCGCTCTAACAACAGTATAACGCTGCAGCGAGCGAGAGGTAGCGCCAGCTCAGTGCGTCCGACTCTCAGTGACTCACACCATACTTATCAAAAAATTATACACACACAGCGCTCTAAATCTGGACGCTGTAGCATAGAGCGCCAGACGCTGTGTGATTAAAGTCTGTTTTTGAACACATATCCACCAGTAACAGCGAAAACACTTAGAATGACATTGTGATAACACTGTGACAATAACATTTAAATACCAGACCTGTAATGACAATTCTGCATAAAAATATAAAAATTCCAAAAATGTTTCTAAAAGTGTTTGTTTGCAGCCAGGAGACGTCACACAATGATTGGAGCAAATAAAAAAAATGTTAATTGCCAAACACGCTGTTTATACACAACTAATAAAGCACATTGAAATGTATGGGAGAGCGACACTGAGCGAAAGGTACTACCTGGCGCTATGGAAGCTAGAGCACCGGCGCTATACACTGAGCCGCCTGTAATAATACATGTGATGCTACATGGCGCTGATAGAGGCGCTCACCAGATTCGCTTTCTTAAATGTGGTTTTGCGTTCACCAGACGCTACGAGGCGCTACCTGGTGCTATCCCTTCTTAAAGTGGACCAACACCCAGGGGGGATCGGCCCGGGAATCTATAAGATTCCCGGGCCGATCAGATCCCTCCCCGCGGGGCATCCGAAATCGGGATGTCCCGCAGGGTGAAACCCCCCAGGAAGCCCACAATCCTACCTTCTCCCCGTTCCAACGACGCATGCGCGCCTGCCGCCGCCGCCTCACGCGCGTCCCTCTAGCAGAGCACGCTCCCGCGCTGGCCGTTTGTGAATGGCCGGCATCGGGTGCGCTCCCTGTAAGAGGGACGCGTGGGAGGCAGTGGCGGACGCGCTCTGCTTGTCCGTCGCTGCCTCCCGCTTGTCCGTCGGCAGGATTGGCTGCAGCGGTCACGTGGGAGCGGGATGAGGTGAGTTTTCGGGGCTTTCTGGGGGGGGTTCACACAGCGGGGCACCCCCGATCGAGGTGCCCCACCGAAGTGGACCAAAACCCAGGATAGTCAAAATCCTGGGTGTTGGTCCACTTTAAATAACCCCCATAGTCTTTACAATACTAGAATTAGGAACAGTCGGGTGTTTCCCTTTGACCTGCACAGGAAAGACAAAAGCCGGGGCAGGTTGGATACTCCGGCCTTATCCTTATCAGAGGGACTATAAAGCTACAGAGATAGGGGAACAATATGGTGACTCACTGGGAATATCCTAGCAAACAAACCCGCCTTCAGTAAATGGCTCAGTCTCGGCGGGAGGCAGTTTCTGCCACAAGTAGACCTAAAGTCCAAAATGATTTTAGGTTCCCCTTTAAAGTGGACCAAAAACCGTGGTTTTGATTATCCTGGGTTTTGGTCCTTTCCCCTGGGGAACCCCGATCGGGGATGCCCCGCTTGCACGGCCTCTCGTCCAATCCGCGCGCTCTGAGTCGCTGACATCCCTTCATCTAAGGCCAGTGGCTCTGAGCGCACTAGTGGCCGCATCCCCCTGCTTCCCTAACAAGGAGTGTTCCCGTGCCGGTCATTCACAAATGGCTGGCACGGCACGCGCCCCGCTAGAGGGATAGCGGAGATGCAAAGTAAGTAAACTGGGCGACCTGGGGGGGTGTCACACAGCGGGGCATCCCGATTTTGGATGCCCCGGGGGGGAGGGAATCAGTTGGCTCGGGAATCAAGGTGGGGGACCTCCAAGCCCCAGCTATCACCAGCTTTGCCCCTGATAGGATATAATACAAGGTGGGGGACCTC
This sequence comes from Gastrophryne carolinensis, assembly GCA_027917425.1. Classification (NCBI taxonomy): domain Eukaryota; kingdom Metazoa; phylum Chordata; class Amphibia; order Anura; family Microhylidae; genus Gastrophryne; species Gastrophryne carolinensis. Next base: position 15,015,928 of record CM051242.1, on the reverse strand, counting down.
CAAGCCCTGGCTATCACCAGCTTTGCCCCTGATAGGATATAATACAAGGTGGGGACCTCCATGCCCCAGCTATCACCAGCTTTGCCCCTGATAGGATATAATACAAGGTGGGGGACCTCCAAACCCCAGCTATCACCAGCTTTGCCCCTGATAGGATATAATGCACAGTGGGGGACCTCCAAGCCCCAGCTATCACCAGCTTTGCCCCTGATAGGATATAATACAAGGTGGGGGACTTCCAAGCCCCAGCTATCACCAGCTTTGCCCCTGATAGGATATAATACAAGGTGGGGGACCTCCAAGCCCCAGCTATCACCAGCTTTGCCCCTGATAGGATATAATACAAGGTGGGGGACTTCCAAGCCCCAGCTATCACCAGCTTTGCCCCTGATAGGATATAATACAAGGTGGGGGGACCTCCAAGCCCCAGCTATCACCAGCTTTGCCCCTGATAGGATATAATACAAGGTGGGGGACCTCCAAGCCCTGGCTATCACCAGCTTTGCCCCTGATAGGATATAATACAAGGTGGGGGACCTCCAAGCCCCAGCTATCACCAGCTTTGCCCCTGATAGGATATAATACAAGGTGGGGGGACCTCCAAGCCCCAGCTATCACCAGCTTTGCCCCTGATAGGATATAATAAAAGGTGGGGGGACCTCCAAGCCCCAGCTATCACCAGCTTTGCCCCTGATAGGATATAATACAAGGTGGGGGGACCTCCAAGCCCCAGCTATCACCAGCTTTGCCCCCGATAGGATATAATACATCAACCGCTTTTTCAGTCTAGAACTGTGGGGCGTTGAGGAGAGCTACCCAAGGGTCTCTGACCACAGATCTACCACATACCTTGCTGAGAACTCTAAAGATTCTTGACCAAAATCCCCTAACTACTGTGCAATCCCACCACACATGCCGGTATGACCCCGGAGAGCGTGCCCCTGGAAGTAGTTCCCCTGGGAAAAGTGTTTCATTCTCTCTGGGACCATATACCATCTTGCCATTATTTTTACGTTAGCCTCACAGACGCCGAGCAACCCAAGGAAGAGTTCCACATCCTCCGCCATTTTTCTTGATCCGTCTTCTCTACCCAGTTCATGGTGCCAATGTTTGGCATAGGATGGGCCTGTATCCGGACCCCTTGAGGCCAAGTTATGATATGAGATTGCTCCTCTGCCTCTGGGATCCCTACAGCAGCGCGTCTCAATAAAAGTTAGTTTTTCAAACTCCTGCCAATTCCCCACTGTGGATCTCACAAAATGGCGAACTTGCAGAAAAATCATTCAATATTTTATTCAATAGAGTAAAAACCTTTATACTAACAGGCTACTACATTTAACAAATGACATACAAAACATTTCATATTTAAAAACTCTGCAGCGGTTGTGTCTCCTTTAAATGTGCAATCCATTTAAAAAACAACAAGGTCAATACATGAACCCTAAAAATATCCACTATTTAATAATTGTGCAAACAATGCAAATAAAGTGACAATAGTGCTAAAGTGCTCCTGCTTATATTATTTCAAATTCATCATCCAAAGAAAGAGAAATCAAGCAAAAACCAAATGGGCCAATAGACCATGCACAGTGATAAAATACTATATAGAACAATATCACTTCTAAAGGAGACCACTCCGCTGTATGGCTGAGACCCTCTATCCCCCACGCGTTTCGTGGCGTACCACTTTCTCAAGGTGTCAGTCTACCCAGAAGGTCCTTGTGTAAGGTTGCGCCCATTGATCTCGATGGGAGCGCACCATACTGAGGCCAAGCCCACCCGGCGTAGTGCCTCATGCCCAAGGGCACTCCTGATCTGAGGATTGATGGGAAAATCAAAGAATGTGACGGTCTCTATGTCATGAGTAAGGACTGCACGTCCGAAATGCGTAGACACTGAGACTCCTTTTGATGCTTTTTACATCGCCTGTATTGAACATGGATGGATTCTTTTAATGTATTGAAATAAACCTGAACAGAAAACTTTTTTATGGCGAACACTGGCTGGCTTCACCTTATTGCATAATTATGCAAATACTCTACTGATGAGGAAAGCCGAGCTGCTTGAGATGCATTAGATATTGGGGTGCAATACAGGCATAGAACACACAGGGAAGGGACGATAGTAAGCACCGGGCACATGGTAGTTACACATATAGTCACTGAAAGTGATCCTGGGGCCCCGACTATTTTGCCCAAGGCAACACGGACAGGCTGATTCATGACTAACGCCAGGTATCGGCAGATGAGCGTATGTATAGTGGCGCTTAGAGCGACCGCTATTAGACTCTGTGATCGGCTATTGGGCACTGTAACAGAGCATTTCAGTCGCTGTAGTAACCTGTCCGGCATTGATGAATGAGATGTATGTTGGGCGCTCTAACACAAGTGAAGCGTTGCAGGGAGCGAAAGGTAGTACCAGCTCAGTGCGACCAACTCTCAGCGACTCACACCATATTCAACAAAAACACACACACAGCGTAGGCGCTCTGGATCTGGGCGCTATAGCCTAGAGCGCCAGACGCTGTGTGATTAAAGTCTGTTTTTGAACACATATCCACCAGTAACAAAGCGAAAACGCTTGGAATGACATTGTTGAAACATTGTGACATTAATACTTTAATGCCAGACCTGTAATGACAATTCTGCATAAAAATATAAAAAATCAAAAAAGTTTTCAAAAATCTCTCTTTCTAGGCCAGGAGAGGTCACACAATGATTTGAGAGAAAAAAAATTAAAAACAAAAAACCCTGTTTAAACAGAAGAAAAGGAACGTCCATTGAAATGTATAGGAGAGCGACAGGTAATACCTGGCGCTCTGGAAGCTAGAGCTCCGGCGCTATACGCTGAGCCGCCTGTAATGATGAATCGGACGCTACATGGCGCTGTTAGAGTCGCTCACCAGATTCGCTTTCATAAATGTGGTATTGCGTACAGCGTCCGGCGTTCACCAGGTGCTGCCTGCCTCTACGAGGCGCTACCTGGCGCTATCCCTTTATGAATAAACCCTTTTATATAAAGCCAACCCTGCAGCATAAAAGCCCCCCGGCCCCATCCTGCCTGTCCTGCCCTGCTAGCGGCTGTCGTTCCAGGTTAGTCTTTTGCCCTTCTAAATTTTGGCTCTACCACAAGTAGTAAAAGTCCAATAACATCGTGTAACACACAGCTGGAATTCCTTCCGTAAACAGCTCGGCAGCTACACAGGCTGCTTCCAGATCTCTTTTCTTTGGTTGCCATCCAGGGGTGTAGCCGTCCGCCCCACCTTGTATCCCTGCATATCAAACGCGGGAGAGGCCGCATTGTGCTCGCCGTACACATTCACTAGCTGAACATTGGCTTCTCGACCCCACAGCCCGCCTTCCAACCGTCACTTATAGTTCTGACTCGGATTCTAACTCCCGACTCAGACCCAGACTTCAGCTCCAACTCCTTTTATTTTATCAGCTCCGACTCCTTTTATTTTATCAGCTCCGACTCCTTTTATTTTATCAGCTCCGACTCCTTTTATTTTATCAGCTCCGACTCCTTTTATTTTATCAGCTCCGACTCCTTTTATTTTATCAGCTCCGACTCCTTTTATTTTATCAGCTCCGACTCCTTTTATTTTATCAGCTCCGACTCCTTTTATTTTATCAGCTCCGACTCCTTTTATTTTATCAGCTCCGACTCCTTTTATTTTATCAGCTCCGACTCCTTTTATTTTATCAGCTCCGACTCCTTTTATTTTATCAGCTCCGACTCCTTTTATTTTATCAGCTCCGACTCCTTTTATTTTATCAGCTCCGACTCCTTTTATTTTATCAGCTCCGACTCCTTTTATTTTATCAGCTCCGACCCCTTTTATTTTATCAGCTCCGACTCCTTTTATTTTATCAGCTCCGACTCCTTTTATTTTATCAGCTCCGACTCCTTTTATTTTATCAGCTCCGACTCCTTTTATTTTATCAGGGTTAGAAGTGTAAGACTCCCAACTCCAGCCCTGACTCCAGCCCCTGTATTTTATCTGCCTCCAACTGCTTCCCCAACTCCTCTATTTTATCTTTCTCCGACGCCCAACTCCAGCCTCGACACCTGTATTTCCCACACCAGCCCCCACTCCTCTGTTTTATTGTGCCCCAACTGCTTCCCCAACTCCTGTATTTTATCAGGCCCCAACTCCAGCCCAGACTCCTCCATTTTATATTGCTCCGCCTCCCAACTTTAGCCCCGACTCCTGTATTTTATCTGCCTCCATCTCCAGCCCTGACTCCTCTATTTTATCATACTCTTGCTCCAACTCCATCCCCGACTCCTCTATTTTATCATACTCTTGCTCCAACTCCAGCCCCGACTCCTCTATTTTATCATATTCTGGATCCAACTCCAGCCCCGACTCCTCTATTTTATCATACTCTTGCTCCAACTCCAGCCCCGACTCCTCTATTTTATCATACTCTGGATACAACTCCAGCCCCGACTCCTCTATTTTATCATACTCTGGCCTCTATTTTATCATACTGTTGCTCCAATTCCAGCCCCGACTCCTCTATTTTATCATACTCTGGATCCAACTCCAGCCCCGACTCCTCTATTTTATCATACTCTTGCTCCAACTCCAGCCCGACTCCTCTATTTTATCATACTCTGACTCCAACTCCAGCCCCGACTCCTCTATTTTATCATACTCTTGCTCCAACTCCAGCCCCGACTCCTCTATTTTATCATACTCTTGCTCCAACTCCAGCCCTGACTCCTCTATTTTATCATACTCTTGCTCCAACTCCAGCCCCGACTCATCTATTTTATCATACTCTTGCTCCAACTCCAGCCCCGACTCCTCTATTTTATCATACTCTTGCTCCAACTCCAGCCCCGACTCCTCTATTTTATCATACTCTGGCCTCTATTTTATCATACTCTTGCTCCAATTCCAGCCCCGACTCCTCTATTTTATCATACTCTGGATCCAACTCCAGCCCCGACTCCTCTATTTTATCATACTCTTGCTCCAACTCCAGCCCGACTCCTCTATTTTATCATACTCTTGCTCCAGCTCCAGCCCCGAGTCCTCTATTTTATCATACTCTTGCTCCAACTCCAGCCCCGACTCCTCTATTTTATCATACTCTGGCCTCTATTTTATCATACTCTTGCTCCAACTCCAGCCCCGACTCCTCTATTTTATCATACTCTGGATCCAACTCCAGCCCCGACTCCTCTATTTTATCATACTCTTGCTCCAATTCCAGCCCCGACTCCTCTATTTTATCATACTCTGGATCCAACTCCAGCCCCGACTCCTCTATTTTATCATACTCTGGATCCATCTCCAGCCCCTACTCCTCTATTTTATCATACTCTGGATCCATCTCCAGCCCCGACTCCTCTATTTTATCATACTCTTGCTCCAACTCCAGCCCCGACTCCTCTATTTTATCATACTCTGGATCCAACTCCAGCCCTGACTCCTCTATTTTATCATACTCTGGCCTCTATTTTATCATACTCTTACTCCAACTCCAGCCCCGACTCCTCTATTTTATCATACTCTTGCTCCAACTCCAGCCCCGACTCCTCTATTTTATCATACTCTTGCTCCCACTTCAACCCCCGACTCCTCTATTTTATCATACTCTGGATCCAACTCCAGCCCCGACTCCTCTATTTTATCATACTCTTGCTCCAACTCCAGCCCTGACTTCTCTATTTTATAATACTCTGGCCTCTATTTTATCATACTCTGGATCCAACTCCAGCCCCGACTCCTCTATTTTATCATATTTTGGATCCAACTCCAGCCCCGACTCCTCTATTTTATCATATTCTGGATCCAACTCCAGCCCCGACTCCTCTATTTTATCATATTCTGGATCCAACTCCAGCCCCGACTCCTCTAATTTATCATACTCTTGCTCCAACTCCAGCCCCGACTACTCTATTTTATCACACTCTGGATCCAACTCCAGCCCCGACTCCTCTATTTTTTCACACTCTGGATCCAACTCCAGCCCCGACTCCTCTATTTTATAATACTCTGGATCCAACTCCAGTCCCGACTCCTCTATTTTATCATACTCTTGCTCCAACTCCAGCCCCGACTCGTCTATTTTATCATACTCTTGCTCCAACTCCAGCCCCGACTCGTCTATTTTATCATATTCTGGATCCAACTCCAGCCCCGACTCCTCTATTTTATCATATTCTGGATCCAACTCCAGCCCCGACTCCTCTAATTTATCATACTCTTGCTCCAACTCCAGCCCCGACTCCTCTATTTTATCAAACTCTGGATCCAACTCCAGCCCCGACTCCTCTATTTTATCATACTCTGACTTCAACTCCAGCCCTGACTCCTCTATTTTTTCATACTCTGGATCCAACTCCAGCCCCGACTCCTCTATTTTATCATACTCTGGATCCAACTCCAGCCCTGACTCCTCTATTTTATCATACTCTTGCTCCAACTCCAGCCCCGACTCCTCTATTTTATCATACTCTTGCTCCAACTCCAGCCCCGACTCCTCTATTTTATCATACTCTGGATCCAACTCCAGCCCTGACTCCTCTATTTTATCATACTCTGGCCTCTATTTTATCATACTCTTACTCCAACTCCAGCCCCGACTCCTCTATTTTATCATACTCTTGCTCCAACTCCAGCCCCGACTCCTCTATTTTATCATACTCTTGCTCCCACTTCAACCCCCGACTCCTCTATTTTATCATACTCTGGATCCAACTCCAGCCCCGACTCCTCTATTTTATCATACTCTTGCTCCAACTCCAGCCCTGACTTCTCTATTTTATAATACTCTGGCCTCTATTTTATCATACTCTGGATCCAACTCCAGCCCCGACTCCTCTATTTTATCATATTTTGGATCCAACTCCAGCCCCGACTCCTCTATTTTATCATATTCTGGATCCAACTCCAGCCCCGACTCCTCTATTTTATCATATTCTGGATCCAACTCCAGCCCCGACTCCTCTAATTTATCATACTCTTGCTCCAACTCCAGCCCCGACTACTCTATTTTATCACACTCTGGATCCAACTCCAGCCCCGACTCCTCTATTTTTTCACACTCTGGATCCAACTCCAGCCCCGACTCCTCTATTTTATAATACTCTGGATCCAACTCCAGTCCCGACTCCTCTATTTTATCATACTCTTGCTCCAACTCCAGCCCCGACTCGTCTATTTTATCATACTCTTGCTCCAACTCCAGCCCCGACTCGTCTATTTTATCATATTCTGGATCCAACTCCAGCCCCGACTCCTCTATTTTATCAAACTCTGGATCCAACTCCAGCCCCGACTCCTCTATTTTATCATACTCTGACTTCAACTCCAGCCCTGACTCCTCTATTTTTTCATACTCTGGATCCAACTCCAGCCCCGACTCCTCTATTTTATCATACTCTGGATCCAACTCCAGCCCTGACTCCTCTATTTTATCATACTCTTGCTCCAACTCCAGCCCCGACTCCTCTATTTTATCATACTCTTGCTCCAACTCCAGCCCCGACTCCTCTATTTTATCATACTCTGGATCCAACTCCAGCCCACGACTCCTCTATTTTATCATACTCTGACTTCAACTCCAGCCCTGACTCCTCTATTTTATCATACTCTGGATCCAACTCCAGCCCCGACGACTCTATTTTATCACACTCTGGATCCAACTCCAGCCCCAACTCCTCTATTTTATCATACTCTGGATCCAACTCCAGTCCCGACTCCTCTATTTTATCATACTCTGGATCCAACTCCAGCCCCGACTCCTCTATTTTATCATACTCTTGCTCCAACTCCAGCCCTGACTCCTCTATTTTATCATACTCTGGATCCAACTCCAGCCCCGACTCCTCTATTTTATCATACTCTTGCTCCAACTCCAGCCCCGACTCCTCTATTTTATCATACTCTTGCTCCAACTCCAGCCCCGACTCCTCTATTTTATCATACTCTGGATCCAACTCCAGCCCTGACTCCTCTATTTTATCATACTCTTGCTCCAACTCCAGCCCCGACTCCTCTATTTTATCATACTCTGGATCCAACTCCAGCCCCGAATCCTCTATTTTATCATACTCTGGATCCAACTCCAGCCCCGACTCCTCTATTTTATCATACTCTTGCTCCAACTCCAGCCCCGACTCCTCTATTTTATCATACTCTGGATCCAACTCCAGCCCCGACTCCTCTATTTTATCATACTCTGGATCCAACTCCAGCCCTGACTCCTCTATTTTATCATACTCTGACTTCAACTCCAGCCCCGACTCCTCTATTTTATCATACTCTGGATCCAACTCCAGCCCCTACTCCTCTATTTTATCATACTCTGGATCCAACTCCAGCCCTGACTCCTCTATTTTATCATACTCTTGCTCCAACTCCAGCCCCGACTCCTCTATTTTATCATACTCTGGATCCAACTCCAGCCCCGACTCCTCTATTTTATCATACTCTGGATCCAACTCCAGCCCCGACTCCTCTATTTTATCATACTCTGGATCCAACTCCAGCCCCGAATCCTCTATTTTATCATACTCTTGCTCCAACTCCAGCCCTGACTCCTCTATTTTATCACACTCTGGATCCAACTCCAGCCCCGACTCCTCTATTTTATCATACTCTGGATCCAACTCCAGCCCCGACTCCTCTATTTTATCATACTCTGGATCCAACTCCAGCCCCGACTCCTCTATTTTATCATACTCTTGCTCCAACTCCAGCCCCGACTGCCCCGACTCCTCTATTTTATGATACTCTGGATCCAACTCCAGCCCCGACTCCTCTATTTTATAATACTCTGGATCCAACTCCAGTCCCGACTCCTCTATTTTATCATACTCTTGCTCCAACTCCAGCCCCGACTCGTCTATTTTATCATACTCTTGCTCCAACTCCAGCCCCGACTCGTCTATTTTATCATATTCTGGATCCAACTCCAGCCCCGACTCCTCTATTTTATCAAACTCTGGATCCAACTCCAGCCCCGAATCCTCTATTTTATCATACTCTTGCTCCAACTCCAGCCCTGACTCCTCTATTTTATCACACTCTGGATCCAACTCCAGCCCCGACTCCTCTATTTTATCATACTCTGGATCCAACTCCAGCCCCGACTCCTCTATTTTATCATACTCTGGATCCAACTCCAGCCCCGACTCCTCTATTTTATCATACTCTTGCTCCAACTCCAGCCCCGACTGCCCCGACTCCTCTATTTTATGATACTCTGGATCCAACTCCAGCCCCGACTCCTCTATTTTATAATACTCTGGATCCAACTCCAGTCCCGACTCCTCTATTTTATCATACTCTTGCTCCAACTCCAGCCCCGACTCGTCTATTTTATCATACTCTTGCTCCAACTCCAGCCCCGACTCGTCTATTTTATCATATTCTGGATCCAACTCCAGCCCCGACTCCTCTATTTTATCATATTCTGGATCCAACTCCAGCCCCGACTCCTCTAATTTATCATACTCTTGCTCCAACTCCAGCCCCGACTCCTCTATTTTATCAAACTCTGGATCCAACTCCAGCCCCGACTCCTCTATTTTATCATACTCTGACTTCAACTCCAGCCCTGACTCCTCTATTTTTTCATACTCTGGATCCAACTCCAGCCCCGACTCCTCTATTTTATCATACTCTGGATCCAACTCCAGCCCTGACTCCTCTATTTTATCATACTCTTGCTCCAACTCCAGCCCCGACTCCTCTATTTTATCATACTCTTGCTCCAACTCCAGCCCCGACTCCTCTATTTTATCATACTCTGGATCCAACTCCAGCCCACGACTCCTCTATTTTATCATACTCTGACTTCAACTCCAGCCCTGACTCCTCTATTTTATCACACTCTGGATCCAACTCCAGCCCCAACTCCTCTATTTTATCATACTCTGGATCCAACTCCAGCCCCGACTCCTCTATTTTATCATACTCTTGCTCCAACTCCAGCCCTGACTCCTCTATTTTATCATACTCTGGATCCAACTCCAGCCCCGACTCCTCTATTTTATCATACTCTTGCTCCAACTCCAGCCCCGACTCCTCTATTTTATCATACTCTTGCTCCAACTCCAGCCCCGACTCCTCTATTTTATCATACTCTGGATCCAACTCCAGCCCTGACTCCTCTATTTTATCATACTCTTGCTCCAACTCCAGCCCCGACTCCTCTATTTTATCATACTCTGGATCCAACTCCAGCCCCGAATCCTCTATTTTATCATACTCTGGATCCAACTCCAGCCCCGACTCCTCTATTTTATCATACTCTTGCTCCAACTCCAGCCCCGACTCCTCTATTTTATCATACTCTGGATCCAACTCCAGCCCCGACTCCTCTATTTTATCATACTCTGGATCCAACTCCAGCCCTGACTCCTCTATTTTATCATTTTATCATACTCTGACTTCAACTCCAGCCCCGACTCCTCTATTTTATCATACTCTGGATCCAACTCCAGCCCCTACTCCTCTATTTTATCATACTCTGGATCCAACTCCAGCCCTGACTCCTCTATTTTATCATACTCTTGCTCCAACTCCAGCCCCGACTCCTCTATTTTATCATACTCTGGATCCAACTCCAGCCCCGACTCCTCTATTTTATCATACTCTGGATCCAACTCCAGCCCCGACTCCTCTATTTTATCATACTCTGGATCCAACTCCAGCCCCGAATCCTCTATTTTATCATACTCTTGCTCCAACTCCAGCCCTGACTCCTCTATTTTATCACACTCTGGATCCAACTCCAGCCCTGACTCCTCTATTTTATCACACTCTGGATCCAACTCCAGCCCCGACTCCTCTATTTTATCATACTCTGGATCCAACTCCAGCCCCGACTCCTCTATTTTATCATACTCTGGATCCAACTCCAGCCCCGACTCCTCTATTTTATCATACTCTTGCTCCAACTCCAGCCCCGACTGCCCCGACTCCTCTATTTTATGATACTCTGGATCCAACTCCAGCCCTGACTCCTCTATTTTATCATACTCTTGCTCCAACTCCAGCCCCGACTCCTCTATTTTATCATACTCTGGATCCAACTCCAGCCCTGACTCCTCTATTTTATCATACTCTTGCTCCAACTCCAGCCCTGACTCCTCTATTTTATCATACTCTGGATCCAACTCCAGCCCCGACTCCTCTATTTTATCATACTCTGGATCCAACTCCAGCCCTGACTCCTCTATTTTATCATTTTATCATACTCTGACTTCAACTCCAGCCCCGACTCCTCTATTTTATTATACTCTGGATCCAACTCCAGCCCTGACTCCTCTATTTTATCATACTCTTGCTCCAACTCCAGCCCCGACTCCTCTATTTTATCATACTCTGGATCCAACTCCAGCCCACGACTCCTCTATTTTATCATACTCTGACTTCAACTCCAGCCCTGACTCCTCTATTTTATCATACTCTGGATCCAACTCCAGCCCTGACTCCTCTATTTTATCATACTCTTGCTCCAACTCCAGCCCCGACTCCTCTATTTTATCATACTCTGGATCCAACTCCTGCCCCGATTTCCCCGTTTTATCATACTCTCAGCTCAGAGCTCCAGCTCTGGCTCCCGTATTTTATCAGGCCCCGACTCCTCTATTTTATCATACTATGGCTCCAACTCCAGCCCCAACTCCTCTTTTTTATCATATTCTGGCCCCAACTCCTCTATTTTATCAGGCTCCGACTCGGACTTGAACTTTAGCTCCGACTCTCTTTTATCAGGGTCCGACTCCAGTTCTGACTTCAACCTCTCCATTTCGTCAGGGGAAGCTTGTTACATTCAGATATATATGTTTTAGAAACTAACGGTCGGTTGTATCTGCACTAGGAGAAGTAACGTATTTATCAGCTGAGAGAAGTGTCATTGATGAAAATACACACAGCCCGTCACAGGGGCAGTTGGCAAACGTTACTTGTCCTTTAATAAGTAATAACAAGTTACTTTAACTTAAACATGATTACAGGAGAGGCACCAGAGACCACACGGCTCCAGCTTCTGCAGTGTCCTACATAATCATTGGGGATTTTCTCAGTGTAAAGAAAGGAATAGGAGGCAGAGTCTCCTCTATTGTACATTTGATGGTGTTGTTAGTCTCCAGGACAATATCTTTACACACATGCCCCAATAGAAGACAAGCTTTACTAGAATACGCAGCTATTTCCTGTCCCCTCTTTACTCACCTGGGTCTTGGTCTGCTTTAATGGAGCATCCCCTCTCTTCGTGAGCTCTTCTCCAATCAGAATAGACTTCTGGGTGATGCCAGCCAGTATGGATGGTGATAATCCATTTAAAATGAATGAAGTGCCGTGTGCCTCTAGCTGATGGGCGCATGTGCCGGCCAATCAGAAATGACTGATGTGGATACGTGCACCAGCTGTGGGAAGCTGGAGATGACGCTGTACACAGGCATCCGTTGTGGAATTGCTGGATCGAAAAATATACCGGGTAAAGGGAGGGTTCTCATGGCGAGGCACTGACCAAATTGGCCTGGAGACAGGGAATCGCCTAAAAGACTCCAGAGCCCGAGGTTAAAGTGAACCAAAACCCACACCGATCAGCCTGGGAATCTATAAGATTCCTGGGCCGATCGATTCCCTTCCCCTGGGGCATCCAAAATCGGGATGCCCCACTGTGTGAAACCCCCCAGGTCGCCCCATACACTTACCTTGTTTCCCGGTTCAACTGCGCATGCGCGAGCAGCGGCCGCATCCCCGCTATCCCTCTAGCAGGGCGCGTGCCCGCACCAGGCATTTGTGAATGGCCAGCGCGGGCACGCTCCCTGTTAGAGGGAAGCGGGGGATGCGGCCGTCACCACGCTCAGAGCCACTGGCCTTAGACGAAGGCTTAGAAGCCAAGAACACTGATTGGACGAATGGCCGCTCATGCGCCGTAGGACCGGGAATAGGTGAGCTGCCATCGCCGATCTGGGGGGTTTCACAAAGCGGGGCACCCCTGATTGTGGACCAACACCCATATGTGCATGGGGAGAAGCCATTTGCGCTTCAAAGCAGCAGATTTTCCTTGCGAAAGGTGCAAATTGGCGCAAGAAGAGTCCATTTGCGCATCTCCCGTGTACTTGCCATTTTGTGCGGTTTGCACGTGCGTCCGTCATGCGCACGCAGTCATGAATCATGCGCCTAGGCACACGCAGACTTGTTTACACTCTGCCTGATCCACCCCTGCCATTGATCTTTTAAGGGTTTTAGTCCCAACTGGCCCGGAGACAGGGAATCACCTAAAAGACTCCAGGGCTTAAGGGTTTTGGTGCAACTTAAACTGGACTTTTACCATGATTTAATGAAAAGCCCAAACCGTTAAAAAAACTATTCCCCAGCATCTAAAATTAATATATTTTAAGTTTCTAGTCACTTACAGAGCAGAGCTGAGTTCAGGGAAAGGACAGCAATCCCAGAATGCAGAGCGACACAGTCAGGAGACACTTCCTGTTTGCAGGCTGCCTGAAGCTCCATGAGCCACCATCTTGGATGTTTAAAGGCTCATAACATACAGTAGATGCAGGTAGGATGATATTTAATGTGGGCAATCTGTATGTACAGGGTGTGGGAAACATATAAGATAGGCTCTTATTCAGGGTGAAGGTCCGGATTAATGTGGGCAATCTGTATGTACAGGGTGGGGGAAACATATAAGATAGGCTCTTATTCAGGGTGAAGGTCCAGATTAATGTGTTCAATCTGTATGTACAGGGTGTGGGAAACATGTAAGATAGGCTCTTATTCAGGGTGAGTGTCCGGATTAATGTGGGCAATCTGTATGTACAGGGTGTGGGAAACATATAAGACAGACTCTTATTCAGGGTGAAGGTCCGGAATTATGTGGGCAATCTGTATGTACAGGGTGGAGAAACATATAAGACAGGCTCTTATTCAGGCTGAAGGTCCGGATTAATGTGGGCAATCTGTATGTACAGGGTGGGGGAAACATATAAGATAGGCTCTTATTCAGGGTGAAGGTCCGGATTAATGTGAGCAATCTGTATGTACAGGGTGTGGGAAACATGTAAGATAGGCTCTTATTCAGGGTGAAGGTCCGGATTAATGTGGGCAATCTGTATGTACAGGGTGTGGGAAACATGTAAGATAGGCTCTTATTCAGGGTGAAGGTCCGGATTAATGTGGGCAATCTGTATGTACAGTGTGGGGGAAACATATAAGACAGACTCTTATTCAGGGTGAAGGTCCGGATTAATGTGGGCAATCTGTATGTACAGGGTGTGGTAAACATATAAGATAGGCTCTTATTCAGGGTGAGGGTCCGGATTAATGTGGGCAATCTGTATGTACAAGGGGGAAACATATAAGATAGACTCTTATTCAGGGTGAAGGATTAATGTGGACAATCTGTATGTACCGGGGGGGGGAAACATATAAGATAGGCTCTTATTCAGGGTGAAGGTCCGGATTAATGTGAGCAATCTGTATGTACAGGGTGGGGGAAACATAGAAGATAGGCTCTTATTCAGGGTGAAGGTCTGGTTTAAGGCCTGATTTTGGCTTTAACCATAGAGGTGTCATACACTGGGAGTCCCCAGTGGCAGTTAAAATGGATCTAAAGTAATTTTTTGACTTTAGGTCCACTTTAATCAATAAACGTTCAGCCTAGCTGATACCTTAACCGGGGGGAAGTAACCGGTCACTGGACTTTTATTGGCCCGTCCTTCATTAGTGACAGGTCTGCAGTCACCCCGAGTGCTGGGCCGCTCCGCAGACTGGGGTCGGTTCAGGCAGTCAGTGACTCCAGATTGAATAGAAGAATTCCTGCACGTTATTTCATGACTGGCTGCAAATCCCAGCAGCACGCTCCATCGCACGCCCTTATCTCGCCCTGCTTTTCTCTGTACCAGCGTTAGCCGGCCTATAAGATTTGCTAATCTCTGGCCACCCCAACCCATGATAGCCAATCAGATGTTACTCACCAGCAGTCTGAAGGATACAGGATGCTGCTTGGTTGCTGTGGTAACCGGCTAATGATGCAATAAGCCCATCCAAAAGTGATGTGCAGCAGAGGAGCCATGGCAGCGGAATGGCGCACACGTGGGGATCCGCCCGGCGGTGTCCTGGGCTCTCTATGCTGGCGGTGTTGTGTTATGTCATTGTGATGTCATGTTGTCACGTCTTCTGTTTTCTCTTCCTCCTCAGCATGAGCGGCAACACATCCGCAGAGTAAGGAACCCTTCTCATCCCCTCCTATGATAATACCCGTGGCAGGGGCGTACATAGGCTTCATAGGGGGGCCCAATGCTACATCCCTGCCCCGCAGACATGGCTGGTTTCATAAGGAGGGTCTGATGGAACAGCACTTCTACCCCCCCCCCCCCATCTTCAAACGTGGCTGGGAAGCAGTGCTTTTCTACTCTCCAGTTTGCTGCATTTGGCTCTGGGTCCCCCCGAGTGGCTCATACAAGTGACATCAGCTCCCATGAGCATCGTATGGGCAGCGCTGTGTTATCCAGGACCTCGGAGGAGAGAGATTTAGGGATACTGATTACTGATAGCTGCAAGATGATTGGACAGTGTAGCCAGGCAGTGGGAAAAGCAAGCAGGATGCTCGGCTGCATAGCTCGAGGCATCACCAGTAGGAGGAGGGAGGTTGTGATGCCGCTGGTGAGGCCACAGCTAGAATACTGTGTGCAGTTCTGGAGACCTTACCTGCAAAAAGACATTATTCAAATAGAACGTGTCCAAAGGCCGGCAACGAAAATGGTGGAAGGACTTAAACTTAAAACTTATCAGGAAAGACTTAAAGAACTTAATTTGTACAGTCTGGAGGAAAAAAGGGAGAGGGGGGACATGATGGAGACCTTTAAATATGTGAAAGGATTCAATAAGGTTCAGGAGGGAAGTGTTTTTAAAAAGAAACTTAATGATAGAACAAGGGGACACAACCTGAAGCTAGTCGGGGGGAAGATCAGGAGCAATGTTAGAAAATATTATTTTACAGAAAGAGTAGTAGATGCTTGGAACAAACTTCCAGCAGAGGTAGTTGAAAAATCAACTGTCACTGAATTTAAACATGCCTGGGATAAGCACACATCTATCCTAAGATAAAGAGAACATACAGTATACACATAAGATAAAGAGAACATACAGTATACACATAAGATAAAGAGAACATACAGTATATACATAAGATACAGAGAACATACACTATACACATAAGATACAGAGAACATACAGTATAAACATAAGATAAAGAGAACATACACTATACACATAAGATACAGAGAACATACAGTATACACATAAGATAAAGAGAACATACAGTATACACATAAGATACAGAGAACATACAGGATACACATAAGATAAAGAGAACATACACTATACACATAAGATACAGAGAACATACAGTATACACATAAGATACAGAGAACATACAGTATAAACATAAGATAAAGAGAACATACAGTATACACATAAGATACAGAGAACATACAGGATACACATAAGATAAAGAGAACATACACTATACACATAAGATACAGAGAACATACAGTATACACATAAGATACAGAGAACATACAGTATACACATAAGATACAGAGAACATACAATATATACATAAGATACAGAGAACATACAGTATATACATAAGATACAGAGAACATACAGTATACACATAAGATAAAGAGAACATACAGTATACACATAAGATACAGAGAACATACAGTATACACATAACATGCAGAGCACATACAGTATACACATAAGATACAGAGAACATACAGTATACACATAACATGCAGAGCACATACAGTATACACATACGATACAGAGAACATACAGTATACACATAAGATACAGAGAACATACAGTATACACATAAGATCAAGAGAACATACAGTATACACATAAGATACAGAGAACATACAGTATACACATAAGATCAAGAGAACATACAGTATATACATAAGATAAAGAGAACATACAGTATACACATAAGATAAAGAGAACATACAGTATACACATAAGATAAAGAGAACATACAGTATACACATAAGATACAGAGAACATACAGTATACACATAAGATACAGAGAACATACAGTATACACATAAGATAAAGAGAACATACAGTATACACATAAGATAAAGAGAACATACAGTATACACATAAGATACAGAGAACATACACTATACACATAAGATACAGAGAACATACAGTATACACATAAGGTGCAGCGCACATACAGTATACACATAAGATACAGAGAACATACAGTATACACATAAGATAAAGAGAACATACAGTATACACATAAGATACAGAGAACATACACTATACACATAAGATACAGAGAACATACAGTATATACATAAGATACAGAGAACATACAGTATACACATAAGATACAGAGAACATACACTATACACATAAGATACAGAGAACATACAGTATACACATAAGATACAGAGAACATACAGTATACACATAAGATACAGAGAACATACAGTATACACATAAGGGCAGAGACTAGATGGACCGTATGTTCTCCTTCTGCCGTCAACTTTCTATGTTTCTATGGGGGACCGAAAGCTGAATGTAGCAACTTGCTTCCCAGTTGCACTTTCAATGCCGCACCCCCTCCATTCCGACACAGCCGCAGTAGCAGCGCCGCACCCCAGGACATGCTACAGCTGGTATCCAAATGCCATTATCTCCAAGATGCACTTTCATTGGGTCCCCTTTCTGCCACAGGCCCGGTAGCAATTGCCTCCACTGCCTCTATGGTATGTACGCCCCTGCCCCCTCTCTAGCAGGCAGATCTAGATACCAGTAGCTTAGTAGTGTGTGGCCAGGACACATCACCCATGTCCACTTCAATATACACCTAGGATTAGCATTGTATATTCAATTAAAGAGAACCTGTATTGCATTTAGTCATCAAACTGACAGCCAAGTATTAGAAACGGACACCAACGGGTTCAAACCTTGCTGCCAATTTGACTTGGAGGTTAGATGCTGATGTTCATCCCACCACCTGGCCATGTGCACCTGTCCATTGGCCAGAGAGGCCCCATATGACCAATAACATTGGGACAAGAGTCTGATGTTTAGCCCACCACCTGGCCATGTGCACCAGTCCATTGGCCAGAGAAGCCCCACATGACCAGGAGACGGCTCTGATTTAGGACTAAACTATGATGATTGTCCCGCCCCCTGACCAGATGCATCTGCCCATTGGCTGGAGAGGCCCCACATGACCAGGAGGCAGCACTAACTTTGGGACAAGAGTCTGATGTTCATCCCACCCCCTGACCATGTGCACCGGTCCATTGGCCAGAGAAGCCCCATATGACCAATAACATTGGGACCAGAGTCTGATGTTTAGCCCACCACCTGGCCATGTGCACCTGTCCATTGGCCAGAGAAGCCCCACATGACCAGGAGACAGCTCTGATGTAGGACTAAACTATGATGATTGTCCCGCCCCTTGACCAGATGCATCTGCCCATTGGCTGGAGAGGCCCCACATGACCAGGAGGCAGCACTAACTTTGGGACAAGAGTCTGATGTTCATCCCACCCCCTGACCATGTGCACCGGTCCATTGGCCAGAGAAGCCCCACATGACCAGGAGACGGCTCTGATTTAGGACTAAACTATGATGATTGTCCCACCCCCTGACCAGATGCATCTGCCCATTGGCTAGATAGGCCCCACATGACCAGGAGGCAGCACTAACTTTGGGACAAGAGTCTGATGTTCATCCCACCCCCTGACCATGTGCATCTGTCTTTTGGCCATAGAAGCCCCGCATGACCAGGAGACCGCTCTGATTTAGGAAACTAGAGTATGATATTTGTCCCACCCCCTGACCAGATGCATCTGCCCATTGGCTAGATAGGCCCCACATGACCAGGAGGCAGCAATAACTTTGGGACCAGAGTCTGATGTTCATCCCACCCCCTGGCCATGTGCACCTGCCAATTGACCAGAGAAGCCCCACATGACCAGGAGGCAGCTCTGATTTAGGAGACTAAACTAGAGTATGTTTGTCCCGCCCCCCGACCAGGTGCATCTGTCCATTGGCTGGATAGGACCCACATGACCAGGAGGCAGCACTAACTTTGGGACAAGAGTCGGATGTTCATCCCACCCCCTGACCATGTGCACCGGTCCATTGGCTGTAGAGGCCCCACATGACCAGGAGGCAGCTCTGATTTAGGAGACTAGAGTATGATGTTTGTCTCGCCCCCTGACCATGTGCAACGGTCCATTGGCTGGAGAGGCCCCACATGACCAGGAGGCAGCTCTGATTTAGGAAACTAGAGTATGGTGTTTGTCCCGCCCCCTGACCATGTGCATCTGTCCATTGGCTGGAGAGGCCCCACATGACCAAGAGGAAGCACTAACTTTGGGACAAGAGTCTGATGTTCATCCCACCCCCTGACCATGTGCACCTGCCCATTGGCCAGAGAAGCCCCACATGACCAGGAGGCAGCTCTGATTTAGGTGACTAGAGTATGTTTGTCCCGCCCCCTGACCAGTTGAATCTGCCCATTGGCTAGATAGGTCCCACATGACCTTTAGGAATTACCCAACAGTAATGTGAATGAGAAAGGTAAGTAGTGGATGTTTTTACACCCAGCTGTCAGTTTGATTCAGGTTCACTTTAATGTACCATCCAATATGGCTTCTAATGTATACTGCAATGGAAGTTCTTCTTGTAATGAATGTAAAGGTTTTAGGAGTCTCTGATCCTTTTTCTCTGTCATTTTAAATCGATAAAGCGAATTGCCCCGGCACATGTGTACACACCCACCTACACTACCAGCACGGTTTTGCGTTGTAGGCGGTAAAACAGATATGGTGAGAGCATACAAATTCTATACAGATAGTGTCTGTGGCCTGTACCCAGGACCCCGAGGGGGGTAAAAGCTGACCCCAGCGGAGGAGCTTGGGTAGACCACCAATTCTTCTTTGAGTGAGGATTGAGACAGAAGGCCCCTTTCGGGTTTTAAATACAAAGTAACACAACAGGGCCACCGTCAGAGCAGTGCAGGCAGGACTCCTGTGTGAGGCCTGGCCCTTGGTCCTAATTGATTTCCTGCAACTTTTGGTCTGTTCCTCGAACTTCCTGTGCCACCATCAGAGCAACACAGGCAGGACTCCTGTCTGGGGTCCGGCCCTTGGTCCTAATTGATTTCCTGCAACTTTACACATACTCCTGAACCCAGGGGCGGACTGGGGTTAAAAAAACGGCTTGGACATTTTGGGTCACCGGCCCTGCTATACCGTTCCTCACCCAGTATGGTATCTTAATGTCACATCATATATATACATATACATACACTATAGTAAGGCGGAATTAAATCCTCAACCAACCTTACAGTGTTGCACATACCATTCAATGACACCTCAGCTGCAGTTGCTAGGTCCCCCTGTCTTTGCTGCCCAGTCTTCACTGCTTCTACTGGAACCGCTGCTCTTCTTTGCCACTACTGCTCCACCAGAAAATGCACTTACAACCCCCATCTCTGCCCTGTTCCATACTGCCCCCCATCTCTGCCCCGCTCCATACTGCCCCCCATCTCTGCCCCGCTCCATGCTGCACCTCCGTCTCTGCCCCGCTCCATCCTGCACCCCCGTCTCTGCCCCGCTCCATGCTGCACCCCGTCTCTACCCTGCTTCATGCTGCACCCCCATCTCTGCCCTGCTTCATGCTGCACCATCATCTCTGCCCTGCTCCATGCTGCACCCTCATCTCTGCCCTGCTTCATGCTGCACCCCCATCTCTGCCCTGCTCCATGCTGCACCCTCATCTCTGCCCTGCTCCATGCTGCACCCTTACCTTTGCCCTGCTCCATGCTGCACCCTCATCTCTGCCCTGCTCCATGCTGCACCCTTACCTTTGCCCTGCTCCATGCTGCACCCCCATCTCTTTCCCATGCTGCACCCTCATCTCTGCCCTGCTCCATGCTGCACCCCCATCTCTACCCCTGCTCCATGCTGCACCCCCATCTCTGCCCTGCTCCATGCTGCACCCCCACCTTTGCCCTGCTCCATGCTGCACCCCCATCTCTGCCCTGCTCCTTGTTACACCCCCATCTCTGCCCTTGCTCCATGCTGCACCCTCATCTCTGCCCTGCTCCATGCTGCACCCTCATCTCTGCCCTGCTCCATGCTGCACCCTCATCTCTGCCCTGCTCCATGCTGCACCCTCATCTCTGCCCTGCTCCTTGTTACACCCCCATCTCTGCCCTTGCTCCATGCTGCACCCTCATCTCTGCCCTGCTCCATGCTGCACCCTCATCTCTGCCCTGCTCCATGCTGCACCCCCACCTTTGCCCTGCTCCATGCTGCACCCCCATCTCTGCCCTGCTCCTTGTTACACCCCCATCTCTGCCCTTGCTCCATGCTGCACCCTCATCTCTGCCCTGCTCCATGCTGCACCCTCATCTCTGCCCTGCTCCATGCTGCACCCCCACCTTTGCCCTGCTCCATGCTGCACCCCCATCTCTGCCCTGCTCCATGCTGCACCCTCATCTCTGCCCCTGCTCCATGCTGCACCCTCATCTCTGCCCCGCTCCATGCTGCACCCCCGTCTCTGCCCCGCTCCATGCTACACCCCCATCTCTGCCCTGCTCCATGCTGCACCCTCATCTCTGCCCTGCTCCATGCTGCACCCTCATCTCTGCCCTGCTTCATGCTGCACCCCCATCTCTGCCCTGCTCCATGCTGCACCCTCATCTCTGCCCTGCTCCATGCTGCACCCTTACCTTTGCCCTGCTCCATGCTGCACCCTCATCTCTGCCCTGCTCCATGCTGCACCCTTACCTTTGCCCTGCTCCATGCTGCACCCCCATCTCTTTCCCATGCTGCACCCTCATCTCTGCCCTGCTCCATGCTGCACCCCCATCTCTACCCCTGCTCCATGCTGCACCCCCATCTCTGCCCCTGCTCCTTGTTACACCCCCATCTCTGCCCTTGCTCCATGCTGCACCCTCATCTCTGCCCTGCTCCATGCTGCACCCTCATCTCTGCCCTGCTCCATGCTGCACCCCCACCTTTGCCCTGCTCCATGCTGCACCCCCATCTCTGCCCTGCTCCTTGTTACACCCCCATCTCTGCCCTTGCTCCATGCTGCACCCTCATCTCTGCCCTGCTCCATGCTGCACCCTCATCTCTGCCCTGCTCCATGCTGCACCCCCACCTTTGCCCTGCTCCATGCTGCACCCCCATCTCTGCCCTGCTCCATGCTGCACCCTCATCTCTGCCCCTGCTCCATGCTGCACCCTCATCTCTGCCCCGCTCCATGCTGCACCCCCGTCTCTGCCCCGCTCCATGCTACACCCCCATCTCTGCCCTGCTCCATGCTGCACCCTCATCTCTGCCCTGCTCCATGCTGCACCCTCATCTCTGCCCCGCTCCATGCTGCACCCTCATCTCTGCCCTGCTCCATGCTGCACCCTCATCTCTGCCCCGCTCCATGCTGCACCCTCATCTCTGCCCTGCTCCATGCTGCACCCTCATCTCTGCCCCGCTCCATGCTGCACCCCCATCTCTGCCCCTGCTCCATGCTGCACCCTCATCTCTGCCCTGCTCCATGCTGCACCCCCATCTCTGCCCTTGCTCCATGCTACACCCCCATCTCTGCCCTTGCTCCATGCTGCACCCCCACCTTTGCCCCGCTCCATGCTGCACCCCCATCTCTGCCCCGCTCCATGCTGCACCCTCATCTCTGCCCTACTCCATGCTGCACCCCCATCTCTGCCCTGCTCCATGCTGCACCCTCATCTCTGCCCCGCTCCATGCTGCACCTTCATCTCTGCCCTGCTCCATGCTGCACCCCATCTTTGCCCTGCTCCATGCTGCACCCTATTTCTAACCTGCTCCATGCTGCACCTTCATCTCTGCCCTGCTCCATGCTGCATCCCATCTCTGCCCTGCTCCATGCTGCACCCTATTTCTAACCTGCTCCATGCTGCACCCCTTCTCTGCACTGCTCCATGCTGCACCCCCTTCTCTGCACTGCTCCATGCTGCACCCCCATTTCTGCCCTGCTCCATGCTGCACCCCCATCTCTGCCCTGCTCCATGCTGCACCCCCTTCTCTACCCTGCTCCATGCTGCACCCCCATCTCTGCCCTGCTCCATGCTGCACCCCCTTCTCTGCCCCTGCTCCATGCTGCACCCCCATCTCTGCCCTGCTCCATGCTGCACCCCCATCTTTGCCCTGCTCCATGCTGCACCCCCATCTCTGCCCTGCTCCATGCTGCACCCTCATCTCTGCCCTGCTCCATGCTGCACCCTTACCTTTGCCCTGCTCCATGCTGCACCCTCATCTCTGCCCTGCTCCATGCTGCACCCTTACCTTTGCCCTGCTCCATGCTGCACCCCCATCTCTTTCCCATGCTGCACCCTCATCTCTGCCCTGCTCCATGCTGCACCCCCATCTCTGCCCCTGCTCCATGCTGCACCCCCATCTCTGCCCCTGCTCCTTGTTACACCCCCATCTCTGCCCTTGCTCCATGCTGCACCCTCATCTCTGCCCTGCTCCATGCTGCACCCTCATCTCTGCCCTGCTCCATGCTGCACCCCCACCTTTGCCCTGCTCCATGCTGCACCCCCATCTCTGCCCTGCTCCTTGTTACACCCCCATCTCTGCCCTTGCTCCATGCTGCACCCTCATCTCTGCCCTGCTCCATGCTGCACCCTCATCTCTGCCCTGCTCCATGCTGCACCCCCACCTTTGCCCTGCTCCATGCTGCACCCCCATCTCTGCCCTGCTCCATGCTGCACCCTCATCTCTGCCCCTGCTCCATGCTGCACCCTCATCTCTGCCCCGCTCCATGCTGCACCCCCGTCTCTGCCCCGCTCCATGCTACACCCCCATCTCTGCCCTGCTCCATGCTGCACCCTCATCTCTGCCCTGCTCCATGCTGCACCCTCATCTCTGCCCCGCTCCATGCTGCACCCCCATCTCTGCCCCTGC
Organism: Gastrophryne carolinensis; assembly: GCA_027917425.1. NCBI lineage: Eukaryota > Metazoa > Chordata > Amphibia > Anura > Microhylidae > Gastrophryne > Gastrophryne carolinensis. Next base: position 14,991,946 of record CM051242.1, on the reverse strand, counting down.
TCCATGCTGCACCCTCATCTCTGCCCTGCTCCATGCTGCACCCTCATCTCTGCCCCGCTCCATGCTGCACCCTCATCTCTGCCCTGCTCCATGCTGCACCCTCATCTCTGCCCCGCTCCATGCTGCACCCCCATCTCTGCCCCTGCTCCATGCTGCACCCTCATCTCTGCCCTGCTTCATGCTGCAGCCCCATCTCTGCCCCTGCTCCATGCTGCACCCTCATCTCTGCCCTGCTCCATGCTGCACCCTCATCTCTGCCCCGCTCCATGCTGCACCCCCATCTCTGCCCCTGCTCCATGCTGCACCCTCATCTCTGCCCTGCTTCATGCTGCAGCCCCATCTCTGCCCCTGCTCCATGCTGCACCCTCATCTCTGCCCCGCTCCATGCTGCACCCTCATCTCTGCCCTGCTCCATGCTGCACCCTCATCTCTGCCCCGCTCCATGCTGCACCCCCATCTCTGCCCTGCTCCATGCTGCAGCCCCATCTCTGCCCTGCTCCATGCTGCACCCTCATCTCTGCCCTGCTCCATGCTGCACCCTCATCTCTGCCCTGCTCCATGCTGCACCCTCATCTCTGCCCTGCTTCATGCTGCACCCCCATCTCTGCCCCTGCTCCATGCTGCACCCTCATCTCTGCCCTGCTCCATGCTGCACCCCCATCTCTGCCCTTGCTCCATGCTACACCCCCATCTCTGCCCTTGCTCCATGCTGCACCCCCACCTTTGCCCCGCTCCATGCTGCACCCCCATCTCTGCCCCGCTCCATGCTGCACCCTCATCTCTGCCCTGCTCCATGCTGCACCCCCATCTCTGCCCTGCTCCATGCTGCACCTTCATCTCTGCCCTGCTCCATGCTGCATCCCATCTCTGCCCTGCTCCATGCTGCACCCTATTTCTAACCTGCTCCATGCTGCACCCCTTCTCTGCACTGCTCCATGCTGCACCCCCTTCTCTGCACTGCTCCATGCTGCACCCCCATTTCTGCCCTGCTCCATGCTGCACCCCCATCTCTGCCCTGCTCCATGCTGCACCCCCTTCTCTACCCTGCTCCATGCTGCACCCCCATCTCTGCCCTGCTCCATGCTGCACCCCCTTCTCTGCCCCTGCTCCATGCTGCACCCCCATCTCTGCCCTGCTCCATGCTGCACCCCCATCTTTGCCCTGCTCCATGCTGCACCCCCATCTTTGCCCTGCTCCATGCTGCACCCTATTTCTAACCTGCTCCATGCTGCACCCCCATCTCTGCCATAATTCTTGGTATACCTCCATCTCTGCCCTAATTATTGCTGCACCCTATCGCTGTCCTGCTGGGCACCTTTCTGAGCCCCACCAACAGGACTAGTGGTGGGGCCCTTCATATTGGTTGCCTTTATTATGGGGCACAGAGAAAATAGTCCAAAGTGTCAGTTCAGCTTGTGTGAAAGCAGGGAATAGTGATGCACAAAAAAAAAAAAAAAAAAAAACATTTCAACTCCACGTCTTCCAAAACATTTTAATTACCCCCATAAATGAAATATAACAGCCCTAGACTGACAATCATTTCCCCAGACATGGAATTCATTTGCCACACAATTTTGCATTGAATGAGAATGGTTTTTGGTATACAAATTATTTTTAAAGTCATCCTCTGGTCAAAAGTAAGACTGGCAAGCCGTTTAATTCAGGAAAAGGCAGGAAAGTGAACCACTTCTTTTTCCCTTCAAGCTGTAGCTTGTGACCCAAATCAGCCCATAGTGACAGACAACAGGAAAAGACAACCATACAAAAGTCCCCTGGCTGTGACCGTAGTGTGAAACATTTCAGGCTATGTTGCTCTTAGTCATGCCCCCAGACAAAAACGTGCTTAAGTAGTAAAACATTTTAAAAGATCATTACCTCTTAGTTTGCTTGCCTGCCAGCCATGCTGCCCAAAACTCTGGGGGTAGGAGGTGGAGCTACTGAGTCATGGAGCCTCCCCACAGTGATTGGCTGAGCAGAGAGATTCATCAGCCAATGGGAAGGTACCAAACTTTGACAGGGGGAAAAAACTTTAAAGTGGACCAACACCCAGGATTTTGACTATCCTGGGTTTTGGTCCACGACGGTGGGGCACCACGATCGGGGGTGCCCCGCTGTGTTAAAACCCCCAGAAAGCCCCAAAAACTCACCTGTCCCCGCTCCCACGTGACCGCTGCAGCCAATCCCCGCCGCCGGACAAGCGAGGTCCGACCAAACCAGCCATCATATACACTGTATAGGTCATATATTATGGGGGGCCCAGGCATAGACTGCCCATATAGAGTCTATAGAGAGCATGGCTGCCATGAGGACCAGCCCAGCCATCATATACACAGTATAGGTCATGTGTTATGGGGGCCCAGACCTAGACTTATCATATGAAGGTTATAGAAAGAATGGCTGCCATGGGGACCAGACCAGCCATCATATGCACTGCATAGGTCATGTATTATGGGGGGCTCTGTATAGTCTGTAAGGAAGTACCATGGAAAGAGTTCACCTTTAATATCACGGATACCCAATATTCACAGGTATGGGGTGACTCACGGCGGCACGGCTCTCCAGATGCTCGGCTATCAGAGATTGCGACGCGTTTTATGATGTTAGCTGATAACAAAGATGATATTTATAAGCCGCCTCGTTGTTTTATTATTCTGTAGCTTTAGCCTTCCTGACATTTCCAGTGATGCCCCGCGTCCCGTCCTCTGCCAGGAGGTACCAGCCCGTCCCAGGCTCCCCGTGTTTGCTGTGCAGTTAATGTTCCATCGTCTCCATACTGTTATCTCCCTGAAAGTGTGAGCGCGATCCCTGCGGAGAGCTGCGCCGCCGTTACCACCTCCCCAGCCAACACCTCTCTCCCCATCACTGAAAGGCAGCCATTCATGCGTCCGGAGGCCACCGCGGGCCCCTCCATGGGCCAATTCAGGGTGATCCCTGAGCCGAGACCTTGGGGGCAATTACTGATTGTTATCCCGATGAATGGCCGGGAATTCTCACTGTTTAAAGTTTTACTAAAACCTCTGAGAATTTGGAGAGAAGAACTCGATCTTGGGGCGGTAGTTCACCTCTTTATGGGGCATCCCAATTTGGGATGCCCTGCTGTGTGACCCCTGCATAGCCTGAGCCACTCACCTCTTCCATGTGTCCGTGCCACTGGTTCGTTCCTCTAGACTCGCGCCCCCGCCAGGCCTTTCTAAATGGCCGTCATGAGCATCCCCAGGGTATGAGGGTGGCACTCCATACCTCTCAAGTGTCTCTGATTTGGAGGGACCAACATTGAGACCATGTCCCCCTGTCCCTCGTTGTTCTCATTTGTCCCTCTTTGAGGTGTAACATGCAGATCTGCATTAATAAATGATTCATTTGCCTATTGCGCAGGGGATGAGGGAGGCACTCCATTCAGACACCATTCCTCCCAAATGTCCCTGATTTGGAGGGACTGTCCCTCTTTTGAGTCCATGTCCCCCTTTCCCTCATTGTTCTCATTTGTCCCTCTTTGAGGTGTAACATGCAGATCTGCAGCAATAACTGATTCATTCACCTATTCTAAGTGTTTCTATTATTGTAACTGCTACATCCTATCTCCTATCCATTCCTCATTAAGGGGGTGTGGCTTCATCCATCCCTCAATTGGAGACCTAGCTTCATTTACATATTGTCCCTCTTTGAGGTGTAACATGCAGATCTATATCAATAAATAATTCATTTGCCTATTTAAAGTGTTTCTATTGTTGTAACTGTTACAATGTATCGCCTATCCATCAATCAATGAGGGGGTGTGGCCTAATTTAACAATTGTCCCTCTTTCCCACCCAGAAAAGCTGCTAGGTATGGGCTTTGACTTACCTCCCAAGTGTCCCTGAATTGAAGGGACTGTCCCTCTTTTGAGTCCATGTCACCCTGTCCCTTGTTGTTCTCATTTGTCCCTCTTTGAGGTGTAACATGCAGATCTGTAGCAGTAAATGATTCATTTGCCTATTCAAAGTGTTTCTATTGTTGTAACTGTTACATCCTATCTCCTATCATCATCAATCAATGAGGGGGCGTGGCTTAATTTAACAATTGTCCCTCTTTCCAACCCTGAAACATTGGTAGGTATGTAGACACTGAGCTAAATGTGGCAAAGGAAATATGATTGGAACAAGCGCTGCTGATTGGCTGAGAGGGATACACACAACGGGGCATCCCCACCCCGAATGCTCCCACCAGGAGGAACAAAACCCCAATTTAGTAATAATCTTGAGTTTTGAAGTGCAACGCCAATGAAGTGTGGACCTACACCTTCCCTATACCTAACCTACCTAATAGGGGATGCACCAGAGAAAATCATTCTTGGCCCCACCAGAGGAAATCATTCTTGGGGCCACCAGAGGAAATCATTCTTGGATCCGCTAGAGGAAATCATTCTTGGACCCACCAGAGGAAATCATTCTTGGGGCCACCAGAGCAAATCATTCTTGGAGCCACCAGAGGAAATTATTCTTGGGGCCACCAGAGGAAATCATTCTTGGACCCACCAGAGGAAATCATTCTTGGACCCACCAGAGGAAATCATTCTTGGACCCACCAGAGGAAATCATTCTTGGGACCCACCAGAGGAAATCATTCTTGGAGCCACCAGAGGAAATCATTCTTGGGACTACCAGAGGAAATCATTCTTGGGGCTACCAGAGGGAATCATTCTTGGGGCTACCAGAGGGAATCATTCTTGGGTCCACCAGAGGAAATCATTCTTGAGGGCCAATAGAGGAAATCATACTTGGGTCCACCAAGGGAAATTATCCTTGGGACCACCAGAGGAACTCATTCTTGGGGCCACCAGAGGAAATCATTCTTGGAGCCACCAGAGGAAATCATTCTTAGTGCCCACCAGAGGAAATCATTCTTGGGGCCACCAGAGGAAATCATTCTTGGTGCCCACCAGAGGAAATCATTCTTGGGGCCACCAGAGTAAATCATTTTTGGCCCCACCAGAAGAAATCATTCTTGGGGCCACCAGAGGAAATCATTCTTGGGGCCTGTAGCGCTATGATATTTTTATATATTTTGTTCCTAAAGAAATTGTACAAAATCTTATCCAATCAATAAGATCACACAGCGGGGCATCCTCGATCGGGGTGCCCCGGGGGCAAGGACCAAAACCCAGGATAGTCAGAACCCTGGGTTTTGGTCCACTTTAAGGTAATGTGAGGGATTGAGGGAATGTGTAAAAGAAAAGAAAGGACAAGTGGAGAAGGAAGAGGCAGCATGAAAATGAATGTGAGAAAGAGATAAGGGGTGTGAGCTCTCTCTAAAGAGGTGTGTTAATGGGGTTTCCTGGTGCGCGCCCTTACATAAAGGTTGGGTTGTCAATTTAGTAGAGAGCACGTCTGGGGATCTCCTTGGTCTCCGCCCTTGTCAGCAGAAAACAAAAGAATAAAGGTTAACCTTATAACATTCTAAACTAGCCCCTGTTATCTGGAGAGGTGGTTTTGGGCGAGCTTGTATCTGGATTGATCTGCATCTACAGCCTGTCTGGAGGCTGTTTATACAGCAGCAGCGGCCTCTCCCCAGGTGCAGATCCAGATCGTGCCGCAGCTCACCTGCCCGGCCCTCGCCACACAAACAGAAATGAGTTTAGGTCTTTAAATTCAAAGTTAAAGTGGGTTTTAAAGTGGACCAAAACCCACGCCGATCGGCCCGGGAATCTATAAGATTACTGGGCTGATTGATTCTGTCCCCCCGGGGGGATCCAAAATTGGGATGCCCCACTGTGTGAAACCCCCCAGGTCGCCCCATACACTTACCTTGTTTCCCGGTCCAATGGTGCATGCGCATCCCCGCTATCCCTCTAGCAGGGCACGTGCCCGTGCCAGGCATTTGTGAATGGGCGCCACGGGCACGCTCCCTGTTAGCAGGGAGAAGGGGATAGGGCCGCCGGAACGCTCTGAGCTTCTCGCCTTAGACGACAAGACGTCAGCGGCTCCGAGCGTGCTGTTTGGACGAGCGGCCGCGCATGCGCCGTAGGACCAGGAAGAGGTGAGTTGCCATAGGCGATCTGGGGGATTTCACACATCGGGTTGAGAAGCAAAACCCAAGATAGCCAAAATCCTCGGTTTTGGTCCACTTTAAGGGTTTTTGAGGTGGCGAGAGACTGTGGGTTAGATTACAGCAGTTTAGTGTTCGTGTGGACAAGGACTCGCAGAGCTGTCAGGGAGAGTTTAGGTCCACTTTAACCTCCTGCCTCGGATAGCCTAAGTGGGATCTGATTGTTCATTCCGTGAACGATCGGAGCAGCAGCTGGATTCTTACACTAGGAGGCCGCCAATGAGGAAGTGCCGCACTAACTATGCAAATGAGGATGGAGGGGGAGGAGCAAGAGGACAGTGCTGGTCTGTGGAGCTTACAATTACTTTTGATGGTTCATTCTTGTGACTAATTTCTAGGAATCCGATCTAACAAGGGACCTGTTTGGCGTCACCTTTCCCAGATTCCCTGTGTGTACAATGTCCCCCAATCGGGGTGCCCACGGGAGAAAGGACAAAAACCCATGATAGTCAAAATCCTGATTTTTGGTCCACTTTAACAACTAAAGACTGGAACAGCAGTGACATATGGAGTTTCCTTTCTCTAAATGATGCAGAGTGAGCACAAATATGATAAATATGGTGGAGGAGCAACAATGACGGGGTCCCCCTGACCTTTTGGGCCCCAGTGTGGTTGCACCCCCTATAGTACACCCTCTGACAGCATACCTCCCAAGTGTCTCTGATTTGGAGGGACTCTCCCTCTTTTGAGTCCATGTCCCCCTGACCCTCGTTGTTCTCATTTGTCCCTCCTTGAGGTGTAACATGCAGATCTGCACCAATAAATGACTATTCAAAGTGTTTCTATTATTGTAACTGTTATAATCTATTTCCTATTTATCCCCCAATGAGGGGGCGTAGCCTAATTTAACAAATTGTCCCTCTTTCCCACCCTGGAAAGTTGGTAGGTATGCAGAAAGTGTTCTGTTGGTTTCCAAGGCTATAGGTGACGCATGGAATAGGTGACACAGCTGGTGGTGGGTGACACAATGGTGCTGGTTAATGGTTACACGGTGGTTTCGGTCGGCTTATCGATCCGCACAGAAACTGGGAGGCTCATGATCGGGGAGGTTTTGATAAGGGAGGATCGGTCGGTGGTCTTTTCCGGCAGATTCCTCTGGATGGGGGGCAATGCCCTATAGTGACCCCAGCCTTCCTCTGGATGGGGGGGCAATGTCCTATAGTGACCCCAGCCTTCCTCTGGATGGGGTGCGATGCCCTATAGTGGCCCCAGCCTTCCTCTGGATGGGGAGCAATGCCCTATAGTAACCTTAGCCTTTCTCTGGATGGGGGTCAATGCCCTATAGTGACCCCAGCCTTCCTCTGGATGGGGTGCAATGCCCTATAGTGACCCCAGCCTTCCTCTGGATGGGGTGCGATTCCCTGTAGTGACCCCAGCCTTCCTCTGGATGGGGGGCAATGCCCTATAGTGACCCCAGCCTTCCTCTGGATGGGGGGCAATGCCCTATAGTGACCCCAGCCTTCCTCTGGATGGGGGGAAATGCCCTATATTGACCCCAGCCTTCCTCTGGATGGGGTGCGATGCCCTATAGTGGCCCCAGCCTTCCTCTGGATGGGGGGCAATGCCCTATAGTGACCCCAGCCTTCCTCTGGAAGGGGGGCAATGCCCTATAGTGACCCCAGCCTTCCTCTGGATGGGGGGAAATGCCCTATAGTGACCCCAGCCTTCCTCTGGATGGGGTGCGATGCCCTGTAGTGACCCCAGCCTTCCTCTGGATGGGGTGCGATGCCCTATAGTGACCCCAGCCTTCCTCTGGATGGGGGGCAATGCCCTATAGTGACCACAGCCTTCCTCTGGATGGGGGGGCAATGCCCTATAGTGACCCCAGCCTTCCTCTGGATGGGGGGCAATGCCCTATAGTGACCCCAGCCTTCCTCTGGATGGGGTGCAATACCCTGTAGTGACCCGGCTGGGAAGGCTGGGATTGCCCCTGTTTATCTCACACTCTTCCTGTGTTTCTCTCTGGATAACATCTGCTATCCTCACACTGCTGGGGTTACTGTAGGTCAGAGACCACGTGGTGTGTGTGTGTGCGGAGGGGAGGGGCCGTGTGTAAGAAGCACCGCCAGTGTGAGCACAGCCAGACCAGTGCTGCTTGCTGGAAAGTCGGAGCCGTGACTTTGCCTTCACTGCTCCTCTCATGGATCGAACCTTTACTGGAGAAGACGGGGGCGAGTGATGCAAGGAGACCTTAAGGGGAAAGACCTGGAGGTACTACGATCTAGTGTTCGGGAAAAGAGAGTGGAACAAGGATCCAGCAGCCCAGTGTTCGAGAGTGACTCAAGGATACCACTAACCAGCAGCCCAGTGTTCAGGAGAAGTTGTGACCCCAGGATACTACAGATACTACGATCCAGCAGTCCAGTGTTTGAGATTAGGGAGTGACCCGAGGATACTACACATACTGCGATCCAGCAGTCCCGTATTCGGGAGTGACATGAGGATACTACGATCCAGCAGTCCAGTGTTTGAGATAAGGCAGTGACTCAAGGATACTAATAACTAGCAGTCCAGTTTTTGGGAGAAGGGAGTGGCCCGAGGATATTCCGATCCAGCAGTCCAGTGTTTGAGATTAGGGAGTGACCTGAGGATACTACAAATACTGTGATCCAGCAGACCTGTATTCAGGAGTGACCCGAGGATACTACGATCCAGAAGTCCAGTGTTTGAGATAAGGGAGTGACTCGATACTAATAACCAGCAGCCCAGTGTTCAGGAGAAGGCAGTGACTAAAGGATACTACAAATACTACGATCCAGCAGTCCTGTATTCGGGAGAAGGGAGTGACTCAAGGATACTACGATCCAGCAGTCCCATGTTTGAGATAAGAGAGTAAATCAAGGATAGTAATAACCAGCAGTCAATTTTTTGGGGAGAAGGAAGTGACCTGAGGATACTACTAACCAGCAGTCAGGGTTCAGTAGAAAGGAGTGACCCGATGATAGTACAATCCAGCAGTCCTGTGTTTGAGATAAGAGAAAAGAGTGACTCGAGCATAGTTATAACCAGCAGTTCAATTTTGGGGGAGAAGGGATTGACTCAAGGATACTACGACCCAGCAGTCCAGTGTTTGAGATAAGGGAGTGACTCAAGGATACTACAGATACTACGATACAGCAGTCCAGTTTTGGGGAGAAGGGAGTGACCCGAGGATACTGCAATCCAGCAGTCCAGTGTTTGAGATAAGGGAGTGACTCAAGGATAGTAAATAACCAGCAGTCAAGTTTTGGGGAGAAGGGAATGACCCGAGGATACTAATAACCAGCAGTCCTGTATTTGAGATACGGGAGTGACTCAAGGATACTACGATCCAGCAGTCCAGTTTTGGGAAGAAGGGAGTGACCCAAGGATACCAGGATCCAGCAGTCCTGTGTTTGAGATAAGAGAAAAGAGTGACTCGACAGTAGTAATAACCAGCAGTCCAGTTTTGGAGAGAAGGAAGTGACTCAAGGATAATACGGATACTACTAACCAGCAGTCCAGTAGGACCCGATGATACTACAATCCCTCAATCCTGTGTTTGAGATAAGGGAGTGACTCAAGGATGGTAATAACTAGCAGTCCAGTTTTGGGGAGAAGGGAGTGAACCAGGGATACTGATATCCAGTTATCTGGAAAAGCATCAACCCGGCCATCGAACAGGCTGCTGGTTCAGAGACAAAAATAGTGACCTGCAATCCTGACATCTGCATCTACGAAAAACAAAGATCACCCTGGACACAGTGGAGTCCAGGGACCTAGTGTTTGGAAGAAGGTTTGGCTTGGGCAAGGTGCATGCCCATTATCTGGTGTCTTAGAAAAAGGACTAACCTGGCCATAGTACAGACCAGTGAGCTGGTGTTTGGAGAAGGACCTGGGAACCCTCACCCAGGGATACTACAGTCCAGTTATCCAGTGTCTTCAATATAAAAGGGAACCTGGCTATCGTACAGAGAAGAAGGATTAGCTTGGACATGCAGCAGTAACAGTATTGAGCAAAACAAGGACCAACCTGGGGTCTGGGAGAAAGGAGTGACCTGGGAATAAAACAATTCAGTGAGCAGAAGTCTGGGAGAGAGAAGAACCATCCTGAAGATTGAGTCCAGAGCGATAGGGGGAAAGGAGGAGTAAGGTCAATGGGAGAGAAGAGTCCTACACAGAGAGCTTGGACATTGTTTCAGTCTTCAGGTCTATGGGAGAGAGAAGGATTGACCCAGAAGCCCTGTAGATAGCCACCCAGAGGAGACGAGTTACCCAAAGATCAAGATCTCACACTCTCGTTGGCTGTCTAGGAAAGAGGACTGATCTAAAGTTGAGATACTCCAACTGTGGAGGATAAAAGAGGCGTCCCCTTGAAGGTCTTGGAATTGTACTGGTATTGGACCTGTGAAGGTTAAGTTCCCTAAGGTGCCTGGACATTCTATAGTAATAATTAGGGACATTGGAGAACCCTGGAGATCTTCTACCAACCAACTGAGCAGATCTCTCTTGCGAACCTGGCCATCAGCAGTAAAGTCCGTGTCTGAGAAACAACACCAGGAGAACGTGTCTAACCTTCTCCAGAGAGGGACAGGAGAGGTTTCCTAGAGAACCTGAAAACTCCTCTAGTCTAGTGATCATTATTTTATGACAATTGTGATCTCATAAGACTGACTGTCATAGAGTGCAGGAATCTGGTGTCTGTCAGGGGGAGGAGTGACACCGGGGAGCCTGGAGATCTCACTGGCTGCTGAGTGGAGGCAAGATGAAGGAGGATGCCAGAGAGGAAGAGCACAGTATGTCTCATGACGAGGACTGTGAGGCCATGGAGCAGGACCTGACCGATGCCGAGGAGTGCCCGGCCGAGTGGCACCACCAGCCTATGCAGGATGAAGCTGTGCTGTGGTACCTGGACTCCCTGGACAGCTCTCCTCCCGAGTGTTACACGCCCGAGAGCCTGGAATGGGACGACCTTCCCGCTGTAAGTGTCATCTCTTTACTACTTACTCTATACACTTGTAGCACCATTGTACACTCTCTGCCCCGTACACTTGTAGCACTATTGTACACTTTTTTCCCTGTACACTTGTCACCTATAGTGAGTCATATTCTCTCACATACAATTATAGCATTATTGCACACACTCCGCCCCGTACACTTGTAGCACTATCGTACACTTGTAGCACTATCGTACACTTTTTGCCTCGTACACTTGTAACACTATCGTACACTTTTTGCCAGTACACTTGTAGCACTATCGTACACTTTTTGCCTCGTACACTTTGTAGCACTATCGTACACTTTTTGCCCCGTATACTTGTAACACTATCGTACACTTTTTGCCTCGTACACTTTTTGCCCCGTATACTTGTAACACTATCGTACACTTTTTGCCTCGTACACTTTTTTGCCCCGTATACTTGTAACACTATCGTACACTTTTTGCCTCATACACTTTGTAGCACTATCGTACACTTTTTGCCTTGTACACTTGTAGCACTATCGTACACTTTTTGCCTTGTACACTTCGTAGCACTATCGTACACTTTTTGCCTTGTACACTTTTTTGCCCCGTATACTTGTAACACTATCGTACACTTTTTGCCTCGTACACTTTTTTGCCCCGTATACTTGTAACACTATCGTACACTTTTTGCCTCGTACACTTTTTTGCCCCGTATACTTGTAACACTATCGTACACTTTTTGCCTCGTACACTTTTTTGCCCCGTATACTTGTAACACTATCGTACACTTTTTGCCTCATACACTTTGTAGCACTATCGTACACTTTTTGCCCCGTACACTTGTAGAACTATCGTACACTTTTTGCCTCGTACACTTCGTAGCACTATCGTACACTTTTTGCCTTGTACACTTTGTAGCACTGTCGTACACTTTTTGCCCTGTACACTTGTAGCACTATCGTACACTTTTTGCCCTGTACACTTGTAGCACTATCGTACACTTTTTGCCTCTTACACTTGTCACCTATAGTGAGTCATACTCACTCATTGCACACACTCCGCCCTGTACACTTGTAGCACCATTATACACACTTTACCCTGTACACTTGTAACATAACAAGCATTAGGTGGACATACTGTAGGTGACTGCCTATTGGATATCTGCAGGGTCACCTCTACATCAAATGTATAAAGAAATAATACAATACCAACAAGATGCTGCTCAATTGGTCAACCTGATGAGCCGACAATGAGACACCAAGCCCCGAAAGCTTGTCCACCTGTACACAGCACAATATAGTGCAACCTGCACCCGATAGAGCCAAATCTTGGTGGTATTGTATTTTTTCTTTATACACTTGTAACAGTCATACTCACTCGGCCCAGTATACTTGTGGCACCATCACATGCACTCTTTTCCATACACTTGCAGCACATGCAGTACACACTCTGCCCCAAGTGTTTGCTGCACAATTCTACACACTCTGCCCCATTCACTTGTAGTATTATCATATACACTCTGCCCCATACCATGCTACACACTATGACCCATTCACTTGTAGTATTATCATATACACTCTGCCCCATACCATGCTACACACTATGACACACACACTTGTAGTATTATCATATACACTCTGCCCCATACCATGCTACACACTATGACACACACACTTGGTTGTAGCATGCTATACACTCTCCCTATTCACTTTTAGTATTATTGTACACACTATGACCCATACACTTGTAGCACTGTCATACACACACTGTCCCATACCATGGTACACACTTCGGCCGATACACTTGTAGGACCATTTTATACACTCTGCCCCATACCATGCTACACATTATGACTCATACACTTGATTGTAGCATGTTATACACTCTGCCCCATTCACTTGTAGTATTATCATATACACTCTGCCCTATACCATGCTACATACTATGACTTATACACTTATAGTAGCATGGTATACATTCTGCCCCATACACTTGTAGTATTATCGTATGCACTCTGCCCCATACCATGCTACACACTATGACACACACACTTGGTTGTAGCATGCTATACACTCTCCCCATTCACTTTTAGTATTATTGTATACACTATGACCCATACCATGCTACACACTATGACCCATACACTTGGTTGTAGCATGGTATACACTCTGCTCTATACACTTGTAGCACTGCAATAAACACTCTGCTACACACTGTGCCCAATACCATTACCCATGCACTTGTAGCATTGCAATAGCACTGCAATAAACTGCACTGCTCTACACTATGGTACACACTATACCCCATACACATGTAGTACCATTTTATACTCTCTGCCCCATGCCATGCTACACACTATACCCCATACACTTGTAGTACTATTTTATACTCTCTGCCCCATGCCATGCTACACACTATGACCCACACACTTGGTTGTAGCATGGTATACACTCTGCAATAATCAGCTCCACACTATGGTACACACTATACCCCATGCACTGACATGAAGCCCTGCAATACACACTCTGCCCCATACCATGACCCATACACTTGTATTACCATTGTATAAGCTCTGCCCCATACACTTCTAGCACCGCAATACACACACTGCCCCATACCATGACCCATACACTTGTAGTACCATTGTATAAGCTCTGCCCCATACACTTCCAGCACCACAATACACACTCTGCCCCATACCATGACCCATACACTTGTAGTACCATTGTATAAGTTCTGCCCCATACACTTCCAGCACCACAATACACACTCTGCCCCATACCATGACCCATACACTTGTAGTACCATTGTATAAGCTCTGCCCATACACTTCTAGCACCGCAATACACACACTGCCCCATACCATGACCCATACACTTGTAGTACCATTGTATAAGCTCTGCCCCATACACTTCTAGCACCACAATACACACTCTGCCCCATACCATGACCCATACACTTGTAGTACCATTGTATAAGCTCTGCCCCATACACTTCTAGCACCACAATACACACTCTGCCCCATACTAAAGTACACACTATGGCTTCCATCCAACAAAGTTTGTAACAAAAAATCCCACTGTTTTTTTTAAGTAAGAAAAATACTACAGTTTTAGCTTTTACAATTTCTTGTGATTCAGCAAAGAAACAAACTCCACGCTTCATTTTCTCTACAATCATTTTTTCACTTGTCTTTCCTCAAAAAGTGAAAAAAATTGTCTAAAGTGAAAAAAATGCAACTGAAAATTACGATTGTAACAAATGAGTCCGATTCACCAATATTTTATCACTGCAGTTTTTACTAGTTTTGAATGAATTATTTACAGCTGCCCCGAGCAATTGATAAAAAGTACTCGTTCCCTTATGTGTTTATCTTTATCTAAAAAGCCAGGTCAGCAATTTCTTTTTAGCAATGTAAAATATTGATATTTATTGTTATTATTTATTTATTTATTTTTTATGATCGTTTTCATTTATAAATAGACTGCCCACACCCCAGACAGAGCACCAAACCTGGGCCAAAGGGTCTAGTGAGTTGCCAGGACCAGACGGGTGCACCCTCCTGCTGATCTGGAGGGAGGGGGGGGGGGGGGGCGTCCTTTTTTTCATTTTAATTGAAACAGTAAAAATAATAATTTAATAAATCAAAAGGTTGACTCCGCTAGGTCCGCAGGAATAACTCTACACAATTGCAATAGCTGTTTTTTTTTTACTTCAATATGTACTCCAGCCGCCTTTTTTAATAGGCAATGTTGAATTCACACATACATCCAGTGGGAGCATGTGTAGCGAAAGAAAACAGCAAGTCCATTTGCCTTAAAGTTTACCAAAACCCAGCATTTTGACTATACTGGGTTTTGGTCCTTGCCACCGGGCACCCTGATCGGGGATGCCCCGCTGTGTGAACCCCCCCCAGGTCGCCCGAACAAGCTCACCTCTTCCTGGTCCTACGACACATGCATCTGCTCAACATGGAGCGTGTCTGCGCCGGCCATTCACAAATGCCTGGAGCAGGCGTGCGTCCTGCTAAAGGGATTGCGGGGATGCGGCTGCTGCTCGCGTCATTGGACCGGGAACAAAGGTGAGTTTTTGGGTGACCTGGGGGGTTTCACACAGCGGAGCACCCCCGATCGGGGTGCCCCGTGGGGAGTGGGTATGCCATAGACTCTAGGGTGGGTTTTGGTCCTCCTTAAAGGGGAACTTCGGAGGCCCTGGTGTCTGGGCCGTCCGAGTTCCTGTCTTTGGGGCTTTTGTTCGTTTTCCCTGATGAAGGGGGCCTGCTGCAACCCCTGAAACGTTGGATTGATTGCTCCTCATTTGGATTATGTGCATTTCGCATGAATACACTTCTATTGGATTTCTATTACTATTCTGGAGTGCTGGTTTCTTTGCTTACCCTGTCTTTGGGGCTTCGCAAATTAGGATGCCCCACAGTCTGACCCCCCCCCCCCCAGGTGCCAAGATCCACTCACCTTCCCCCGAGCCCTTGCTGCGTCTCTGCATCCGCATCCCCGCTCACCTCTAGCCATGTGCGTGCGCCACCTTACTTAAACCGTACCTTCAGCAGGATTTAATGAAAAGCCCAAACCCTTAAAAAATTATTCCCCAGCATCTAAAATTAATATATTTTACGTTTTTAGTCACTTATTACTCTTTCCCCCGCTGGGCTGCAACTCTGTTCAGGACTCTAGGATACTGGCGCCGCCATCTTGCCTCAGAAGCATCACATACTGAGGAGGGGAGAGTGGGATAAAATACAGGGGGGCGGGTTATAGCTTTGCTTTGTACGGACAGAGCAGAGCTGGGGTCAGGAAAAGGACAGCAATCCCAGAATGCAGAGCGACACAGTCAGAAGACACCTGTTTGCAGGCTGCCTGATGCTCCTTGAGCCGCCATCTTGAATGTTTAAAAGCTTATAACATGCAGTAGATGCAGGTAGGAAGATTTTTAATGTAAGCAATCTGTATGTACAGGGGGGGGGGGGGACATAAGATAGGCTCTTATTCAGGGTGAAGGTCCGGATTAATGTGAGCAATCTGTATGTACAGGGTGTGGGCAACATATAAGATAGGCTCTTATTCAGGGTGAAGGTCTGGATTAATGTGAGCAATCTGTATGTACAGGGTGGGGGGAAACATATAAGATAGACTCTTATTCAGGGTGAAGGTCCGGATTAATGTGAGCAATCTGTATGTACAGGATGGGGGAAACATATAAGATAGACTCTTATTCAGAGTGAAGGTCCGGATTAATGTGAGCAATCTGTATGTACAGGATGGGGGAAACATATAAGATAGGCTCTTATTCAGGGTGAGTGTATTGGGGGAGACACACATCCCTATTCGGGTTAATTAATGATTTATTGATGCAGATCTGCATTTTAAACCTCAAAGAGGAACAATTGAGACCAACAAGGGACATGGACTTAAAAGAGGGACAGTGCCTCCAAATCAGGGACACTTGGGAGGTATGTCCCCGCACACACACACTATCATTGTCTGCATTCACCAGATGTTAGTGGACAATATGACACGCCCTGCGTCACAGCCCTTGTTAATTTGATTGAATGAATGGGGGACAGGAAATAGTCACGCCTGCACGCAGCATGGTGGAAGCGCGCCGCATTATAGATCACTGCGCTGCATAGGGCGAGCGTGTCGCTCTCATTCTGTTCTATCTTTCATAATCCTTCCCTTTCTCGTTCCCTTTTCCACAAACCCCTATTCTCTTTCTTTTCCACATTCTACATCCACTTTCTTTCTCTCTCTTTTCCACATTTCCTTCTTTTCCTTTCCCCCCCCCTAAGTTCCCTATTTCACTTTTTCTTTTCTGTGGTCTGTCCTTTCTCTTTTTCCACTGTCATGCCTTCTCTCTCCTTTTTCTCATGCCCTCCTTCTCACTCTTTTTTTCACGCGCCATTCTCTCAATACTTTCTTTTTCTTTTCCACAGTCCCTCCTTCTTGTTCTATCTCTTTTTAATATTTCCATATTCTCTCTCTTCTCTACTTGCCCTTTTTCTTTCTATTTTTATCTATAACCCTGTTTTTTCTCTTTCTCACATTCCAGTCTCTCTCTCTTTTCCAAATCCCCACACTTTTTGTCTCTTTTCCTCTTCTCTCTCTCTTTTCCATAACCCCCCTCTCTTAATGTTGTTCACATTCCCCTTTTCTCTCTCTCTTTTGCATAAACCAGATTCTCTCTCTCTCTCATCCACATTCCTTTGTTCTCTCTCTCTTTTCGATAACTCCTCTTCTATTTTTCTTTTCTTGGCCCCATCCGTCTCTCGCTCTGTTTTTAAAATTCCCTACCTCTCCCTTTCACATTCTCTCCATCTCTCTTTTACGCTCCTCCCTCTCCTTCTCTTTCCCACTTTCTCTCCCTTTCACATTCTCTCCATCTGTCTTTTACGCTCCTCCCTCTCCTTCTCTTTCCCACTTTCTCTCCCTTTCACATTCTCTCCATCTCTCTTTTACGCTCCTCCCTCTCCTTCTCTTTCCTGGTTTCTCTCCCTTTCACTTCTCTCCATCTCTCTTTTATGCACCTCCCTCCTTCTCTTTCCTGCTATCTCTCCCTTTCACATTCTCTCCATTTCTCTTTCACACACATCCCTCTCCTCCTCTTTCCTGGTTTCTCTCCCTTTCACTTCTCTTCATCTTTCTTTTATGCACCTCCCTCTCCTTCTCTTTCCCACTTTCTCTCCCTTTCACATTCTCTCCATCTCTCTTTTACGCTCCTCCCTCTCCTTCTCTTTCCCACTTTCTCTCCCTTTCACATTCTCTCCATCTCTCTTTTACGCTCCTCCCTCTCCTTCTCTTTCCTGGTTTCTCTCCCTTTCACTTCTCTCCATCTCTCTTTTATGCACCTCCCTCCTTCTCTTTCCTGCTATCTCTCCCTTTCACATTCTCTCCATTTCTCTTTCACACACATCCCTCTCCTCCTCTTTCCTGGTTTCTCTCCCTTTCACTTCTCTTCATCTCTCTTTTATGCACCTCCCTCTCCTTCTCTTTCCCGCTATCTCTCCCTTTCACATTCTCTCCATCTCTCTTTTACGCTCCTCCCTCTCCTTCTCTTTCCCACTTTCTCTCCCTTTCACATTCTCTCCATCTCTCTTTTACGCTTCTCCCTCTCCTTCTCTTTCCCACTTTCTCTCCCTTTCACATTCTCTTCATCTCTATTTTCCCACCTCCCTCTCCTTCGCTTCCATATGTTCTCTCTTTTCACATTCTCTCCCCTTCGCTTTCACCCACCTCCCTCTCTTTCTCTTCCCCCCTTTTTTCACGTTCTCTCCATCTCTCTTTTACACACCTCCCTCTCCTTCTCTTTCTCTTTCCCCCGGGTCAGTTGGGAGGTCTGTGTATGATGCAGGAGATGTTGTACCCCGCTATGGTATAATGCAGCATAACATGTACCGCCCCCCCCCCGCTCTCGCTGGCCCATAATGCAGCACATTCCAGCGCCCGGGGCCACACTCCTGCTTTCCAGGAAAACATTTTCTTGAAAAGAGGGAAACTTGTGAGTCACATGACCTGGCTGCACATTCCTGGCCTGGATAGCCAAGCTTAGAAACCATGCCGACCCTCTCTGTATGCTCACCCCAAAAGGGGGAACCTGGCTCCATACCTACCAACCTTTCAGGGTGGGAAAGAGGGACAATTGTTAAATTAGGCCACACCCCCTCATTGATTGATTGGGTAAGAGATAGGATGTAGCAGTTACAACAATAGAAACACTTTGAATAGGCAAATGAATCATTTATTGCTGCAGATCTGCATGTTACACCTCAAAGAGGGACAAATGAGAAGGACAGGGGGACATGGACTCAAAAGAGGGACAGCCCATCCAAATCAGGGACACTTGGGGATATGTGTCTCTTTAGCCCCACTTTGCCCCGCGTCCTCACTTCCCCTCTTTCTGGCTGGATATAGAGATCTGCAGATTCATTTATTGCCCCATTATTTTACTGTAACCATCACATCTAAACTACTGTTGTATTTATGACATTGGGACAGAGCAGAAGTTGATGTTAAATGATCTTAGCACATAACTCTTTATGGCATGTGAAAAGCATGTCCTGTGTGTAGTGTACTCCCCGCCCCGTCAGTGATCCATCCTCATAAGGTCAGCTTTACTCTCTGTGAGAGAAACGCAATCCTCTGAGGGTCCAGAAACTGCTGCACACCGGAGAGCGGAGCCAGCGTGAGGGATATTACTGGCTGGAGATGCTCAGTCTATGGCTGAATATGGTCAGACAAATCCTATGTATGCACAGTGTCGGACTGGCCCTCCGGAGCCCCACAGGATCCTCCTGTGGGCCGCACTAGCTCTGACCACCTTGCACCATGTATAATTTATATATACCCTCTACTGCACCATGTATAATTTATATATACCCTGCCCAGCACCATGTATACGTTATATATACCCACCCTGCACCATGTATAAGTTATATATACCCACCCAGCACCGTGTATAAGTTATATATACCCTCCCCTGCACCATGTATGAGTTATATTTATACACTCTGTACCATGTATGTTATATATACCCACCCTGCACCATGTAGAAGTTATATATACCCACCCTGCACCATGTAGAAGTTATATATACCCTCTCCTGCACCATGTATGAGTTATATATACCCTCCCCAGCACCCTGTATAAGATATATATAACCAACCTGCACCCTGTATAAGTGATATATACCCAACCTGCACCATGTATAAGTTATACATACCCACCCTGCACCGTGTAAAGGTTATATATACTGAATACTTTATTGACCGCCAAGTAAGTACAGGATACATACAAGGAATGCTTTTTGGCAGGAGATTCACCATTAGAGCTATAAACAATAACATATAATACAAAGTAGTAACACAGTGACATAGTAGTGACATGTAAAAGTTCAGTGCAGGTTGTTTAGTGCCCTATAGGCCAAATGGAAAAAAATATTTTTGTACCCACCCTGCCCCGTGTATAAGTTATATATACCCACCCTGCACCCTGTATAAGTTATTTATACCCACCCTGCACCATGTATAAGTTATATAAACCCACCGTGCACCATGTATAAGTTATATATACCCACCCAGCTCTGTGTATAAGTTATATATACCCACCCTGCACCCTGTATAAGTTATATATGCCCACCCTGCACCCTGTATAAGTTATATATACCCACCCTGCACCATGTATAAGTTATATATACCCATCCTGCACCATGTATGTTATATATACCCACCCTGCACCATGTATGTTATATATACCCACCCTGCACCGTGTATAAGTTATATATACCCTCCCCTGCGCCATGTATAAGTTATATTTACACACCCTACACCATGTATAAGTTATATATACCCACCCTGCACCCTGTATAAGTTATTTATACCCACCCTGCACCCTGTAAATGTTATATATACCCTGCCCAGCACCATGTATAAGTTATATATACCCACCCTGCACCATGTATAAGTTATATATACCCTCCCCGGCGCCATGTATAAGTTATATATACCCTCCCCGGCGCCATGTATAAGTTATATTTACACGCCCTGCACCATGCATAAGTTATATATACCCACCCTGCACCCTGTATAAGTTATTTATGGCTGTTTTCCATGGATAGACTATATATATATAGCATTCCTCTGTTGCCTGTGCATAAGCCCCGCCCCCAGCCACACCCATAATGGGGCTTCGAGTTGACATGTGGCCGCCATTAAGGAGCTGCCCCCGCAGCTGTGTCAGGAGGAGGTGACTGGTTCCCCGGGCACAGGGTAACGTTATCCTCCATGGTGTGGCGCTATTCCGGGAGAGCCCATATCACATGTCTATTATAGGCGGCGTAACGCTCCCCCATGGGACTGCCCTCAATATAGCTGCCTCCCTCCTGGCCACAGGCATAGACAAATGGCACCGGGCCCTGGTGCAGGCATTAAAGTGGACCGAAACACGGGGCTGTCACTAGCCTGGGTTTTGGTTCTTGCCAGTTGGGATGCCCCAATGTGTGAAACCCCTCCAGTTCGCCCCCCAAAACTCACCTTTTACCGGCCCCACACCGGATGCGCATTAAAGTGATCCAAAAGCCAGGATTTTGACTATCCTGGGTTTAGGTCCTTTCCCCCGGGGCACCGGTGTGAAACCCCCCAGATAGCCAAAGGCTACTCACCTCTCCCCAGTCCTATGGCGTATGTGCTATCCAATCAGCACGCTCGCAGCCACTGATGTCACAACGTCTAAGGCTTTGTGTAAGGCCAGCGGCTCGCGCCCACATCCCCTGCTTCCCTCTAACAGGGAGCGTGCCCACACCGGCCATTCACAAAGCCTCTGCTAGAGGGATATCAGGGATGTGGCCGCGGCTCACGCATGTGCCGTTGGACCGGGAAAAATAGGTAAGTGTATGGGGCGACCCGGAGTGTTTCACACAGTGGGGCATCCCGATTTTGGATGCCCCGGGGGAGAGAATTGATCGGCCTGGAAATCTTATAGATTACCGTGCCTGATCGTGGTGGGGTTTGGTCCACTTTAAAGAGCAACAACACCCAGAAATATCACGCTCCCAGGTGTTGTTCCTCTCAGGCGTGGCATCCCGATTAGGGACGCCCCATTGTGCGTTTCCCCACAGTCCCACTGTTCACCCAGGTAACTCACCTTTCTGTTGTTTCCGCAGCACAGGTGTGGGCCGTTCAGCCAATCAGGGTGCTTGGTTTTTGCCTGGTTCCATCCAGCTCTGCTAGGTGCAAGGCGGATAGGGAGCCGAATGTAGCCGAGCCTGTCGCCAGCCACATTCCTGCTTGCTTCTAGCTGTGGGTGTGGTTGTGGCAGCCAATTATAAAGAAAGAGGTATGCCGGGGGGGGGGCGGGGATGCTGCCACGGTGACCCGGAGGGTTTCACACAGCGGCTTGGGATGCCCCAAGAAGTGGATTCCTTAGATTCCAGGGCCTCTGATGTTCCTCCTTAATAATCGGCATACTTCCCTGTTTATTAGAGAGCCCAGCTTAAAGTGGACCCAAACCCACAGAGATCAGCCCAGGAATCTATAGGATTCTACCTATACTACCTCCCTGGCACTGTTAGACGAGAGGCATCCGACTTGTTGCATGTGAACATGGAACACTTTATTTTTTGCTGTCCCTCTCTGTAAGGAGATAGGCGACCAGTCATTGCATAGGTGTGGCTATGACATCATTGCCACATACAACAGTGGCAATGAAAGGAGGAGGCGGAGCTTTACAGCTAAAACAGGCGTCATTATCTGGGATTAGGGTGAAGCAAGAGCAGTGAAAATTGGCAAATTCATGGGGGGAGCAATTCAGGGGATGCTAGTTAAAAATGTGGGTTTTGGTCCGCTTTAACATGGTGGATAACATAGGCAGGAAAAATAAACCGTAGAGATCAGGTCAATGTACAGGAAACATGCAGTAGAGAATGTATAGAATGAACAGAGACTATACATAGATATATGTAACAGCGCCATCTACTGTCAGAAATGTAAACTGCAATAACCCAGCAATATAGATGCGAATCACATACAGAGACCAGCTGTAAGCTGTTGCACAGTATCTCCAATACCACTAACTGCTGCTAACTGTCACTACAGTCCTACCCATCTTACAAGGAGGGCCACAGACCCCTATGTGCCCCCATGTGGTTGGAGGAAGCTGGAAACATACGTGAGGCTTACACAGAGTGAAGCATTATGGGTGCCGGTCACTCCTCCCCTTTGCACAATCACTTGGTGACCCGGTCGCGCTGCCCTCACAGTGCGGTCGCTTTGCCCAGATAAACAAGGGCATCCTTTAACTCCTTGTACTCTCCCATCACGTAGCACAGGAAGCGTCCGGCAGGATCCGCTCTCTCCCTGTCGTTCTCCATACACATCACGTCATTTTTTTGTCTCTCGCTCGGTGTGCATCCCTTGATTTTTCCTCATTGCTGGCTCGATATGTAACAGCGCCATCTACTGTCATAAATGTAAACTGCATTAACCCAGCAATATAGATGCAGATCACATACTAAGCTGTTGCACAGTATCTCCAACACCACTAACTGCTGCTAACTGTCACTAGTCCTACCCATCTCACAAGGATGGCCACAGACCCCTATGTGCCCCCATGTGGTTGGAGGAAGCTGGAAACGTACGGGAGGCTCACACAGAGTGAAGCATTATGGGTGCTGGTCACTACTACCCTTTGCACAATCACTTGGTGACCCGGTTGCGCTGCCCTCGCAGTGCGGTCACTTTGCCCAGATAAACAAGGGCATCCTTTAACCCTTTGTGCTCTCCCATCACATTACATAGGAAGCGTCCGGCAGGATTCGCTCTCTCCCCATCGTTCTCCATATACATCATTGTTTTGTCTCTCGGTGTGTGTCCCTTGACTTTTCTCATTGCTGGCTCGACATATGTAACAGCGCCATCTACTGTCATAAATGTAAACTGCATTAACCCAGCAATATAGATGCAGATCACATACTAAGCTAAGCTGTTGCACAGTATCTCCAATACCACTAACTGCTGCTAACTGTCACTAGTCCTACCCATCTCACAAGGATGGCCACAGACCTGATAGCTCCTATGTTTCCAGCTTCTCCTACCCATCACGGGGGCACATAGGTGCTATCAGGTCTGTGGCCATCCTTGTGAGATGGGTAGGACTCTTCCATCACGTAGCACAGGAAGCTCTCTCCCCATCGTTCTCCATACACAAATGTAAACTGCATTAAACTAGCAATATAGATACGGAACACATACTAAGCTAAACTAAGGTATTGCACAGTATCTCCAACACCACTAACTGCTGCTAACTGTCACTTCAGTCCTACCCATCTCACAAGGATGACCACAGACCCCATAACTCCTATGTGCCCCCTTGAAGGCTCGGTGTGTGTCCCTTGATTTTTTCATTGCTGGCTCGACATATGTAACAGCGCCATCTACTGTCTAAAATGTAAACTGCATTAACCCAGCAATATAGATGCAGATCACATACAGAGACAAGCTGTAAGCTGTTGCACAGTATCTCCAATACCACTAACTGGTGCTAACTGTCACTAGTCCAGGGGCCACAGACCCCTATGTGCCCCCATGTGGTTGGAGGAAGCTGGAAACATACGGGAGGCTCACACAGAGTGAAGCATTATGGGTGTCGGTCACGCCTCCCCTTTGCACAATCACTTGGTGACCCGGTCACGCTGCCCTCGCAGTGCGGTCGCTTTGCGCAGATAAACAAGGGCATCCTTTAACTCCTTGTGCTCTCCCATCACATAGCACAGGAAGCGTCCGGCAGGATCCGCTCTCTCCCCGTCGTTCTCCATACACATCGCGTCATTGTTTTGTCTGTCGCTCGGTGTGTGTCCCTTGTTTCTTCTCATTGCTGGCTCGGCTGGCCGCGCCCCTCCGGGCTCTTATCACAAGTGTCACACATTTTGTTTTTCCAGGTCCTCAGCCCGACGTATAAACAGAGAAACGAAGACTTCCGGAAACTTTTTAAACAGCTGCCAGAGACCGAGCGGCTCATTGTAGGTGAGGCTGATGTGCTAAAAGCCAGGGTGCTCCAATGGGGCCCTTCATCTTACTGTTCCATTACAAGGGGCCGCAATAAAATGCCGGCGGGGGAACTGCAGGCAAGCTTTAACCTTAAAGCGGAACAAAACCCACCAGCGGCCTTAGGTGAGGCTGATGTGCTAAAGCCAGGGTGCTCCAATGGGGCCCATCGTCTTACTGTTCCATTACAAGGGGTGAGGCTGATGTGCTACAAGCCAGGGTGCTCCAAGGGACCCATTGTCTTACTGTTCCATTACAAGGGGCTGCAATAAAATGCCGGCTGGGGAACTGCAGGCCAGCTTTAACCTTAAAGCGGAACAAAACCCACCAGCAGCCGTTAGATGAGGCTGATGTGCTAAGAGCCAGGGTGCTCCAAGGGGCCCATCGTCTTACTGTTCCACTCCAAGGGGCCGCAATAAAATGCCAGCTGGGGAACTGCAGTTTACTGCAGGAAAGCTTTAACCTTAAAGCGTAACAAAACCCACCAGCGGCCGGCCTGGAAAGAAGAAAGATTCCAGGGACAGACGCTGGCTTTTCCCCCCCAATTCGGGATGTCCTCTGTTTTTAACCAGATTTAGAGACAGATTTTAGGTTAGGTCTGCAAGCTAACAGGGTTGAGTGCTGGGTTGAGTGCTGTGGCTCCTTTAAGACTTTTGTACCACTATGTGAAACCCCCCAGTGCGGCCGTAAAACTCTTGTCCAATCAGAGGCTTTTGGCAAACGGCTCTGGTTATTAACAATGGGGAGCATGCGCATCCTCTGCATCCCCGGCTGTGTGTGTGCCCTCCTGCCCCAGCCATTCAGATAGGCCGGGGATACAGGGGATGTGGCAGCGCATGCTCCCTATTGATTTTCAATCAGACCCCCTTGCTGAAAGGAAGTAAACATGGTGAAGGGGTCTGATTGGACTAGAGCTCGTGTATGTGCCGCTGGAGCAAGGGGAGGTGAGTTTTACTGTGCTTTCCGGGGGGGGGGGGGGGCATCCAATTTTGGAACAAAACCGGGAAAGTCAAATGTACGGGTGTTGTTCTGCTTTAAAGAGGAGCAACACCTCCCTCAAGACTCATTGGGTAGTTGCTCTCTTTGCAGGGCATCCCGCTGTGTGAAAGAAATCTGAACGGAAAAAGTGGCGCTGATTGAGAGGCCACAGAAAGTGGCGAGTTTTCGGGAGATCAGTGGGGATACCCACCGCGGGGGTGTCCTGCAAGGGAAGAACCGCACCCAAAAAAGTCATCCAGGGATAGGTGAGGTGAGCAGAGGTGAGACAGGAAGCAGTGAGGTGAGCAGAGATAGAACAGGAAGCAGTGAGGTGTGACAGGAAGCAGTGATGTGGGGAGGGGTGAGACAGAAAGCAGTGAGGTAAGCAGAGGTGGAACAGGAAGCAGTGAGGTGAGCAGAGGTGGAACAGGAAGCAGTGAGGTGAGCAGAGGTGAGACAGGAAGCAGTGAGGTGAGCAGAGGTGGAACAGGAAGCAGTGAGGTGAGCAGAGGTGAGACAGGAAGCAGTGAGGTGAGCAGAGGTAGAACAGGAAGCAGTGAGGTGAGACAGGAAGCAGTGAGGTGTGACAGGAAGCAGTGAGGTGAGCAGAGGTGGAACAGGAAGCAGTGAGGTGAGCAGAGGTGGAACAGGAAGCAGTGAGGTGAGCAGAGGTGGAACAGGAAGCAGTGAGGTGAGCAGAGGTGGAACAGGAAGCAGTGAGGTGGGCAGAGGTGGAACAGGACGCAGTGAGGTGAGCAGAGGTGAGACAGAAAGCCGTGAGGTAAGCAGAGGTGGAACAGGAAGCAGTGTGGTGGGGACGGGTGAGACAGAAAGCAGTGAGGTAAGCAGAGGTGGAACAGGAAGCAGTGAGGTGAGCAGAGGTGAGACAGGAAGCAGTGTGGTGGTGAGGGGTGAGACAGGAAGCAGTGAGGTGAGCAGAGGTGGAACAGGAAGCAGTGAGGTGAGCAGAGGTAGAACAGGAAGCAGTGAGGTGAGCAGAGGTAGAACAGGAAGCAGTGAGGTGGGGAGGGGTGAGGCAGGAAGCAGTGAGGTGTGACAGGAAGCAGTGAGCTGAGCAGAGGTGGAACAGGAAGCAGTGAGGTGAGCAGAGGTGAGACAGGAAGCAGTGAGGTGAGCAGAGGTGAGACAGGAAGCAGTGAGGTGAGACAGGAAGCAGTGAGGTGAACAGAGGTGAGACAGGAAGCAGTGAGGTGGGAAGGGGTGAGACAGGAAGCAGTGAGGTGAGCAGAGATAGAACAGGAAGCAGTGAGGTGAGCAGAGGTAGAACAGGAAGCAGTGAGGTGAGCAGAGGTGAGACAGGAAGCAGTGAGGTGAGCAGAGGTGGAACAGGAAGCAGTGAGTTGTGACAGGAAGCAGTGAGGTGAGCAGAGGTGAGACAGGAAGCAGTGAGGTGGGGAGGGGTGAGACAGGAAGCAGTGAGGTGAGCAGAGGTAGAACAGGAAGCAGTGAGGTGAGCAGAGGTGGAACAGGAAGCAGTGAGGTGAGCAGAGGTGAGACAGGAAGCAGTGTGGTGGGGAGGGGTGAGACAGGAAGCAGTGAGGTGAGCAGAGGTGGAACAGGAAGCAGTGAGGTGAGCAGAGGTAGAACAGGAAGCAGTGAGGTGAGCAGAGGTAGAACAGGAAGCAGTGAGGTGGGGAGGGGTGAGGCAGGAAGCAGTGAGGTGAGCAGAGGTGGAACAGGAAGCAGTGAGGTGAGGCAGGAAGCAGTGAGGTGAGCAGAGGTGGAACAGGAAGCAGTGAGGTGAGACAGGAAGCAGTGAGGTGAGCAGAGGTGAGACAGGAAGCAGTGAGGTGAGCAGAGGTGGAACAGGAAGCAGTGAGGTGAGCAGAGGTGGAACAGGAAGCAAGCAGAGAGGTGAGCAGAGGTGGAACAGGAAGCAGAGAGGTGAGACAGGAAGCAGTGAGGTGAGCAGAGGTGAGACAGAAAGCAGTGAGGTGAGACAGGAAGCAGTGAGGTGAGCAGAGGTGGAACAGGAAGCAGTGAGGTGAGCAGAGGTGGAACAGGAAGCAGTGAGGTGAGACAGGAAGCAGTGAGGTGAGCAGAGGTGAGACAGGAAGCAGTGAGGTGAGCAGAGGTGGAACAGGAAGCAGTGAGGTGAGACAGGAAGCAGTGAGGTGAGCAGAGGTGAGACAGGAAGCAGTGAGGTGAGCAGAGGTGGAACAGGAAGCAGAGAGGTGAGACAGGAAGCAGTGAGGTGAGCAGAGGTGAGACAGGAAGCAGTGAGGTGAGCAGAGGTGAGACAGAAAGCAGTGAGGTGAGACAGGAAGCAGTGAGGTGAGCAGAGGTGGAACAGGAAGCAGTGAGGTGGGAAGAGTTGAGCAGAAGTAAAGTGGGACACGTGCCCAGGTAGCCCAGTCCTTACGTTAGCCCTGGACAAGAGGACAGAAATACCTGGTTAGTGATTTAGCAATTGTTTTAAATGCTTAGTAAATATTTTCCAGGAGATAGATTAAGGCCAATTGCTGCAACTGGGTGTTAAAGTGGAACAAAACCCTGGGTTTTGACTATCCCTGCTTTTTTTCCTTGCCCCCTGATTTGGGATGCCCCGCTATGTGAAACCCCCCCAGATTGCCCAGTAACCTCTTTCCGGTCCTACAACACTCGTCCAATCAGAGCCATCTGCCATGCCTATTAAATGTTCGGCAAATGGCTCTGTTTACGGCAATCAGGATCTCGAGCAGCCGCATCCCAAACATCGGGCACGCTCCCACCCCGAGCTTTTCTGAATGTCTGCGGACGGAAGCGCCCTCACAACCCAAAGATGAGGATGCGGCTGCCCGATATTTACATCAGTAGGGGGCCAGAAAGCATGTGAGTTTTGCAGCGCCCCCGGGTGAGGTGGGGGCAGCAGTGGAGTCTTTTAGATTCCAGGGCTGACCGTGCTGGGTTTAGTTCTGCTTTAAAAAAGGGAGCTCTGGGGTGGGGGTGGAGTCTTTTATATTCCGGGACTGTTGGGCTTAGCTCTGCTTTAAAGAGGAGCCTAATATCTATTGCCCTCTCTTTTCAGATTACTCGTGCGCTCTGCAGAGGGACATCTTACTACAGGGGCGCCTCTACCTGTCCGAGAACTGGATCTGCTTCTACAGTAACATCTTCCGCTGGGAGACGCTGGTCAGTAAAGTGTTACACCTTCCTCCTTTATTGTGTACGTGCTCCAGGATGCCCCTTCCTGAGCGCTCTCCTTTGGGCTTGGTGCTGGCTTCCCATTGGCTGGTTTTCCTTTATGAATAAGGCCTCTGTGTCGTCTTGCTAAGCAATAAAGAAAAGTACAGGATAGAAGAACGGAGGGGGTGATTATTTACCCCCTGCCCGCCTCTTATCTACTTGTTTCCTCTCTCCTCTATGAGGAGGTAACTTCAGGCTAAACGGCAGCACCCTCCCAGCATCCTCAGCTGCTCCTTTTTAAAGCGGACCAAAACCCAGGATTTTGACTATCCTGGGTTTTGGTCCTTGCCCCCCGGGCACCATGATTAGGGATGCCCCGATGTGTGAAACCCCCCGGGTCGCCTGAGCTCACTCACCCTCGCTCATGCACAGCCTCTCGTCCAATCAGCACACTTGGATCCACTCATGTCAGCTCGTCTAAGGCGAGCGGATTCAAGAGCGCTTGCTGCCGCATCCCCCACTACCCCATTCACAAATGCCTGGCGCAGGCACGATAATGGGGATGTGGCTATTGCTTTCCCATGCGCCATTGGACTGGGAACGAAGGTGAGTTTATGGGCGACCTGGGGGGTTTTACACAGCGGGGGGGAGGGAATCAATCGGCCCAGGAATCTATAAGATCTCCAAGGGTTTTGGTCCACTTTAAGAAGGCCTAAAGTAAAAAAAATAATTACTTTATGTCCCTTGTAACAACCACTTCTGATTTGGGATGCCCCCTCAGCTAAAAGGTTATTATGTGTATCCCTGATTTAGAATGCCCAACTGTGTGAATCCTCCCAGGTCGTTGGTATTCCTGCCTTGCCCACTGCACATGCGCGGACTCTCCTCCTGCAACAAAACTGGCCTTATAGTCTCATAAGACTCTGGGACCGGCAGATTCCCAACTCTCAATTTATCCCGATTTGGGATGCCCTGATGTGTGAAAACCCAATTTGGGGTTTGGGATTCTCCTGTTACCCCTCCAGTTGTAATATTAAGCTGTGTAACTAAATGTATCATCACTGAATGGGTGGCCAGAGGGGAGTGGCCAGTGGCTAGCCTGCCAATCAGGTTTACTAGCCGCTCAATAATATGCAGGGCTAGCCGCTCCCTTTCAGACAGCCCTTTAGATGTGTCTGATGCAGGCATGTACAACTCTTGGAGGGGTGATGGGGTATCCCAAATCAGGATGCCTCAAACTGAGTTTGGGTTCCACATCAGGACATGCCCCTAGAATAGAGATTCCAAGATGGAGCCCACAGGCTAACATCCTGGTCTTGGTCTTTGGTCAGAAATTGCTGACCACAGGGCTGATTACAGAAGAAGCATCTGTTAAATCTGTTCCCCACATGGATTAGTTGGCCGTCCAGGATGGGCCCAGGGGTTTTAGTCTGCTTTGGTCAATGTGGGCCATCGAGGGACTTGAGGATGGGTCCAGTGGGTTTTAGTCCTCTTTAAACCTGTGTTTTTGGTCAGGAGGAGCTGGCCGCAGGGCTGATTACAGAGGAAGCAGCTCTCCAATCTGTTCCCACCTGTATTGGATCAGTTGGTCCTGGGGGTCAGGTGAGTATATGCCCTCCAGGATGGGCCCACAGGTTTTAATCTGCTTTAAAACAGTGTTTTTGATCAGTGTGGGGCATCCTAAATTGGGATGCTCCTAGGACAGGGACTTGAGGATGGGTCTAGCGGCTTTTAGTCCTCTTTAAACCGTGTTTTTGGTCAGGGGAAACTGGTCACAGGGCTGATTAGAGAAGAAGCAACTGTCTAATTTGTGCCCCACTATGTCCCTGGGGGGTTCACAATGTGGGCCATTCTAATTTGGGATGCCCCTAGGACAGGGACTCCAGGGCAAAGACTATGGGTTTTAGTCCTCTTTAAAACTTTGGTCTTGGTCGTCGGGAGGAGCTGGCTACAGAGCTGATTACAGAAGAAGCATCTGTTAAATCTGTTCCCCACTTGGATAAGTTGGCCCTGGGGGCTAAGTGAGTATATGCCCTCCAGGATGGACCCATGGGTTTTAGTCTTCTTTAAAAAGGTGTTTTTGATCAATGGGGGGCATCCTAAGATGCCCCTAGGACAGGGATTCCAGGGTGGGGCCCCAGGGTTTTAGTCCTCTTTAAAACTTTGGTCTTGGTCGGGAATTGCTGACCGCAGGGCTGATTACAGAAGAAGCATCTGCTAAATCTGTTCCCCACATGGATCAGTTGGCCCTGAGGATCAGGCGAGTATATGCCCTCTAGGATGGGCCCACGGGTTTAAGTCTGCTTTAAAACTGTGTTTTTGGTCAATGTGGGATGGGGATGAGTATGGGTCCAGTGGCTTTTAGCCCAACCACCAGCCCTGCGTTTCAATGCTTGGGCGGAATAGACGACGCCTGGTAGCGCCGCTTTCATTCTTGTTCCGCCTTAGGTGTTAGACCCCAACCACCAGCCCTACGTTTCAATGCTTGGCGGAATAGAGGACGCCTGATAGCGCTGCTTTCATTCTTGTTCCGCTTTAGGTGTTAGACCCCAACCACCAGCCCTGCGTTTCATTGCTTGGCGGAATAGAGGACGCCTGGTAGCGCCGCTTTCATTCTCGTTCCGCCTTAGGTGTTAGACCCCAACCACCAGCCCTACGTTTCAATGCTTGGCGGAATAGAGGACGCCTGATAGCGCTGCTTTCATTCTTGTTCCGCTTTAGGTGTTAGACCCCAACCACCAGCCCTGTGTTTCAATGCTTGGGCGGAATAGCAGCACACCTGGTAGCGCCGCTTTCATTCTTGTTCCGCCTTAGGTGTTAGACCCCAACCACCAGCCCTACGTTTCAATGCTTGGCGGAATAGAGGACGCCTGATAGCGCTGCTTTCATTCTTGTTCCGCTTTAGGTGTTAGACCCCAACCACCAGCCCCGCGTTTAATGCTTGGCGGAATAGAGGACGCCTGGTAGCGTCGCTTTCATTCTTGTTCCGCCTTAGGTGTTAGACCCCAACCACCAGCCCTGCGTTTCAATGCTTGGCAGAATAGAGGACGCCTGGTAGCGCCGCTTTCATTCTCGTTCCGCCTTAGGTGTTAGACCCCAACGACCAGCCCGCGTTTAAATGCTTGGTGGAATAACCTCTGTGCCGCCTGGTAGCGCCGCTTTTATTCTCCATTTTGATAAGCGATGACCTCTGGTGCCTTGAAATAAGGAGCAAACCGCACTGAGAAAATAAACGGAGCCCTGGAATGTGGCCGTGACTCAAAGTCAACAGCACGCGGGGCGGGCGGGCGAGCCAAAAGCCACTGCGACAAAGAGACCTAAAGAAAGTGTGACTGTGTGATAAGCTTCATGTCTGAAGGAGCCTCACCAGCGCCGTGCCCATAACACACCCGAGAGAGACGGGAAGCACTCACCTAGATGGTGGCCCCGTTTTTACCTCTGTTATATGGAAGCAAGTTCTTGGTGACGCAACCTTTTCTTTTGTTCTCCAGCTCACGGTACGATTGAAGGACATCTGCTCCATGACGAAGGAGAAGACCGCCAGACTCATTCCAAATGCTATCCAACTTTGCACTGAAACTGACAAGGTAAAGGTACAACATGCAAATATAAATAAAAACACTGCGCACAGTTGATACTTTTTTCACATAAAGTCCAGTCGCTTCCACGTCATGAACTCCTCATCCCAAGTAAGTCCAAACAGATATGTTAAACAAAAGCACAGAGCGAAGTGTCAGCCTGTTCAAGATATAAGACATAAAAGGATGAAATCCCGATGTGCATGCACCAATCAGCTGAGACGCACGTGTCCACCACCTCCGGATGTCTGCTTACCAAATTCTTTAAGAAGAAAAACTTATCGACATCCAAATCCACTTCCTGCTATTTCAATATATACGAAATATAGCCAAAGAATCCCAGGATGATAAGGCTCCAATCTTAAAGTGGACCAACACCCAGGGGGGGTCGGCCCGGGAACATATAAGATTCCCGGGCCGATCAGATCCCTCCCCGTGGGGCATCCGAAATCGGGTGAAACCCCCCAGGACGCCCAAAAACCTTACCTTATCCCCGTTCCAACAGCGCATGCGCGGGCCATGGCAGCATCTCGCGCTTCCCTCTAGCAGGGCGCGCACCTGCACCGGCCGTTTGTGAATGGCCGGCGCGGGCGCGCTCCCTGTTAGAAGTAAGCGCGAGATGCGGCCTCCAGCACGCTCAGAGCTGCTGTGGTTGTCCGTCGCTTGTCCGTACATATCACAGCGGCTCTGAGCGCTCCTTGATCGGGGTGCCCCACGGAATCCTGGGTGTTGGTCCACTTTAATGCAATGGAGCATGTCATGCTAGAGAGCATAGAATAGAACCTAGTGCAGAGCTGGGCGTTGTACCTACATATGCATAAAAAGTAACAGAAAATGACCATACCAGGGGACACAGCAGGTTAACAAGAGGGACAACCAACCATAAATCTTACATGTGCAAACCGTCACCGCGCCCCTCCCCCAGCCTACGCGTTACGCAACAGATCGTCGCTTCCTCAGGGCAAATGGAGAGTCCATACGTGCTTGGAGCACTAGGTTTTCATAGGGGCATATGCTTGATATCTGACCTAGTTAATTGTGCATTACCACCAGCGCCCTCTAGTGGAATGTTCATACAATCAGTTTAATTAATGTATTTTAACCTGTGTAGTGTCTAGATGAATTAATAAAAGTGATCCTTGTTATCATTTAAACGGAGTGGTGCAGATTGTGTCTTGGGTTTGGACACTGTGTGGAAGCCTCCTTGTTGTATATATGTGGAATTCAGGTACCCAAGCCTGCACACTTCTTTGATTAATTGTTGGTGCGGCCATTTGCTCTGTATTCACCTGATCAGCAGGACGTAGCTTTCTTCAGTGGAAAAGCTTGCTTTTCTTTGATGACCGGGACACCGCCGAGTCAACAGCAGCGCCCGGCTGGTTTGGGAGGGGGGGGGGGGCTAAGGATAAGCAGTGCAGCCAAAAACGGGTTTCCATCTTTTTTAAATTTACACAGCCAAATACTATCCACTAGTGAGCACGTGCTTCAAGCTTGTGGGTCTCATGAGCACTAGGCTGGAAGTATTTGGCTGTATGGGGGATGAGTATTAGTGAGTGAGTTACAAGCTTAAAGTGGACCAACACCATGGCCAATCAGCTCCCTCCCCGCGGGGCATCTGAAATCTGAATGCCCCGCTGTGTGAAACCCCCCAGGACACCCACAAACCTTACCTTCTCCCCGTTCCAACGGCGCATGCGCGGGCGCCTCTCGCGCTTCCCTCTAGCAGGGCGCGCACCCGCGCCGGCCGTTTGTGAATGGCCGGCACGGGCGGCCTCCCTGTTAGAAGGAAGCGCGAGAGGCGGCCTCCAGCGCGCTCGGAGCCGCTGTGGTTGTCCGTCACTTGTCCGTCCATACCACAGCGGCTCTGAGCGCTCTGATTGGACGAGCTCTCGCGTAGGAGCGGGGTGAGGTGAATTTTTTTGGGCGTTCTGGGGGGTTTCACACAGCGGGGCACCCCCGATCGGGTTGCCCCGCAGAAGTGGACCAAAACAGGATAGTGAAAATCCTGGGTGTTGGTCCACTTTAAAGAGACCGAAAGACCTTGTACTCTATTTACACAGCACCCGACACAAGGAATAATAGAATTACCCATAACTCCTTGCAGTGGGTGAAGCCATGCAAATGCACTGCCGAGGATAAGCTCTACATTTACAGAGCCAAACACCGTTGACTAGTGGCCAAGTGTTTCAAGCTGTTGGCTGTCATCAGCCCTAGGCCACATGTATTTGGCTGTATGGGGGATGACATGGGGGTAGTTAATACACAGTGGTTCAGCACTCAAGAAAATAATGATCCCTACCTCAATCAGAAAGTCTAGCCAGGTGCTGCAACCTTTACACAAAAAGGTATTCACAAAAATCACCTCTTATCTCAATATAATGATAGAAGGTGGGCACTGAATCAATTTAAAACTAAAATGCAGTTTTTATTAAATTACAAAATTGAATCCGTCATCAATTTATTCCATCACACAAAGATAACATACAGTTAAAATTGATTTAAAAAATCATCTATGAAATCAGAATTGCTCTGTTTAAGGTGTGCTTTAAAGTGGACCAACACCCAGGGGGGATCGGCCCGGAAATCTATAAGATTCCCGGACCGATCAGATCCCTCCCCGCGGGGCATCCGAAATCGGGATGTCCCGCGGGGAGGAACCCCCCAGGAGGCCAACAAACCTTACCTCGGCCCCGTTCCATCGGCCGCGGCCGCGTCTCGCGCTTCCCTCTAGCAGTTTGTGAAGCGTTTGTGAATGGCCTGCGCGGGTGCGCTCCCTGTTAGAAGGAAGCGCGAGACGCGGCCTCCAGCGCTCAGAGCCAGCGGAGCTGGTATGCACGTCCAAGCGGTCTTGGACGCGCATACCACAGCGGCTCTGAGCGCTGTGATTGGCTGGCGCGGTCACGTGGGAGCGTGGGAGCGGGGAGAGGCGATCGGGGTGCCCCACCGAAGTGGACCAAAACCCAGGATAGTCAAAATCCTGGGTGTTGGTCCACTTTAATGTATACAAAATTATTATCTCATCTTCATTAGGAAAACCTGATATTCGGAGCTTGCAAAATATATCACTAACGATACACACAATGATATTTGGTATTTGTTTGTTAGTTACTTGTATTGCAATTATGTTTCATGGGTTATAACATGGAGTTGACTGTTTACATTGTGTGCAATAGGCTGTGACTGGGAACGTGTGCAATATGTTACTGTGTAGCTGGCGCAATATAATATGGTTACAATTGTATCTAGCCTTATCTTAATGAATTTTGTATTACTTACCTTTTCGACATTTCTTGTTAAAGTGGACCAAAACCCAGGATTTTGACTATCCTGGGTTTCGGTCCACTCCCCCGGGGCACCCCGATCGGGGGTTTAAGCTCAGCAGCTCCGAGCATGCTGTCGGCTGCATCTCGCGCTTCCCTCTAACAAAGAGCGCGCCCGTTCTGGCCATTCACAAATGGCCGGCGCAGGCACGCTCCCTGCTAGAGAGAAGCGTGATATGCGGCCATGGCCCGTGCATACGCCGTTGGACCAGGATTGAGGTAAGTGTAGTGGGCGTCCTGAGGGGTTTCACACAGCGGGGTATCCCGATTTTGGATGCCCCACGGGGAGGGAATTGATCCAGCTGGGTTTTGGTCCACTTTAGGGATTGCACTAAGAACTTTAGTGATATATTTTGCAAGCTCTGAATATCAGGTTTTCCTAATGAAGATGAGATAATAATTTTGTATACATTAAAGCACACCTTAAACAGAGCAATTCTGATTTCATAGATGAATTTTTAAGCAAGGAGGATTCGTAGTCTGGTTAGGGCTAGAGCTGAGGAAATCTTCCAGTACTTGGAGTGGCTTGCCCAAGCAGCCATACACAGACACAGATGGGGCTTAGGAGAGGATACCTAAACCTAAAGCCACCTGATCATACTCCTGGAGGGACCTTGTCTTAGACGCAAGATGGTTAGACCATGGATGGGTAGGGGGAGGTATTCCAAATAGAGGAAAGGTCAGTTTGGCATCAATAAGGTTAACCAATAGGTTACCGTGAAGGTTGAAGATCTGTCTAGGTAGCCATTCCCGGAATACTGGTATCACATAGATAGGTCCAAGTTTGATGCTGTGCCAATGTAAATGATGGACTGGAATCATGATAAGTGGATTATTCATCATGCTTACATTTTATATCACAGCACTTTTTCACCTCATTTGGAGCACGAGATCGAACCTACATGATGATGTTCCGGCTCTGGCAGAACGCTTTACTAGAAAAGGTAAGCCGTCCTCCTATCTGCTGCATTGTGTCCTCACTGGTCCATCATTGTCTTCTAATCCCTCGCTTATTGCCGTCTCCTCCTCAGCCTCTGTGTCCAAAGGAACTGTGGCACTTTGTCCACCAGTGCTACGGAAATGAGCTGGGCCTGACCAGTGATGATGAGGACTACGTACCGCCAGATGATGACTTCAACACCGTGGGGTAAGACTAAAGATAAGCATAGAGTGATACTGTATATGGGGGATCTTCCTTTCAGGTCATTATAGTGCCCCGCTGTGTGAAACTGCCCAGAATGTCGCTATTCGCTCACCTCTTTCTCGTTCCAACAGCACTGGCGCGAGCTCTCGTCCACTGAGAGCCATCTGCCGTAATCATGTAATTCGGCAAACTGCTCTCACTGACTTCAATGGGGAGCGTGCGTGCGCCACCATATCCGCGGAGCGCACGCTCCCTATTGGCAACAATGAGAGCCGTTTGCCCCAGGGGGTTTCACACAGCAGGGTATCCCGATTCAGGATGCCCTGGGAGAACCCCAAGGGCCTGGTGGGTTTTGTTCCATCTTAAACTATGCTTCTCAGTTTAAAGGGACATGTTATGTAGAAAAGTGCAAACACAAGCTGATCTGTTGAATAATTCTTAGTAGGTCACGAAATCAACTTACTCGGGAAGCAGCTCTGTAATTCCGCTGACATCAACATTGCTGAATGGCCGCCCCCTGAGTGTCAGTCACAGTGAATAGCCACGCCTGCTATATACACTGCAATGAAGGGGGCGTGCCAGACTACAGCACATCCACTTCCACTTCACTGAATAGAGTGGGCTTAGCCTGTCACTGTTGGGGGCGAGCATCCAGTCAGTATGGAGGCTGAAACCTTCGAACTTGGCACTGGTAAATTTTATTGAGAAGGCAAGAGACCCCAGGTGGCAGGTTCCACCCACTCCAGTGCCACACATCTCTCACCTGCATTGCTGTTATAAGAAGCTGGCACAGCCAGAGGGCGTAGCCTTAGTACGCACGCACCCATTGAGATCAATGGCCGTCTCCATAAACGAGGTACAGGTAAGTGGGGTGTCTTGTGGTCAAGGACACCCCTGATCTGAGGAATGACGAGTCCTCGGAGTGGACTTTCCCTTTAAACAAATGACCTGCTATGTGTCACAGTAGTCACTTCACATTCACATACACTTGCGTTGCATTCGTCTGTGTATCTCCATCGGCCAATTCTCTATGATCATCCGGACTTCGGTCCCAGCTCGAGTTAACTAAGTTTCCAAATGAGACCAGTGACTGTTGCGGCAGAGCCGGGGGCGGCCTCCACACGCTGGGTCATTGATCCCGTGTTTGTCATTTCTAGGTACTGTGAAGAGATTCCGGTGGAAGAGGTGGAGGTCAATGATAATTCCTCTAAAACAAGCAGTGACAACAAGCCGGAAACCAACTGCAACATGCAGGAGCCTTCCCTGACCAGCAGCAACGTGACGTCCACCACCAGCAGCGAGGCCCCTCCGGTATCTAGCATGCTATAATATGGTGATTACAAAGACCGGAAGGTGACCTGAAATTATAAGATCTCCGATCGCTGGAGATCTGGGCAGATCTTAGGTTTAGGGGCTACCACAACCGATCACTTAGACTAGGTTGCCCATATTGGTTGCCTGGGTTTAATTCTTCCTGGCCTTAGCCCTAAGCGTCAGCTAAAATAATGCTGGCACTTCTTTCTTTTTTACTTTTTTTTTATATAAAAAGAAATACAGGTCCCTTTTGGCACAGGTCCTGGCTGGGAACCCAGTGCTTTCAGGACAAACAGCCCCTGCAGGTTCACCAGCCCCTAAGCCCTTTAGCACAGGTCCTGGCTGGTAACCCAGCGCTTTCAGGCCAAACAGCCGCTGCCGGTTCACCAGCCCTTTTGGCACAGGTCCTGGCTGGTAACCCAGCATTTTCCGGCCAAACAGCCCCTGCCGATTTACCAGCCCCTAAGCTCTTTTGGCACAGGTCCTGGCTGGTAACCCAGCGCTTTCAGGCCAAACAGCCTTCTGGTTCACCAGCCCCTAAGCCCTTTTGGCACAGGTCCAGTGCTCTCACTGCCCTTGTGTCTTTTTTTTATTTTAACTGTTTTTGAATTATTAAGGGGTCAAGGTCATGGGGGGGTAGGGTTCACGCTTAAAAAATATATATATATTTATATATATTTGAAAAAGAAAATACATGTAGGATAGTGAAGCCTCCTTTTTTGATCTGCTCTAGGCAGGTGTAAAAAGTACACACAAAAAGTCGTAACACTATGCTGAATCGCACGACTTTATGCTGTACACATGCTAGTTTTCAAGAGAGCTTTTTAGACTTTTGTGTACGGTGTATTTTTATGCCTTTGTGTGAGATTGAAAGAGCATAAAATACACAAAAATGATGAATTTTGCTGAATCGAGCCAGATATTTCAAAAATGTATTCTTACCTGGTGCTGAATCAACCCTTTAGACTTGATTAGGGATTTCTCTCACTTCCTGTCCATATAGTCACATATAGTGAAAAAGCAAGCCTGAGACTGGCCAGAGCACCCCCACTTCTGCGTTCCCGGGCTGCTGGCTTAGTACCCTACAGAATAGCCAGGGGTTTCTTTTTACAGAGCCGTGCTTCTGCCTACTTGCAACCCCGCCACGTGGGGCGCCAGCCTGGCAGCTGAACATGGAAGTGGGTAAACTGTTGTGCCTCCAGCTTGCTGTCGCATTGTCTTTGGAAGGGCATCCCAAAGCAAGTTGCCCCTGAGCTGCAGGGATTAGCATTTTTGGATGAAGGTTTGCTTTAAAGCAGAAGACAGAGGTTGCAACAAACCAAAAAAGCTTACCTTACCAGGAATCCAGCACCGTTCCCCCAGTGAGTTCAGTGCTGGTCATAGATATCTTGCAGAGGCTACACTGAGCCGCATGCCCTGCTCCCTGGTTGGTCCAGCTTACTCATTCACTTAAATGTGCGGACAGGAGTGCAGAATGCTACTCTTTGCACTTTCTGTGTGGCTGGCGCATGTGCACCGGTAACAGCACTGGATCCAGGTCAAGGTAAGGGTTTTCTGCTTTTAACACCCCCCCCACCCTACTTCAACACCAGGGGAGGGAGGCAGGGCGAGACCAGACATCCATTTTGAAGGGACTGTCCTGGCATACCCTGTCCAGGCACGTATCCAGTGCTGAGATCAAGTTCTCCAGCATCCACTCTTTGTCCACCATTCACAGGTGGGGGTAGTGGACCAACGGCTACCACCGTTGACGTTGTATCAGTCACAGTGACTGGCCACACCCACTATATTCATTGCAATTTATTCCAGCACACTTCTCATCATTGGAGTGCAAGAAGTGGGCGCGATCGAGTCACTGTACTGATGCAGACAGATTTGAGAACGCAAAAGGGATCGTCCTCAAAATCAGCAAGGGACAACAAGCTGGGAAATCTGGGATTTTGTGATCTGGTGGCCATTCGCCTCCTCTCACTGTCCTCCCTTTTTTTCCGACAAGCTCAGATTTGGAGACATTTCAAGCTTCCCTCTGACTTCCTTGTCCTCCTTTCTCTCTGTAGTACGATGGCACTTTGCTGGATGACATTGACAGCTCATTAGAGAGGGAGATACTGATTGCCAACTTGGAAGAACCGAAGGTGGAGCTCCTCTCTCCAGTCACGTCTCCATCTCTGGACTTTAACGATAATGAAGACTTACCGACAGAGCTCAGCGACTCCTCTGAAACTCACGATGAAGGTGAATGATAGGTTTATAGAGATGACTAATGGGTGAGTCATAGAATAGAAATGAGATGAAGGGGAACCGAGGATACCGACAGAGGTTTGCTATAATAGAAGTGCAGCTAATTAGAGGTGGGGAATACAATGTTTGGTTACACCAGTTAGGTATGAATTGTTATAGACCTGTATCATTAAGACATTTGAATCTTGAAATGAGTCATGTGACTTGGTGGGATGGAGTGGCATGTTTGACTTTTTTTTTTTTTAAGATTCAAGGATTGAGTTCTAAAATCTTTTGCATGGTATGGTAGACACAGGCCTCTACGTATTCCTGAAGGCTCTGCTGAGATACAAACCCAGAATCCCCGGTTTACCAAACAGGAATGAAAGAATATAGAGAGCACTGCATCTTCTGTATAATCAGAGGAGGGGAGAACAGGCGAGACATATCCAGGGATTGCTGGCCAGGCAAGCAGACATAATAAGGGAACATACATCTTAGGGTCTCAACTCTCAACCCTGTTAGCCAGCAACCAGACCAATAATCTTTTTCTAAAATGACAGTGGTGAATGGTGAATTCCAACCACCTACAGTGTTTCCCCTAAAAGGGAATTGAACAAAATGAGTGTAAGGCGCCACACCAGAAAAATTCTGAGAGGTGGATGGCCACTATATACAACCCATGACAAGCAGAGGAGACCATCGGAAACAAGGGCAATTGCTGGAAAAGCTCAATTTAAAATGCATAGGATGGATACTGTGCCAGCAAATATCAGCAAACAAAGATTAATAGACTTTTAGCCCACTTGGGGATCCAGTGAGGTTGTTATATAGTATTTTTCGCCCTATAAGATGCACCTGTCCATAAGATGCACCCAGGATTTTGAGGAGAAAAGTAAGAAAAAAATATTCTGAACCAAATGGTGTGCTAAAATACCCCTCCGTTACAGTGTGCAGAATACCCCCATCACACCATTACAGACCCCACGTTAAAGTTCAGTGAGGGGCATCCCACATTACAGGCAGTGAGTGGTATCTCACATTACAGGCATTGAGCGTGGCATGCCATTTACAGGCAGTGTGCGTAGCATGACAATTACAGGCAGTGTGCATGGCATACCAATTACAGGCAGTGTGCGTGGCATGCCTAATACAGGCCATTTGCATGGCATCCCAAATACAGGCAGTTTCCCGCAGCTGCCCATAACCGCCGCAAGCTCCCGGGGCACCGGTTCTGGCTTCTGGCTTCTGAGTGGGTGTGGCCTGTGACACAGTCACAGGCCACGCCCCCTGTTGCCAGAACTGGAAACGTGTGGAGGCGGGCAGTGGCAGCTACAGAGGCTGGGGGCAGTGGCGTCTACAGGGACGACAGTGTAGGTGGCGACTGCCAGTGGAGGCGACAGCAATGGCCCAGGCGAGGGCAGGGAACGCCAGTAATGTATATATGTGTGTGTGTTTTGATGGCATCGGAGCTGGGGAATGTAGGTTTTTTTTTTTACATTCGCCTGATAAGACGCACTGACCCCCCCCCCCCACACACACATACACACACATACACACACACACACACACACACACACACACACACACACACAGACACACACATACAGACACACACACACACATACATACACACCCACACACATATACACATCCACACATATGCACAGACACACACACACATACACACACACACACACTTTTGTGGAAAAATAAGTGCTTTTTATAGGTCGAAAAATAAATTTATGCAATGTGCAACAAAATTGCCTTTTCAGAAGTAAAATCAAACTGATTTCATAAAACAAACATTTACTAACATAAGAACAAATACACAGCCTCTTGACTTTGTAGTTAAGGAAAAAAATAACAACACGTGTCTGTTTTAGTTATGATAGGTCATGCTCCACCTGTTGTTTACCACACTGTATAGCAGCCTATCACAATTTGCCACATATCCAATTTCAACACAATAGCAAGTAAAGATATCTTAACTAGTTTCACTTAACCAATTGTTTCAGACATGAGAAAGAGTAAAGGCGGCTACATCTGTATGTGATTGGAATGGAATATGTGTAACTTGTAAATATAATTTTGAGTAGCGTGTACACTATGGCAAGTGAGGTTTAATTAGGAGGAACTAAATGTTGAGTACTGAAATCTCTATTTTTTGTGTCATATGGAAGAAGGCCACTAAATATTCTTTCAATTGTGGATGCACTGCCTTTTATGGCATCTTCAGACTGTGAGCGCACTTCCATTACCAGCCATTCAGATAGGCTGAGGGTGGAAGCGTACGTGCTGCTGGGAATGCGGATGTTGCGCTCCCGATTGCCAAAGCTCTGCATGTAAACAGAGCCGTACATATGTAATACACGGCTCTGATTGGACGAGAGCCTGCTCACGCGTTGTAGGACCGGGAAGAGTTGTTCTGGCTGAACTGGGAGATTTCACACCATGGGGCATCCTAACTCCAAGTGCCCTGGAAGCAGGGAACAAAACCCAGGATAGTCCAAATCTCAATTTTTGTTCTGCTTTAAAGTCCCTCCAACCCTTACTTGCTGTGTCAAAAAAGTCACAAGGAAATAAATTGAAAGGGAGGTTGCTCAGTGGTGCCTCTCCAGATAGCAGGTCAACTAAAATGATTTTTGCAGCAGAGAGAGACACTTGACAGGTAGGCTGATAAAGAGGTTACCACCTAACTCTCCAATAGGCTCACAGATCAAAGAGAACATTTCACTGACCCTAATCCTCAGTTTAGATTTGCATGCCACATGGTTGCTGGTGGGGATGGCTTTACATAAAAGGCCAGTGGAACTGGAAGCCAGACATTGTCAGGGAACTATGATGGTGGTCATATAGATGCAGTTCAAAAAACATCTCATCCTTCAACCCACAGGGGAGGTTCAAGCCTTCTACGAGGACCTGAATGGCCGGCAGTACATCAATGAGGTGTTTAGCTTCAATGTGGACAAGCTATTCAGTCTACTTTTCACTGAATCCCAGTTTCTGAGGGAGTTTATGGAGCAGAGGCGGTTCACAGGTCAGACACAAATATTTCTCCTTGTTTTCTTAGACATTCTTTTTTTTTTGGTCCTGAATATGTGGCCTTCCACTTCTTCTAATAACTGTAGCGTGCCAGCCATGCTGACTGTGTCGTTCTGTAATTGCAGAAGTGATATTTCACCCGTGGAAGAAGGAGGAGAACGGGAACCAGACCCGGGTTATTTTATACACTATTGCACTAACCAACCCCCTGGCTCCCAAATCCGCAACAGTCACAGAGACTCAGGTAAGCGCGGTGGGTGATCTCCATTAGGCATATGTGGCGGTGACCTGCCTGTTACCCGTGATGCGATGCTTCCTTCTGGTAATGAAGTCTTGTGTTTCAGAAGTGTCTATCTCTCTCTCTTGCAGACGTTGTATAAGGCCAGCCAAGAGAGCGAATGTTATGTAGTGGATGCCGAAGTGCTGACACACGATATACCTTATCACGATTACTTCTACACTATCAACCGCTACACCCTAACCAGAGTGGCCCGAAACAAAAGCCGGCTCAGGTACAGCACTGACCTGGCCGAGGGAAACATCGGGTGGGGTTTGTCTGCGGGTCACTCATCTAACCTTTCTTCTTTCATTCACAGGATATCGACTGAGCTGCGCTACCGCAAGCAGCCGTGGGGACTCGTCAAAACTTTTATTGAGAAAAACTTTTGGAGCGGACTGGATGAATATTTTCATCATTTAGGTAAGTTGAGCTGGAAAAAGAACATTGCGGAGTACGGTTTCTATCTATAACTGATTAGCTTAAAGTTAAAATTATTGAAACAACCCAACAAAAAAAACAAACAAAAGAGTAGTCACCTTTTGTACCCCCAAATCTGATCGCTGCTAGTCCACTGATCAGCAACTCATCTGATGGCTGGATCCCAACCCTTGCTTCCTGCACCTCCATGGGCCTAAACTCTATTCATTGGTACTTCCGAGCCAGCTCCCGCCCCTGGACTCAATTACAGGTGCGGCCATGCCCTCTTCATTCACTACAATGGAGGCGGCGTGTCAGGCCTCGGCACACTCCCTTCATTGCAATGAATGGGGAGGACATAACAGGGCTCCTGTGACTGATGGAGCAAATAAAAAAAAAACAACTTTACTTACGTGGCAGCCCAAAGACTTGATCTCTTGTAGTCCTGTCTGTGGGCTAAGCTGGTCTGGTTTCTTCACTGTCGGCTACGGTTCTGATAGGTGTGCTTCCTGGCCAGCGTTGGTGTGCATCCTTGCTTCCAGTCACTATAGAGGTGTTAATTGGCTGCTGGGGGCTCACCATGCCACTAGCAGTGGGACCAGGGGAGCGGTCAGGATTATACACTCAGCTTTATATTTTCTCCATCACACACCCCCCCATTATTAGAATTTCCTGTCATTAACTAACAACAGCAACTATAATAATGATTTTTATTTATAAAGCGCCAACATATTCTGCAGTGCTTTACAATTAGTCGGCTCATGTACAAACATAGTAATAAAATACATAGCAACAAAACGGGAAAGCCATTAAAACAAAAGGA
This sequence comes from Gastrophryne carolinensis, assembly GCA_027917425.1. Classification (NCBI taxonomy): domain Eukaryota; kingdom Metazoa; phylum Chordata; class Amphibia; order Anura; family Microhylidae; genus Gastrophryne; species Gastrophryne carolinensis. The sequence continues at coordinate 14,947,144 of CM051242.1, read as the reverse complement.
TTGAGGACCCTGCTTGCAAGCTTACAATCTAAGTGGAGACCAGTACGTCTGTGGTAAACATCTACTCTTTCAATTGATTACCCAAAGTTTGCTATCCACATATCTCATTCATATCTTGTGAGTTAGCGTTGTGAGCAGGAGACACTGAACATTGTCAAAAGGCATGAAGCTCAGCTGTGGATCTGATTAGTCAGGGAACCCCATGTGGATGATCATCTTTAGTCTACATCAGCCCAATAAGTACCCCTTTTCAATTTGCAGTTATCAAGCACCACCCCTACTACCACTAATACAGATTTCCCCAGGAGGTCCTATACTGGCCCAACATTGCAAACTTTACTACCAGCAATGCCGCCATCCCAAGATGCTCCACTCCTGCACCCTGTTGATTGGACCACTTGCCACATCCTATTGTAGCAATGGTTTGTCAGCAGTGATTCATGTCCCCCCACTTTAATCCCCAGTGGCCCAAAGTACCACCAAAAAAGTGCTTGAGTACCACCAAACACTCAAGAGTACTCAAAGCACTCCCTTACCTAAATCCAGGCCCTAGGTAAATTGTATAAATAGTAGTGATAGGTCAACAACCTCCCCTTTACTTACCTACCCCCCCCCCCCCCCCCACCAAAAAAAAAAAATGTGCTAAAATAGTAATCTGGTTCATATAGGAAAGATCTAAACCCTTCCTGGCAACCTAAAGTGGCCTTCCCGGGTTTTGTTCCATTGCCGAAATGGGATGCCCTGCTGTGTGAATCCCCCCAGATTGCGCAGTAGACTCACCTGTTCCTCGTTCCAACCGCGCATGCGCAACCGTCCAACGAGCGTCGTCTACTGTGTAGTTCGGCAAATGGCTCTCATTGACTAGACTAGACTAGACTACAGGGGATATGGCAGCACGCTCCCTATTGACAACAATAAGATCTGTTGGAGCAGGGCAAGGTGAGTGTTTACGGGCACCCGGGGGGGGGGAGTTTACACAGCAGGGCATCCCGATCAGGGATGCCTTGGGGGAAGGCCAATGGTCAGATAGTCTGTATTAGTGGTAGTAGGGGTGGTCATTAATAACTGCAAATTGAAAGGGGGTACTTCTTGGGCTGCTGTAGACTAAAGATGGTCATCCACATGGGGTTCCCTGACTAATCCGATCCACAACTGAGCTTCATGCCATTTGACAATGCTGGGGGGGTTTTGTTCCGCTTTAATACCGAGGTGGGTCCAAGTCTAACTAACCTCATTCATTTCCTCATGCCATCAGTGAACCCTACATTAGAGAGATACCCCTTTTTTTCCTAGCAGAGCTCTTTCAGATGGGGCAAAGGAAACATCTGAGATCCATGAGGGAAAGGTGAGTATCTCCTAAATATAAGGCTCAGGGGCAGTGGACGTATGTAGTTTGAGGTTCTTGTGAAGCCAGAACCTTCCTGACACAGACTTACCAGGGAAACTTTAGTTCGGCTTTAAAGAGGATGTCCACCTTTAGTTCAGTTGCTTTGAGTAATGCTGTGACCCCCAATTTTTAGCCCCTGCAGCAAGCTTTTCTCGTGTGAGGCTTACTGTGCTTTCACGAGCCAAGCTCATAGGAAAGCAAAAAGTAGGTGGGAGATGTGTGTCATAGAAATCTGAAGCAGGCTGAGTCATTTCCTCGACTTTGCTGTACAAAAACAACAACCAACAAAAAAGACGATCGACCAGGTCTCAGGGATTTGGTCTGATCGGCTATTGGCCAACCATCTTCTCAAAATCTCATGTGTCGATCCAAGACAAATGTACTTGCTTATTTTGTGCCCAAACAATGCATTAGGAGAAGGCCTAAATTGTCCAGGTATAGGAACATGAAACACCAGTATGGCGGCTACCATGCGGCCTGTCTGGTAGAACTAGATGGGTCAGGGTCACTGTTAGAGGCACAGCATGGCAAATACCTGTATAGGACAGCAGCAGCACCATAGGATGGGTGAGGAGGGGGCACAGCATGGCAAATACCTGTATAGGACAGCAGCAGCACCATAGGATGGGTGAGGAGGGGGCATATCATGGTACATACTGGTATAGGACAGCAGCAGCACCATAGGATGGGTGAGGAGGAGGCATAGCATGGCACATACTGGTATAGGACAGCAGCACCATAGGATGGGTGAGGAGGGGGCATAGCATGGTACATACTGGTATAGGACAGCAGCAGCACCATAGGATGGGTGAGGAGGGGGCACAGCATGGCACATACTGGTATAGGACAGCAGCAGCACCATAGGATGGGTGAGGAGGGGGCACAGCATGGCACATACTGGTATAGGACAGCAGCACCATAGGATGGGTGAGGAGGGGGCATAGCATGGTACATACTGGTATAGGACAGCAGCAGCACCATAGGATGGGTGAGGAGGGGGCACAGCATGGCACATACTGGTATAGGACAGCAGCAGCACCATAGGATGGGTGAGGAGGAGGCATAGCATGGCACATACTGGTATAGGACAGCAGCTACACCATAGGATGGGTGAGGAGGGGGCACAGCATGGTACATACTGGTATAGGACAGCAGCAGCAGCACCATAGGATGGGTGAGGAGGGGGCACAGCATGGCACATACTGGTATAGGACAGCAGCAGCACCATAGGATGGGTGAGGAGGGGGCACAGCATGGCACATACTGGTATAGGACAGCAGCAGCACCATATGATGAGTGAGGAGGGGGCATAGCATGGAACAGAAGCATCACATACTGAGGAGAGGAGAGGGGAAAAAGTGCAGGGGGCGGGGTTATAGCTGTTCTGTGCACAAACAGAGCAGAGCTGGGGTCAGGAAAAGGACAGCAATCCCAGAATACAGAGCTGCACAGCCAGAAGACACTCCCTGTCTGCAGGCTGCTTGAGACTCCATGATATGTTAAAAGGCTAAAAAAAATGCAATAGGTGCACTTAGGATGATTTTTAATGTGGGCAAGCTGTATGTACAGGGTGGGGGGAAACATATAAGATAGACTCTCATTCAGGGTGAAGGTCCGGATTAATGTGGGCAATCTGTATGTACAGGGTGTGGGAAACATATAAGATAGACTCTTATTCAGGGTGAAGATCTGGATTAATGTGGGCAATCTGTATGTACAGGGTGGGGGAAACATATAATATATGCTCTTATTCAGAGTGAAGGTCCGGATTAATGTGAGCAATCTGTATGTACAGGGGGGAAACATATAAGATAGGCTCTTATTCAGGGTGAAGGTCCAGATTAATGTGGGCAATCTGTATGTACAGGGTGGGGGAAACATATAATATATGCTCTTATTCAGAGTGAAGGTCCAGATTAATGTGGGCAATCTGTATGTACAGGGGGGGAAACATATAAGATAGGCTCTTATTCAGGGTGAAGGTCTGGATTAATGTGGGCAATCTGTATGTACAGGGGGGGAAACATATAAGATAGGCTCTTATTCAGGGTGAAGGTCTGGATTAATGTGAGCAATCTGTATGTACAGGGGGGAAACATATAAGATAGGCTCTTATTCAGGGTGAAGGTCCAGATTAATGTGGGCAATCTGTATGTACAGGGGGGGAAACATATAAGATAGGCTCTTATTCAGGGTGAAGGTCTGGATTAATGTGGGCAATCTGTATGTACAGGGGGGGAAACATATAAGATAGGCTCTTATTCAGGGTGAAGGTCTGGATTAATGTGAGCAATCTGTATGTACAGGGGGGAAACATATAAGATAGGCTCTTATTCAGGGTGAAGGTCCAGATTAATGTGGGCAATCTGTATGTACAGGGTGTGGGAAACATATAAGATAGACTCTTATTCAGGGTGAAGGTCCGGTTTAAGTGAAAAGTTTATAGATTCTACCTGCCTGGCATTTTCCCCAGTTTAAATAAAGCTCAGGATCCAGTGGCGGGCGTCTCCTCATCGCTCGGTGGGCCTCTGATAGCCAGGCCAAGGCTCTCAGTGAGGCAGGGAACACTGATTTCTCTGCCCTGCATGCCACTTGTGTCATCTAGAGACCTTGAGACCACTTATACCAGTTCAAAGGGCAGGAGGGGCCGGCAAGTCACCTGTCAGCAAATGGGTGAATTGCCAAATGCCCCTGCTCTATTACCTGCATCCTCAATGCCCGGGGGTGCAGAAGAGCCCGGTGCCCTTGTGGGTTGGTAGCCTTCAGTGCTAAGGGGGCCGGCCGCTCGTCCTCTGCGCCCTGGTCTACCAACCCCGGCCTATTGCAGTCAAACATAAAAAAACAGTATACTCACCCAGGGCCATATTTGGTGTTCATGGTGCCCTAGGCACTTTAAGCGCTTGCGCCCCCTTTTTTTATGAAGTTTGGTCACGATGCATACAAAAAAAGTGTGTAGGGGGAAAGGGTGCCAGGGGCTAGATGCAGAGAATGTCTGTGGAGGAGGGCACAAAGGGGGAAATGCAGAGAAGTAGACAATACAGGAATCATGTGACCACACCAGTAGAGGGGAGATGCTCTGGCCTGTGTTCAACCCATTGCCCCCCCTTCACACAAATACACTCTGCATTCTTCTGTGGCTGGGGGGTGTTTGTTAGGAGGCATTATTGTTCTGGCTATGGGATTTTTAATTTCTTTTCTTTACTACAGTAGTAAGAGCAGTGTCCCCCCCTTCCAGGTTGCCACCCTAGGCACGTGCCTAGGGTTGCCTAATGGTAAATACAGCCCTGTACTCACCTGCTAGCCGGGTGCTGAGACACCATGCTGGGCTCCACTGCCTGCACCTTCACTGCATTCAGAACGCTGTGCAGAGGGGGCTACGATACTCCGCGCTCCCTCGTCACAGGAACGCACCTCTCTGGTAAGTGTCTTAGCACCCAGCTAGCAGCGATAGCCTGAACGGGATGAACGGTGAGTAAACTGTTTTTTCATACTGAAGTACGACTTTAATTGCAGGGTGCAGTTAGTTGTATTTTATTCGAAAATCTCATAAAGCGCTCTTTACAGTTTGCGGCGTCTCCTGGGCAAAAACAGATGTCAACTGATACATATGTGGTATCCATGTAATCGGGAGGAATGGGGCTTTTACGCGCAATATGATTTTCTAAAATAACTTACCGTATATACTCTAGTATAAGCCGAGATTTTCAGCCCACTTTTTGGGCTGAAAAAAGCCGCCTCGGCTTATACTCGAGTCACAAACACTGTTCCCTCTAAGGTGCCAATGAAACAGAGCTCAGTGGCGCAGCCGGCAGGCGTGGCTGCGCGGCCGCGCACCCGCACAGCCACGCCTGCCGGCTGCGCCACTGAGCTCTGTTTCATTGACAGCGCGGCGGGGGCGGCTGCCCGGAGGAAGGGACAGGCGGGAGAGAGGCCAGCGCTGAGTAGCGTCCCGGAGTGACGGCCTGTGGCCACGGAGACAGCCATCCTTAGGGGCCCCGCAGCGCGCCTCACCACCCTCCCCGCTGTGTGCTCGGATGCGCCCTCCGGTAAGTGCCCGCCCTCCTCTCTATGCGCACGGGCTGGGGGCGGAGAAGGACGCGGCGGGCGGCTCAGGCCTGGTCCTGATGATGTGGCTGCTGCCTCCTCCCTCCCCTCCCTTCATCTTCTCTTCAGCCTCTCAAAATGGTGGCCGGCCGTTACTGCTGCTGGGAGGGACACCGGGGCCCCTCTGCAGGGAGGAGGCATTGTCATCCGTCACCTCTACCCCGATCCGTCATCTACCTCTGTGTGTGGCATTTATCTGTGACCCATCCCTCTGATCTGTCCCTGAGAGGATCAGCATATGTCACCATGGAGGAAGATGACAGTGTTCTACATGGGCCCAGATGCCATCATCCCCTGTTCTACAGGGTTTCTACACAGATTCTATCCTCTGTCTGATGATCACTATGCAGGAAGATGGCAGTGTTCTGCAGGGGCCCAAACACCATCCCCTCTCTGATTGATCACTATGGAGGAAGATGGCAAGTGTTGTGCATGTGCATTGAGCAGTGGCAGCAGTTTGAGCAGTGGCAGCAGTTTGAGCACCCTAGGCTTATACTCGAGTCAATAACTTTTCCAGTTTTTTGTGGTAAAATTAGGTGCCTCGGCTTATAATCGGGTCGACATATACTCGAGTATATACGGTACATTTTTCTTAATTAAAAAAAGCTACAACCCTGTAAAATTGATTTTTTTTATCACTAATTTCACCCAAAAAATATCGAGAAAGAACTGAAAACAGATCTTTCATGTTAAAGCCCAAACTCTGCTCTGAGGAAGCTTGCAAAAGCGGAACGCGTGAGATTGTTGGATTGGCACAGACCCCCCGGTTATTGCAGAGATGGCCATAAAGGGACAGTTATTATACTTTTTGCTTTTTCCTTTGTTTGCTTGATATACTCCTTGTTCTTATGTGCAAGCCATCTTATACCACCAAGATTGATTGAAGGTGGTAATATCACAGCACGCACTTTATACAGAGTTAGGTTACAGATTATGGGTGAATTTTGATAGTCTATTGATAGTTCACAGAATTTATTAGGATTTTTCATCACATATGTACAAGATTTATTTATATATTGTTTGCAATTTAAATTAGCGCAAGCACTTTTGGTCTGTATATAGACTTTTTAATCTTGGTAAATTATTTGTATATTTATAGGTTATTAAGGATTATTATTGATAGGATTATTTATTAGATTTACAACTATTATGTTGTTCTGTCTGGTTTAGTACTGTACCCGTGGCTTAGAGATATGGGATGGTCTTAGGAGCCTGTTTTAATATTGTCTGTACATGTTTTTTAATTAGTTTTTTTTCTTTTTGGAACCTTAATAAATTATTAATATCTATAAATAAGCTGTGCCTGTCTACTTGGGTTTTACTGTATGTGCCTATTGTCTATATGTGCTGAAACAAACAATATATCATTTTCCTGGAAATTCCTGCAAAAATCTCAGTTCAACATGTATAGCACAAAATGCTTAAAAATGGTCCGGCAACAGAGGGTGACAACATCTCTCGGTAGGCTGGCACTGAAAGTTACAGTCAAAAATTACCTAAACCAGACCAACACAACAAACAGTGCTCATATGCTCCCTCCCCAGGGAAATTTAGATTGCTGCACATAACAATTCATTTACTTTTTTCTAACTCCTGCTGTAGTAAATTTTAGAAACAAAATGGCGGCTCATGCATTTGCAGGCCGCCTGCAAACAGGAAGTGCTGCTGGGCTTCCTGTTACTTTGCATTGTCAGTTATGCCAGTTTAATCCAGGCAGCAGCATGGCCGAGATGCTGGGAGAGGAAGCTCAAAAATGGGCGCTACCTTTCTTTTCCAACTGCCAGGCTGTTGGTCCGGTTTAAGCCACCCCGGAGTTCCTCTTTTATAATATAGGCTGTTTATTTTTCCATACAGAAAACGAGCTGACCAAAGCAGAGACGGCGTACCTGTCGGATATCCACAGACAGTCCCCGAAAGAGAAAAGCAGCAAGATCACATCGACGCGGCGCAGGAAGCGTCCTCACGGTCACATGCGTATCCCCCATCTGCAAGAGGTGCTAAGCCCTGTTACAACGCCCACCGATGAAGAGAGGCAACACCGCGTCCGACACGTAGCAGGTCAGAGGCCATATTCAGACCCCTTAAAGTTAAACCCTGAGATCTAAAAATTTGGTATGTTAAAGTGGACCAACACCCAGGATTTTCACTATCCTGGGTTTTGGTCCACTTCCGTGGGGCACCCCGATCGGCGCATGTGCAGGCCTCGTCCAATCAGCGCGCTCAGAGCCGCTGTGGTATGCACGTACAAGGGACGGACAACCACAGCGGCTCCGAGCACGCTGGCGGCCGCTTCTTGCGCTTCCCTCTAACAGGGAGCGCGCCGGCCGTTTGTGAATGGCCGGCGTGGGCCCTGCTAGAGAGAAGCGCGAGATGCGGCCGCGGCCCGCGCATGCACCATTGGAATGGGAGTAAGGTTAGGTGAATGGGGCGTCCTGGGGGGTTTCACACAGCGGGGCATCCCGATTTCGGATGCCCCACGGGGAGGGATCAGCCTGGGTGTTGGTCCACTTTAAGTGTTTTCTAAGGTGCAAACTGGAGAAAAGTTTATTTGTTAAGGGATTGGTTACATGTGAAATACTACAGGTACATTGCAAAACATTATCAATATCATTATATCATAAAAAAATGTGTATATTTTTATTAATTCAGTTGAAAAACTGAAACTCATATATTGTATTGGGTCAATACAGAGTGAAGTTTTTTAAGTGTGTTTTTTATGTTAATGTTGATGATTATGGCTCACAGCTAAGGAAAACCATTATCTCAGAAAATTAGAATAATTAAGCCAAAACGTCTGCAAAGGCTTCCTAGGCGTTTAAAAAGGTCCCTTTAGTCTGGTTCAGCAGGCGACACAATCATGGGGAAGATTGCGGACTAGACAGATGTCCAGAAGGCCGTCACTGACACACTCCACAAGGAGGGGAAGCCACGAAAGGTCATTGCTAAAGAAGCTGCTGGTTAGTAAAACTGGTTGTGGCACACTGCTAAGAGAAAAAATGACATCTATTGTGTCATTGATAGCATATAAGAGATTGCTAGAGTCAGGGTTCAAAATCACCTCCAGAATAACTCTGCCAAATAGGTATAGAAATATACTAACAAATTGCAATATGGGAGGTAATGAACACCAAAACAAGACTATGTAATGCAATTCATGATTTAATGCTCAAATTTATAGTGCAATACAACAGTGAAAGATTATATACAGTGAAAAACAATCAGGTTCTATTTGGAAAGGCTAGCCGTATACACATCAAGCATGAACAGGGAAATACAAGTACAGGAATTATGATACAAGTATGCAAAGCAAAAAATGAGAGCAAGTTAATCAGAAAAAAAGTATATACAAATCTACAGTGTATTTCCCTTTAAGACATGAAATAAGCAAAACATGATCAAGTAAGGATTGCAATAGGAGTACAAAGTGCTTACAGGCTGACCGCAGGTCGCAAGGACACCTCAACGTTTCGGTCCTAGATAGACCTTTATCAAGAGGCAAGCGGTACTATCTAGGACCGAAACGTTGAGGTGTCCTTGCGACCTGCGGTCAGCCTGTAAGCACTTTGTACTCCTATTGCAATCCTTACTTGATCATGTTTTGCTTATTTCATGTCTTAAAGGGAAATACACTGTAGATTTGTATATACTTTTTTTCTGATTAACTTGCTCTCATTTTTTGCTTTGCATACTTGTATCATAATTCCTGTACTTGTATTTCCCTGTTCATGCTTGATGTGTATACGGCTAGCCTTTCCAAATAGAACCTGATTGTTTTTCACTGTATATAATCTTTCACTGTTGTATTGCACTATAAATTTGAGCATTAAATCATGAATTGCATTACATAGTCTTGTTTTGGTGTTCATTACCTCCCATATTGCAATTTGTAAAGTAGCTGCTGGTCACAGAACTGTATCAAAGCATATTAATGGAAGGTTGGGTGGAAGGAAAAAGGTGCACAAGCACGCGCTCTGCTAAAGGGATAGCAGGGATGCAGCCACAGCTCGTGCATTGGATCGGTAAAGGTGAGTTTCCGGGCGACCTGGGGGGGGTTTCACACAGAGGGCCATCCCGATTCTGGATGCCCCAGGGGGAGGGAATTCAGCAGCCCTGGAATCTTATATGGGTGTGGGTTTTGGTCCTGTTTGATATAGTTGCTATTGACCACGATAATGGCACCTGCAGCCCCACATGCAGCATCATGTGTAGTAAGCAGATCTAAAATTCTCCCGTGGGATTGATTGTTCCAGTAATCTCAGATGGTCACATTAAAGGTAAAATAGACGTTGGTGGACTCACCTTTGGGGCGCAAGGCTCCTCTGTTTTCTTGGAGGGGGCTCTCATCCAATCAGAGCCATTCTCAGATGCAGGCGTGCTCCCACCCACAGCCTATCTGAATGGCTGGGTACCACAAGCGTGCCTAGAGATGCTGTAGATGCGGCGTTTCTCGCTCCCCATTGTTCACAAGGGAGACGCTGGAAAAGGTGATTTTTACGGAGACCCTGATTTGGGATGTCCCAGGACCTACTCCAGCAGAAGAAGATTCCGGGGGCAGCTGCTGGAGTAGGTCCTGGGATATCCCAAATCAGGGTCGCCGTAAAAAATCACCTTTTCCAGCGTCTCCCTTGTTCCTTGGTTCCAGGGTCAAGCCGGGGGTGGGGGGGGGGGTTTGTTCTGCTTTAAAGAATAATGGGCGCCTTGTTCTGAGCCCTTTCTCTACACATACTCACCTTGAGGGGAGATCATGGAGATGCCAGATGCCAGAGGTGAGAGAGCGACACAAGGTCATTGGCCTGCAGTCATGACCCGCCGTCTCCTAGCTCTTCACAGTCCATTGTTAACAATAATAAGGCAGCAAGAAAATCACCTGAAGCCTGCCCCATGCACCCCTTACATTTCCTGCAGAACGCTGTAGATGCTGTAGCAGGTTGTCAAAGTTTTCCCCTCCTTTCCTTTCCATTTTTCCATGATCACACTCTAAATGTGGTCGTACATCTGCCCCTGTTCCTCAGCGTGAGCTTGCGAGTGCGACCACTGTGTCTCCCTCAGGCTGGAAGCAGTAAGAGACAGGGTCGGCGTGCGATCACATTTGGAGCATTGTCGTGAAGGAATGGAGTTGAAAGCGTGGCAAACTTTGGAGCCTGCTACAGCCTCTACAGCGCACTGCAGGAAATGAAGGAGGGGCGCATGGGACAGGCTTCAGATGAGCTCCTTGCTGCTTTATCATGGGCTTTGCCCGGAGTGATGTCTATCCAGTGGGGAACATGGCTGAGCCTTGCCATGGAGCCTGCAGTCAGGGTAAAGACCATCACCCTGGGTAGTTGTCAAGTATCGCGATACTCTATCCTATACGCTCTCCTATTCTCTGGGAGGCCTCCGATCCTCCCGGGGGGTTCTTCAGTCTTCAGGAGAGCGCCCGACAGGCCCTCTTCCCCTGCCTTACAGATGGGTGCAGCCTTCGGGAACGGGGCGGATGACGTCACCCCCGCGGGCGTCATCCTGGCTCCCAGCGGCTTAGCTCTCAGATGCAATGATCGCCGGCCAGAGGAGGGGGGAGGCAGGAGATCACAGGATCTCCTGCCTTCCCCCTCCTCTGGCCGGCAATCATTGCATATGTCATCGGATCGGCGAGGGACACAGGAGCTGACAATCTGAGTTAAGTAAAGAAAATATTTATTTAAAAAAAAAAAAAGACATTTTCTCTATGTGTGTTCTTGAACTGGTAAAGGAGCTACGTGACTTCTATACCAGTTCACAAGGCTCTGGGAATGGCAAGTCACCTGCGGCTAGCGGGTGACTTGCCATTAACCCCGAGCCCCCCATTACCAGCCTCCCCAAAGGCCCGGAGGGGGGGGGGGGCAGAAGAGCCCGTGGCCATAGGCTATGGCCAAAGCTGGCCCCTGCGCCCGGTTCTACAAGCCCCCATATCTGGTCCCGGGCTGGTTATGCTGGGTAAGGGGGACCTTACGCCATTTTTCGTGGGGATTTTTAAGGGTTTTTAACCTTTAAGATTCCCCAAAAATGTGGTCCCCCCCCCCTCTCGGAAGGGGGACCCTATGTTATTTATTTTTTAATTAAAATAAAATATCATAAAAATTGTAATATATCGTCTTTGAGACAGAATTGGGATATATATCGGGATATATTGTATTGTCATGCGTATCGTATCGCCAGATTCTTGCCAATTCACACCCCTAGTAGCTGCATCCAGTGATTTGTCTCCCGATGAGTCCGGGAGCGATATTCTAATGACTGTTTGTTGTGGTGTCTCCAGGTTCCACGCAGACGCGGCATGTTCCCGAGGAGAAGCATAGTCAGCTCCAGAGCATCTCCAAGCTCCTGCTAGTCATCAGCTGTGTGTACGTCACCATGTTACCTGCTATTTGCTGCCTGTCTCTGTGGTGTGATGATTAGACCCTCCATAACCTCTGTCAAAAGACCCGTGGCCAGAAAACTATACCATCAATAATATACGTAACCAGGGCTGGCTCCAGGCTTATGTGGGCCCTCGGGGGGCGTGGTCTCAGTAGACCTCTTTCCAGTGGAGAGTTGTGGGGTCAATAAATTCCATGGCCAAAACTAAGAAGAACTGTTTTTCAGTGAGTCTCATGTAGCTGGCACTAGAAGGGTTAACCACACTGTGCGAGCTGTCAGTGGACCCCCCTGGGGGCCCTCGGCAGCTGACCAGGCTTGCCGAGTTCTGACGCCGGCCCTGTACGTAACCATCTCCATATCCCTAAGAGATGCCCCAGAGTCACATCAGTGTTACCTTGTTCACAGTACCCCGTTAAAAGTCATTGTCCAAGCAGAGGTTTAATCTTACGTGTTTAATCATAGTGTTTGCTTCCACTCTCAGCCCAAGGATCGTTCCTTTTTGGGCTCCTTCGTCCATGAATTGCAGTGTTCCTCCTGGCCGAGGGACAGATAGGCAGGGGGTGTGCTTGGCACTTCCTTGTGGACATTTGGGCAGGGGTATCTCTCAGGCATGATTTGCCCTTCTGGACAGTAATACCCTGTTAGGAAACAATGTATTACGAAGTATTAAAGCGGACCAAAACCCAGGATTTTGACTATCCTGGGTTTTGGTCCTTGCACCCTGATCAGGGATGCCCCGCTGTGTGAAACCCCCCAGGTCCCCAAAACCAACTCACCTCTTCCCGGTTCTACGGCGCATGCACGGCCGCTCGTCCAGTCAGCATGCTCGGATCCGCTGACATAACGCCGTCTAAGGCGAGCAGCTCTGAGTGCGCTGACGCTGTATCACCCGCTACCCTATAACAAGGAATGTGCCTGTGTTATCCATTCACAGGGCACGCGCCTTGCTAGAGGGATAGCGGGGATGTGGGCGTGGCTCGCACATGCGCCGTTGGACCGGGAAACAAGGTAAGTGTATGGGGCGACCTGAGGGGTTTCACACAGCGGGGCATCCCGAATTTGGATGCCCAGAGAGAATTGTTCAGCCCGGGAATCTTATAGATCACCCCCCCTGCCTGACATCCTGTCTATGGCAATGCAAGCATAATGCAGGTATAACACAATGCACTGCACTTCACCTGTATTGAGCTTGGTACTGCCCCTGAAGGGGAAAAAGAAAAAGCTCACAAGATGCAGGCTGCTGCAATTCCCAGCCCCAGACTTAAACCGGACCTTCAGCCTGATTTAATGAAAAGCCCAAACCCTTAAAAAACTATTCCCCAGCATCTAAAATTAATATATTTTAAGTTTTGTAGTCACTTATTATTTTTTCCCCCACTGGGCTGCAACTCTGTTCAGGACCCTAGGATACGGGCGCTGCCATCTTGACTCAGAAGTATCACATACCGAGGAGAGGAGAGCGGGATAAAGTATAGGGGGTGGGGTTATAGCTGTGCTTTGCACAGACAGAGCAGAGCTGGGGTCAGGGAAAGGAAAGCAATCCCAGAATGCAGAGCAGCACAGTCAGACGACACTTCCTGTTTGCAGGCTGCCTGTTGCTCCATGAGCCGCCATCTTGGATGTTTAAAGGCTCATAACATGCAGTAGATTCAGGTAGGATGATTTTTAATGTTAAGAATCTGTATGTACAGGGTGTGGGAAACATATAAGATAGGCTCTTATTCAGGGTGAAGGTCCGGATTAATGTGGGCAATCTGTATGTACAGGGTGTGGGAAACATATAAGATAGGCTCTTATTCAGGGTGAAGGTCCGGAATAATGTGAGCAATCTGTATGTACAGGGTGGGGGTAACATATAAGATAGGCTCTTATTCAGGGTGAGGGTCCGGATTAATGTGAGCAATCTGTATGTACAGGGTGGGGCTAACATATAAGATAGGCTCTTATTCAGGGTGAGGGTCCGGATTAATGTGAGCAATCTGTATGTACAGGGTGTGGGAAACATATAACATAGGCTCTTATTCAGGGTGAGGGTCTGGATTAATGTAAGCAATCTGTATGTACAGGGTGTGGGAAACATATAAGATAGGCTCTTATTCAGGGTGAGGGTTCCGGATTAATGTGAGCAATCTGTATGTACAGGGTGTGGGAAACATATAAAATAGACTCTTATTCAGGGTGAGGTTCTGGATTAATGTGAGCAATCTGTATGTACAGGGTGTGGGAAACATACAAGATAGGCTCTTATTCAGGGTGAGGTTCTGGATTAATGTGAGCAATCTGTATGTACAGGGTGTGGGAAACATACAAGATAGGCTCTTATTCAGGGTGAGGGTTCCGGATTAATGTGAGCAATCTGTATGTACAGGGTGTGGGAAACATATAAAATAGACTCTTATTCAGGGTGAGGTTCTGGATTAATGTGAGCAATCTGTATGTACAGGGTGTGGGAAACATACAAGATAGGCTCTTATTCAGGGTGGAGGCCCGCTTTAACACTGACTTCAATTAATTAGCACGACTCCCATTTTTCTGCCTTCTGTGTCGCATTCCTCTCCTGCCCTCTTGTGGAGGAAATGAGAGTTACACATTGTGATTTGGTTTAACATTTCAACACACAGGCCTCGATTCATCCCCAAAAAATTCTCATTGTAGAAAAAAATTAATTTCATGAGAAAAAAGCCTGAGAATTTTAATGTTGATGAATCGCCAGATAGGAAAACAATGAAAGTCAATGGCACTTTTTTACTGCTGAGAAAAGTAGAGAACTGTTTCCTCCTTTCTACACTGTAGTAAAAGCTGCCATTGCCTTTCATTGTCTTTTTATCTAGTGATTCAGTAACAGTGACATTCTCAGGTTTTTTTCTCATGAATTGAATTTGTTACTACGCAAAAAATTGGGCTCAAGGACCCTGGTCCCGAAACCCAAACAACAGGAGCACCAATAGAATGAATGAAAAAACACTATTTATTGTACAAAATCTCATTAGATCAAAAAAGACAAAGACATAACACACAATACAATATACAACATGTTAAAAACACTGCCTGACCCCAAAATACATCCAGTGAAGCCAAAACATCTGTATATATCTGGGAAACTCCTATTCTCTAAAACATTAAAACAACCACTATATGTGCCGGCACAAAAAATAACCCCCCTTCCCCAAACTACAGGGGGAAGAAAAAAGGGGGGGGGGGCCCCACTAGGTCTAAAATAATAATACCCCAATATATAAATAACAACCTCAATTCATATCCATGTCAACAACAACAAATCCAAAATTGACAGTGCATATAAAATATGTGCAAATAAGTGAACAATTAAACTATATACAAATAATCATGAAGTGTATAACCAGTGTAAAGAAAAAATATATAAGTAAGTATATATGTGTTCAAAAAGAATCTTGGTCATGAACACAAATAACCGCAATCAAAAAGGAGACATATCAAACCATGAATTAACACACAAATAAGACCAACAGTGAGGCAAATACTTAGCCGGACAGTGGCAAGATCACATGAGATGAGGAGTAGGGGAGGCAGCGGGGACACCTTCGATCGCGGCCGCCCGTGCCGCTTCGCTGGGTGAGTAAAATCCAACTAAAACAGTTTGTTTAAGTACCTGGTGTGTGTGGCTGAATTGGCGCCATCCGGCAGGTGTTAGTGAAACGCATCTGCGTTCCAATTCCTGTCCAGCGCAGCGGAAATGACATCATGAGCCCCCGGATGTGATGTAAGGCCGGTATCCAAGAAACAGCGCTGTCAATCAAAAAGGGGGGATTCTTTTATGTTCAGGGTTGTATGAGGCCGGTGTACGTCACCAGGCCCACCCACATATCGCCCGCATGATACAGCGCTTGATACCCGCACTTAAACAGCACGTCAGGGTCCAGACAGACACCACCATATCGGAGCTATTCCCAACAGTGGTGCCCCGTGTCAAAACGTCCCGCGATCATCCACACCACGGCCGCCAAGAGCATGATAGCTCCCGAGCCAGGTGTGGGCGAGCGCGGGAGGACGCACAGGGCGCCCAACTGCAGGGGCGCAGGGACTGATTTATGTATATTTAGCCACCAAACCAGATACCGAAACACAAACAACATTGACTATGATCTATAATGCTTGATATCATACTGAGTGTCTCACTATACCGCAATATTTATAAATACATATACTGAACCATGGCCCCAAACCGAGCATAATATTCTGATTCTATTCATATCTAAGCCTCATATGCCTACAATAATCACTACACAGCGGATCTAATGTCTTACGTAAGTCCTACCTAACAATATATCTGTACGTTGGCTTGTTCAAAAAAGAGAGAAAAAAATTAATAAAGAAAAGGGGCAAAGCAATAAACAGGGAAAAGGGGGGGGGGGAAGGGGGAGGGGGGGAGAGAAAAAAAGGGAGGAAAAAGAAAAGAAAAAAGAAAAGGAATATTAAATAATCAAAACTGGGATATACTGCTGAAAAAAGTTGGGGCCTGAAAAACGATCAAGCAAAAACAGAGAAGGGGGGGGGGGGGTCCTGATCAGAGTCGTCTGTGGTTAGTCCATGTATGAAAACAAGGACCAATCCTGGTCTGTTCTTCTTATTGCCTTGGAGACGTGATGAAATATGTCGGGACTTCTGGATGCCACCAGGAAGAAAAAGGCACCCAACCGAGGATTTCATAGTTGCCAGCCGTCACTACCACATCCCTTGGTGAAGTTCTCATCCCAGCATATGCTGTTGGGAACAATGTGAAAATGTGAATAACCTATATAAAAACACACAAAAAAACTACAAAGCAAATGTGAGCATCACACAAGTAGAATGATGCATACAATAAAGAAAACCAAACTGAAAAACAGCAATATCAAAACCCACTCCACATACACATGTTATCTCGTGCGGGTGTCCCATCCCCACCCGGAAATAGTGTCACACACTTAAAAACCCAGGTGCATGTGAGTCCCAATTACTAATACTAAAACCCATGCCAATCCCATAACACTAGAGATTCTTATTACTCAAACCTTCATAAATCCCTGAAAAAATATATATAGAAAATCAGACGCCAAACCGTGCCCCATAAAAACCCAAGTGTAAATTTACTAATAAGGGCATGTGAAGGCATGTGGCCAACCATGGAAGCCAACTAGGCATGGCATCCCCAAGGCTGATGTAGGTATACCCGTTCCACAATTAAGGAAAACCAGGGCAACCTACATCACTAGACACAAGATAGTTGTCTACCCCAAAAATGGGGTAAAGGCCCAATCCTCATTTAAGCCCTTAGGGCTCCGAGTGTCTAGTTGGAAAATCCACCTCAACTCTCTTTGTTGAAGGCGACGTTTCAAATCACCACCACGAGGACCCACAGAAACCCTCTCTATTCCCACAACTTTCAAAGTTTTGGGATCCCCCCCATGTTTGTCCAGAAAGTGTGCTGCCACTGGGGAGATATTCTTACCCAGCTCCTTATCCCGGCTGGCCAGCCGGATATTGGACATATGGGCTTGGATCCGCGTCTTCAGCGCATTTTGTGTCTCTCCTACGTAGGCCAAAGGGCATCCACACCATAACAGATAAATCACAGATCGTGTCCTGCAATTAATGAAGGAGTTAATTTTAAATTGCCTTCCAGTCTGTAGGTTGGAAAAATATTGTGTCTTGTCCACATGTGTGCATATAGAACATTTTGCGCACGGGGCACAGCCCGGGATAACCCTTT
The DNA here is from genome assembly GCA_027917425.1 of Gastrophryne carolinensis. Classification (NCBI taxonomy): domain Eukaryota; kingdom Metazoa; phylum Chordata; class Amphibia; order Anura; family Microhylidae; genus Gastrophryne; species Gastrophryne carolinensis. The sequence continues at coordinate 14,929,550 of CM051242.1, read as the reverse complement.
TCTGTAGCCACGTCATAGATGGTGAATAGTGGCTCTTACAGAGGTGATCCTTTAGGTTGGGCGCTCGACGGGCCGTTAGTAGGGCTCTAGGGCCCACTAATTCCTTCAATGAGGGTTCTGTTGACAAAATGTGCCAATGTTTAGAGAGGATGCCATGGATATCTCTCCATTGTTTATTGTACTCCGTCACAAAGCGTATCCCCTCGGTTGTTCTTCTAGAACCAAAATCCTGCCTGGGGCGATATTTTAATAATTCTGTCCTATCAGTTTGCTTAGCCCTAAGGTACGCCTGTTTGACAATTTTGTGTGGGTATCCTCGTATCAGAAATCTCTGAGTCAGGTCCTTTGCTTCTTTTTCAAAGTCCACAGCATTTGTGCAGTTTCTCCGGGCCCGGAGGAACTGTCCATATGGAATCCCTCTTTTTAAGTGTGTAATGTAGTGCACTGTCATATCTCAACAAACTATTCACAGCTGTGGGCTTTCTATAGAGGCTAGTGTCTATTTTGCCATCTAAACCCAACAGTAACCTGACATCCAAAAATGTTACCTCCATTGTTGAGATAGTCCACGTCAAGGTAATGTTGAACTCATTATCATTCAATCGAGTCAGAAATCTTGACAAGATGACTCTGTACCCTGCCAAAAGATCAAGATGTCATCAATATAGCGGTACCACCCCAACATTTCGGGGTGGCACCGCTCCAGATCTGCAGAGAAGACTGTGCACTCCTCCCACCAACCCAAAAAGAGGTTCGCTATCGAGGGGGCACATTTGGCCCCCATCGCCACACCTGAAATTTGCTGATAAAACTGGCCATTAAAAGTAAAATAGTTGTGAGTCAATATGAATTTCAAAAGAGTCAACAAAAATCCATGTAAATCAGCCCTATCCACCGACTCCTTATCCAGAAAGAATTTAACCGCCGTCAGAGCCAGGTGGTGGGGAATACAGGTATAGAGTGACTCGACGTCACACGTGACCAGTAATGTACCGGGTGGCAAGTAAATATCCTCCAATTTCTGTAGAAGATTTGTCGTGTCACGCACAAAAGATTGGAGGCTAAGGACATGGGCCTGTAAGAACAAATCCAGAAAGGAACACACTGGTTCCATAAGGCTGTTTATCCCCGAGACAATCGGGCGACCTGGGGGGGTCGTAAGACTCTTATGTGTTTTAGGTAACACATAGAAGGTAGGAATAACCGGGTGGGGGACCGTTAAGTAATTAAACTCTTGTGCACTGATGATGCCTTGTTCGCGGCCATTACATAAAAGAGAATCTAATTCAGACTTATATAATGGACCTGGGTTCCTAGCAAGATGTAAATAATTACGGGTGTCTCTTAACTGTCGGTTAACCTCCTGTAGGTAATCCGATGTCGCCCAAATCACCACATTACCCCTTTATCCGCTTCCCTTATGGTCAAGTCACGGTTGTCTTTCAGAGTCTTAAGTGCTTCAATCTCCTCATTTGTCAAGTTGTTCCTACTGTACAGTCTAGGTAATTCTAGTAATCTCTTTGACAACCGTATTGAAAAAGACCTGAACCGGGGGGGAGGTGTTTAGGGCAGGACAGAAGGTAGAGGGGCACTTCAAGCCACTTGACGTCCTTACCAATCCAGAGTCCAGTGCAGTCATCGGGTCCTGTTCTTGCAACAGTGATTGTAAATCCAATAAAGCCTGACGATCATTCTGACCCAAAGTTACCGAGTCAGACTCCCTCTGTGACGTCCCAAAGTGTTTTTTCAGGAGAATTCTCCTACAAAAAAGGTACACATCTTTAATCAGAGAGAACCGATCTACATTGGTGGAAGGGCAAAAAGAAAGACCTCTTGTTAACACTGACTTCTCTGCAGATGTGAGGACGTGGCTGGAAAGATTAATGATTGTAACTCATTGGTATTTACTGATGTGCTCTCATCGTGAATCGTTTGTAACCCAGCGTTCCCTGTTTCTCAGGGCTCTTTGGTCCCCGCCTACCGCCCCTCCTGGTTCGTCCTCCGCCTCGCTGCCCGAGGATAAAAAATGGGCATCGCTTCGTGAACTATTCTGGAAGACGAGATCTGTTCCCTATGGTGCGAGCCCCTAGGATTGCCTCTATTGCCTCTTCTCCGTGAATTACCAGTGTGTTGCCATCTATAAGCCCGTTTTTGTGTAAAATCCGAAATGTCTCGCTGTAATTTACGTCTCTTTGTGTCCATGACCAATTTTTCATGCTTATCTAAGTCAGTGGAGAGTGATGTCAGAAAAGGTCTTACTTGGGTTGTTTGATCATAACTCTCCAATTTGGTTTGTAATTCCTGTAATTGGATTTTGATCTGTTGTAACAATGCTTTGTCATGGTCAATCAGCATCTGCATGATAATTTCAGATGCTTTAAATAGACCCGCTTCCAAGTATTTTTAAAGCTGTCATCAACCTCCCAAGCGGGAAAGCGATGACTGCACTGGACTCTGGATTGGTAAGGACGTCAAGTGGCTTGAAGTGCCCCTCTACCTTCTGTCCTGCCCTAAACACCTCCCCCCCGGTTCAGGTCTTTTTCAATACGGTTGTCAAAGAGATACTAGAATTACCTAGACTGTACAGTAGGAACAACTTGACAAATGAGGAGATTGAAGCACTTAAGACTCTGAAAGACAACCGTGAACTTGACCATAAGGGAAGCGGATAAAGGGGGTAATGTGGTGATTTGGGGCGACATCGGATTACCTACAGGAGGTTAACCGACAGTTAAGAGACACCCGTAATTATTTACATCTTGCTAGGAACCCAGGTCCATTATATAAGTCTGAATTAGATTCTCTTTTATGTAATGGGCCGCGAACAAGGCATCATCAGTGCACAAGAGTTTAATTACTTAACGGTCCCCCACCCGGTTATTCCTACCTTCTATGTGTTACCTAAAACACATAAGAGTCTTACGACCCCCCCAGGTCGCCCGATTGTCTCGGGATAAACAGCCTTATGGAACCAGTGTGTTCCTTTCTGGATTTGTTCTTACAGGCCCATGTCCTTAGCCTCCAATCTTTTGCGCGTGACACGACAAATCTTCTACAGAAATTGGAGGATATTTACTTGCCACCCGGTACATTACTGGTCACGTGTGACGTCGAGTCACTCTATACCTGTATTCCCCACCACCTGGCTCTGACGGCGGTTAAATTCTTTCTGGATAAGGAGTCGGTGGATAGGGCTGATTTACATGGATTTTTGTTGACTCTTTTGAAATTCATATTGACTCACAACTATTTTACTTTTAATGGCCAGTTTTATCAGCAAATTTCAGGTGTGGCGATGGGGGGCCAAATGTGCCC